>JAUJYZ010000908.1:0-57500 GCA_033675265.1 Actinostola sp. cb2023
TAGCTGTATACAATGTGCAATGTGCAATACGCACGAAGCACAAGACAATGTTTTTTGAAATAGCTGTATACAATGTGCAATGTGCAATACGCACGAAGCACAAGACAATGTTTTTTGAAATAGCTGTATACAATGTGCAATGTGCAATACGCACGAAGCACAAGACAATGTTTTTTGAAATAGCTGTATACAATGTGCAATGTGCAATACGCACGAAGCACAAGACAATGTTTTTTGAAATAGCTGTATACTGTATACAATGTGCAATATGCAATGTACGCAACGAAGCACAAGACAATGTTTTTTGAAATAGCTGTATACAATGTGCAATGTGCAATACGCACGAAGCACAAGACAATGTTTTTTGAAATAGCTGTATACAATGTGCAATGTGCAATACGCACGAAGCACAAGACAATGTTTTTTTGAAATAGATGTATACAATGTGCAATGTGCAATACGCACGAAGCACAAGACAATGTTTTTTGAAATAGCAATGTGCAATGTGCAATAAGACAATGTTTTTTGAAATAGCAATGTGCAATGTGCAATACGCACGAAGCACAAGACAATGTTTTTTGAAATAGCTGTATACAATGTGCAATGTGCAATACGCACGAAGCACAAGACAATGTTTTTTGAAATAGCTGTATACAATGTGCAATGTGCAAGACAATGTTTTTTTTGAAATAGCTGTATACAATGTGCAATGTGCAATACGCACGAAGCACAATACAATGTTTTTTGAAATAGCTGTATACAATGTGCAATGTGCAATACGCACGAAGCACAAGACAATGTTTTTTGAAATAGCTGTATACAATGTGCAATGTGCAATACGCACGAAGCACAGGACAATGTTTTTTTGAAATAGCTGTATACAATGTGCAATGTGCAATACGCACGAAGCACAAGACAATGTTTTTTGAAATAGCTGTATACAATGTGCAATGTGCAATACGCACGAAGCACAAGAGACAATGTTTTTTTGAAATAGCTGTATACAATGTGCAATGTGCAATACGCACGAAGCACAAGACAATGTTTTTTGAAATAGCTGTATACAATGTGCAATGTGCAATACACACGAAGCACAAGACAATGTTTTTTGAAATAGCTGTATACAATGTGCAATGTGCAATACGCACGAAGCACAAGACAATGTTTTTTGAAATAGCTGTATACAATGTGCAATGTGCAATGTGCAATACGCACGAATGTGCAAAGACAATGCACGAAGCACAAGACAATTTTTTGAAATAGCTGTATACAATGTGCAATGTGCAATACGCACGAAGCACAAGACAATGTTTTTTGAAATAGCTGTATACAATGTGCAATGTGCAATACGCACGAAGCACAAGACAATGTTTTTTGAAATAGCTGTATACAATGTGCAATGTGCAATACGCACGAAGCACAAGACAATGTTTTTTGAAATAGCTGTATACAATGTGCAATGTGCAATACGCACGAAGCACAAGACAATGTTTTTTGAAATAGCTGTATACAATGTGCAATGTGCAATACGCACGAAGCAGCAAGACAAGACAATTTTTTGAAATAGCTGTATACATGTGTGCAATGTGCAATACGCACGAAGCACAAGACAATGTTTTTTGAAATAGCTGTATACAATGTGCAATGTGCAATACGCACGAAGCACAAGACAATGTTTTTTGAAATAGCTGTATACAATGTGCAATGTGCAATACGCACGAAGCACAAGACAATGTTTTTTGAAATAGCTGTATAAATAGCTGTATACAATGTGCAATGTGCAATACGCACGAAGCACAAGACAATGTTTTTTTGAAATAGCTGTATACAATGTGCAATGTGCAATACGCACGAAGCATGCACTAGACAATGTTTTTTGAAATAGCTGTATACAATGTGCAATGTGCAATACGCACGAAGCACAAGACAATGTTTTTTGAAATAGCTGTATACAATGTGCAATGTGCAATACGCACGAAGCACAAGACAATGTTTTTGAAATAGCTGTATACAATGTGCAATGTGCAATACGCACGAAGCACAAGACAATGTTTTTTGAAATAGCTGTATACAATGTGCAATGTGCAATACGCACGAAGCACAAGACAATGTTTTTTGAAATAGCTGTATACAATGTGCAATGTGCAATCGCACGCAAGCACAAGACAATGTTTTTTGAAATAGCTGTATACAATGTGCAATGTGCAATACGCACGAAGCACAAGACAATGTTTTTTGAAATAGCTGTATACAATGTGCAATGTGCAATACGCACGAAGCACAAGACAATGTTTTTTTGAAATAGCTGTATACAATGTGCAATGTGCAAACGCACGAAGCGAACACAAGACAATGTTTTTTTTTGAAATAGCTGTATACAATGTGCAATGTGCAATACGCACGAAGCACAAGACAATGTTTTTTGAAATAGCTGTATACAATGTGCAATGTGCAATACGCACGAAGCACAAGACAATGTTTTTTGAAATAGCTGTATACAATGTGCAATGTGCAATACGCACGAAGCACAAGACAATGTTTTTTGAAATAGCTGTATACAATGTGCAATGTGCAATACGCACGAAGCACAAGACAATGTTTTTTTGAAATAGCTGTATACAATGTGCAATGTGCAATACGCACGAAGCACAAGACAATGTTTTTTGAAATAGCTGTATACAATGTGCAATGTGCAAATGTGCAATACGCACGAAGCACTAGACAATGTTTTTTGAAATAGCTGTATACAATGTGCAATGTGCAATACGCACGAAGCACAAGACAATGTTTTTTGAAATAGCTGTTTTTGAAATAGCAATGTACGAAGCAACAAGACAATGTGCAATGTGCAACGCAATAAGCACGAAGCACAAGACAATGTTTTTTGAAATAGCTGTATACAATGTGCAATGTGCAATACGCACGAAGCACAAGACAATGTTTTTTGAAATAGCTGTATACAATGTGCAATGTGCAATACGCACGAAGCACAAGACAATGTTTTTTGAAATAGCTGTATACAATGTGCAATGTGCAATACGCACGAAGCACAAGACAATTTTTTTTTTGAAATAGCTGTATACAATGTGCAATGTGCAATACGCACGAAGCACAAGACAATGTTTTTTTGAAATAGCTGTATACAATGTGCAATGTGCAATACGCACGAAGCACAAGACAATGTTTTTTGAAATAGCTGTATACAATGTGCAATGTGCAATACACGAACGCACAAGACACTATACAATGTTTTTTGAAATAGCTGTATACAATTTTTGCAATGTGCTGTATAATGCACGCAAGCACAAGACAATGTTTTTTGAAATAGCTGTATACAATGTGCAATGTGCAATACGCACGAAGCACAAGACAATGTTTTTTGAAATAGCTGTATACAATGTGCAATGTGCAATACGCACGAAGCACAAGACAATGTTTTTTGAAATAGCTGTATACAATGTGCAATGTGCAATACGCACGAAGCACAAGACAATGTTTTTTGAAATAGCTGTATACAATGTGCAATGTGCAATACGCACGAAGCACAAGACAATGTTTTTTGAAATAGCTGTATACAATGTGCAATGTGCAATACGCACGAAGCACAAGACAATGTTTTTTGAAATAGCTGTATACAATGTGCAATGTGCAATACGCACGAAGCATGCACTAGACAATGTTTTTTGAAATAGCTGTATACAATGTGCAATGTGCAATACGCACGAAGCACAAGACAATGTGCAATTTTTTGAAATAGCTGTATACAATGTGCAATGTGCAATACACACGAAGCACAAGACAATGTTTTTTGAAATAGCTGTATACAATGTGCAATGTGCAATACGCACGAAGCACAAGACAATGTTTTTTGAAATAGCTGTATACAATGTGCAATGTGCAATACGCACGAAGCACAAGACAAAGACAATGTTTTTTGAAATAGCTGTATACAATGTGCAATGTGCAATACGCACGAAGCACAAGACAATGTTTTTTGAAATAGCTGTATACAATGTGCAATGTGCAATACGCACGAAGCACAAGACAATGTTTTTTGAAATAGCTGTATACAATGTGCAATGTGCAATACGCACGAAGCACAAGACAATGTTTTTTGAAATAGCTGTATACAATGTGCAATGTGCAATACGCACGAAGCACAAGACAATGTTTTTTGAAATAGCTGATACAATGTGCAATGTGCAATACGCACGAAGCACAAGACAATGTTTTTTGAAATAGCTGTATACAATGTGCAATGTGCAATACACACGAAGCACAAGACAATGTTTTTTGAAATAGCTGTATACAATGTGCAATGTGCAATACGCACGAAGCACAAGACAATGTTTTTTGAAATAGCTGTATACAATGTGCAATGTGCAATACGCACGAAGCACTAGACAATGTTTTTTGAAATAGCTGTATACAATGTGCAATGTGCAATACGCACGAAGCACAAGACAATGTTTTTTGAAATAGCTGTATACAATGTGCAATGTGCAATACGCACGAAGCACAAGACAATGTTTTTTGAAATAGCTGTATACAATGTGCAATGTGCAATACGCACGAAGCACAAGACAATGTTTTTTGAAATAGCTGTATACAATGTGCAATGTGCAATACGCACGAAGCACAAGACAATGTTTTTTGAAATAGCTGTATACAATGTGCAATGTGCAATACGCACGAAGCACAGAGACAATGTTTTTTGAAATAGCTGTATACAATGTGCAATGTGCAATACGCACGAAGCACAAGACAATGTTTTTTGAAATAGCTGTATACAATGTGCAATGTGCAATACGCACGAAGCACAAGACAATGTTTTTTGAAATAGCTGTATACAATGTGCAATGTGCAATACGCACGAAGCACAAGACAATGTTTTTTTTTTTGAAATAGCTGTATACAATGTGCAATGTGCAATACGCACGAAGCACAAGACAATGTTTTTTGAAATAGCTGTATACAATGTGCAATGTGCAATACGCACGAAGCACAAGACAATGTTTTTTGAAATAGCTGTATACAATGTGCAATGTGCAATACGCACGAAGCACAAGACAATGTTTTTTGAAATAGCTGTATACAATGTGCAATGTGCAATACGCACGAAGCACAAGACAATGTTTTTTGAAATAGCTGTATACAATGTGCAATGTGCAATGTGCAATACGCACGAAGCACAAGACAATGTTTTTTGAAATAGCTGTATACAATGTGCAATGTGCAATACGCACGAAGCACAAGACAATGTTTTTTGAAATAGCTGTATACAATGTGCAATGTGCAATACGCACGAAGCACAAGACAATGTTTTTTTTTTGAAATAGCTGTATACAATGTGCAATGTGCAATACGCACGAAGCACAAGACAATGTTTTTTGAAATAGCTGTATAATAGCTGTATACAATGTGCAATGTGCAATACGCACGAAGCACAAGACAATGTTTTTTGAAATAGCTGTATACAATGTGCAATGTGCAATACGCACGAAGCACAAGACAATGTTTTTTGAAATAGCTGTATACAATGTGCAATGTGCAATACGCACGAAGCACAAGACAATGTTTTTTGAAATAGCTGTATACAATGTGCAATGTGCAATACGCACGAAGCACAAGACAATGTTTTTTGAAATAGCTGTATACAATGTGCAATGTGCAATACGCACGAAGCACAAGACAATGTTTTTTGAAATAGCTGTATACAATGTGCAATGTGCAATACGCACGAAGCACAAGACAATGTTTTTTGAAATAGCTGTATACAATGTGCAATGTGCAATACGCACGAAGCACAAGACAATGTTTTTTGAAATAGCTGTATACAATGTGCAATGTGCAATACGCACAAGACAATGTTTTTTGAAATAGCTGTATACAATGTGCAATGTGCAATACGCACGAAGCACAAGACAATGTTTTTTGAAATTGTATACTGTGTACAATGTGCAATGTGCAATACGCACGACACGAAGCACAAGACAATGTTTTTTGAAATAGCTGTATACAATGTGCAATGTGCAATACGCACGAAGCACAAGACAATGTTTTTTGAAATAGCTGTAAATAGCTGTATACACGAAGCAATAGACAATGCATAGTGCAATGTGCAATGTGCGCACGAAGCACAAGACAATGTTTTTTGAAATAGCTGTATACAATGTGCAATGTGCAATACGCACGAAGCACAAGACAATGTTTTTTGAAATAGCTGTATACAATGTGCAATGTGCAATACGCACGAAGCACAAGACAAATGACAATTTTTTTGAAATAGCTGTATACAATGTGCAATGTGCAATACGCACGAAGCACAAGACAATGTTTTTTGAAATAGCTGTATACAATGTGCAATGTGCAATACGCACGAAGCACAAGACAATGTTTTTTGAAATAGCTGTATACAATGTGCAATGTGCAATACGCACGAAGCACAAGACAATGTTTTTTGAAATAGCTGTATACAATGTGCAATGTGCAATACGCACGAAGTTTTTTGAAATAGACAATGTTTTTTGAAATAGCTGTATACAATGTGCAATGTGCAATACGCACGAAGCACAAGACAATTTTTTTTTTGAAATAGCTGTATACAATGTGCAATGTGCAATACGCACGAAGCACAAGACAATGTTTTTTGAAAATAGCAATGTATACAATGTGCAATGTGCAATACGCACGAAGCACAAGACAATGCTGTTTTACAATGTGCAATGTGCAATACGCTGAAGCACAAGACAATGTTTTTTGAAATAGCTGTATACAATGTGCAATGTGCAATACGCACGAAGCACAAGACAATGTTTTTTGAAATAGCTGTATACAATGTGCAATGTGCAATACGCACGAAGCACAAGACAATGTTTTTTGAAATAGCTGTATACAATGTGCAATGTGCAATACGCACGAAGCATGCACTAGACAATGTTTTTTGAAATAGCTGTATACAATGTGCAATGTGCAATACGCACGAAGCACAAGACAATGTTTTTTTTTTGAAATAGCTGTATACAATGTGCAATGTGCAATACGCACGAAGCACAAGACAATGTTTTTTGAAATAGCTGTATACAATGTGCAATGTGCAATACGCACGAAGCACAAGACAATGTTTTTTGAAATAGCTGTATACAATGTGCAATGTGCAATACGCACGAAGCAGATGTGCAATACGCACGAAGCACAAGACAATGTTTTTTTTGAAATAGCTGTATACAATGTGCAATGTGCAATACGCACGAAGCACAAGACAATGTTTTTTGAAATAGCTGTATACAATGTGCAATGTGCAATACGCACGAAGCACAAGACAATGTTTTTTGAAATAGCTGTATACAATGTGCAATGTGCAATACGCACGAAGCACAAGACAATGTTTTTTGAAATAGCTGTATACAATGTGCAATGTGCAATATACGCACGAAGCAAGACAATGTTTTTTGAAATAGCTGTATACAATGTGCAATGTGCAATACGCACGAAGCACAAGACAATGTTTTTTGAAATAGCTGTATACAATGTGCAATGTGCAATACGCACGAAGCACAAGACAATGTTTTTTGAAATAGCTGTATACAATGTGCAATGTGCAATACGCACGAAGCACAAGACAATGTTTTTTGAAATAGCTGTATACAATGTGCAATGTGCAATACGCACGAAGCACAAGACAATGTTTTTTGAAATAGCTGTATACAATGTGCAATGTGCAATACGCACGAAGCACAAGACAATGTTTTTTGAAATAGCTGTATACAATGTGCAATGTGCAATACGCACGAAGCACAAGACAATGTTTTTTGAAATAGCTGTATACAATGTGCAATGTGCAATACGCACGAAGCACAAGACAATGTTTTTTGAAATAGCTGTATACAATGTGCAATGTGCAATACGCACGAAGCACAAGACAATGTTTTTTGAAAAAGCTGTATGTATACAATGTGCAATGTGCAATACGCACGAAGCACAAGACAATGTTTTTTGAAATAGCTGTATACAATGTGCAATGTGCAATACGCACGAAGCACAAGACAATGTTTTTTTTTTGAAATAGCTGTATACAATGTGCAATGTGCAATACGCACGAAGCACAAGACAATGTTTTTTGAAATAGCTGTATACAATGTGCAATGTGCAATACGCACGAAGCACAAGACAATGTTTTTTGAAATAGCTGTATACAATGTGCAATGTGCAATACGCACGAAGCACAAGACAATGTTTTTTGAAATAGCTGTATACAATGTGCAATGTGCAATACGCACGAAGCACAAGACAATGTTTTTTGAAATAGCTGTATACAATGTGCAATGTGCAATACGCACGAAGCACAAGACAATGTTTTTTGAAATAGCTGTATACAATGTGCAATGTGCAATACGCACGAAGCACAAGACAATGTTTTTTGAAATAGCTGTATACAATGTGCAATGTGCAATACGCACGAAGCACAAGACAATGTTTTTTGAAATAGCTGTATACAATGTGCAATGTGCAATACGCACGAAGCACAAGACAATGTTTTTTGAAATAGCTGTATACAATGTGCAATGTGCAATACGCACGAAGCACAAGACAATGTTTTTTGAAATAGCTGTATACAATGTGCAATGTGCAATACGCACGAAGCACAAGACAATGTTTTTTGAAATAGCTGTATACAATGTGCAATGTGCAATACGCACGAAGCACAAGACAATGTTTTTGCAAAATAGCTGTATACAATGTGCAATGTGCAATACGCACGAAGCACAAGACAATTTTTTTTGAAATAGCTGTATACAATGTGCAATGTGCAATACGCACGAAGCACAAGACAATGTTTTTTGAAATAGCTGTATACAATGTGCAATGTGCAATACGCACGAAGCACAAGACAATGTTTTTTGAAATAGCTGTATACAATGTGCAATGTGCAATACGCACGAAGCACAAGACAATGTTTTTTGAAATAGCTGTATACAATGTGCAATGTGCAATACGCACGAAGCACAAGACAATGTTTTTTGAAATAGCTGTATACAATGTGCAATGTGCAATACGCACGAAGCACAAGACAATGTTTTTTGAAATAGCTGTATACAATGTGCAATGTGCAATACGCACGAAGCACAAGACAATGTTTTTTGAAATAGCTGTATACAATGTGCAATGTGCAATACGCACGAAGCACAAGACAATGTTTTTTGAAATAGCTGTATACAATGTGCAATGTGCAATACGCACGAAGCACAAGACAATGTTTTTTGAAATAGCTGTATACAATGTGCAATGTGCAATACGCACGAAGCACAAGACAATGTATTTTTTGAAATAGCTGTATACAATGTGCAATGTGCAATACGCACGAAGCACAAGACAATGTTTTTTGAAATAGCTGTATACAATGTGCAATGTGCAATACGCACGAAGCACAAGACAATGTTTTTTGAAATAGCTGTATACAATGTGCAATGTGCAATACGCACGAAGCACAAGACAATGTTTTTTGAAATAGCTGTATACAATGTGCAATGTGCAATACGCACGAAGCACAAGACAATGTTTTTTGAAATAGCTGTATACAATGTGCAATGTGCAATACGCACGAAGCACAAGACAATGTTTTTTGAAATAGCTGTATACAATGTGCAATGTGCAATACGCACGAAGCACAAGACAATGTTTTTTGAAATAGCTGTATATACAATGTGCAATGTGCAATACGCACGAAGCACAAGACAATGTTTTTTGAAATAGCTGTATACAATGTGCAATGTGCAATACGCACGAAGCACAAGACAATGTTTTTTTTTTTGAAATAGCTGTATACAATGTGCAATGTGCAATACGCACGAAGCACAAGACAATGTTTTTTGAAATAGCTGTATACAATGTGCAATGTGCAATACGCACGAAGCACAAGACAATTTTTTTTTGAAATAGCTGTATACAATGTGCAATGTGCAATACGCACGAAGCACAAGACAATGTTTTTTGAAATAGCTGTATACAATGTGCAATGTGCAATACGCACGAAGCACAAGACAATGTTTTTTGAAATAGCTGTATACAATGTGCAATGTGCAATACGCACGAAGCACAAGACAATGTTTTTTGAAATAGCTGTATACAATGTGCAATGTGCAATACGCACGAAGCACAAGACAATGTTTTTTTTTTTGAAATAGCTGTATACAATGTGCAATGTGCAATACGCACGAAGCACAAGACAATGTTTTTTGAAATAGCTGTATACAATGTGCAATGTGCAATACGCACGAAGCACAAGACAATGTTTTTTGAAATAGCTGTATACAATGTGCAATGTGCAATACGCACGAAGCACAAGACAATGTTTTTTGAAATAGCTGTATACAATGTGCAATGTGCAATACGCACGAAGCACAAGACAATGTTTTTTGAAATAGCTGTATACAATGTGCAATGTGCAATACGCACGAAGCACAAGACAATGTTTTTTGAAATAGCTGTATACAATGTGCAATGTGCAATACGCACGAAGCACAAGACAATGTTTTTTGAAATAGCTGTATACAATGTGCAATGTGCAATACGCACGAAGCACAAGACAATGTTTTTTGAAATAGCTGTATACAATGTGCAATGTGCAATACGCACGAAGCACAAGACAATGTTTTTTTGAAATAGCTGTATACAATGTGCAATGTGCAATACGCACGAAGCACAAGACAATTTTTTTTGAAATAGCTGTATACAATGTGCAATGTGCAATACGCACGAAGCACAAGACAATGTTTTTTGAAATAGCTGTATACAATGTGCAATGTGCAATACGCACGAAGCACAAGACAATTTTTTGAAATAGCTGTATACAATGTGCAATGTGCAATACGCACGAAGCACAAGACAATGTTTTTTGAAATAGCTGTATACAATGTGCAATGTGCAATACGAAGCACGAAGACAAAGCATAGACAATGCAATGTTTTTTTGAAATAGCTGTATACAATGTGCAATGTGCAATACGCACGAAGCACAAGACATGTTTTTTTTTGAAATAGCTGTATACAATGTGCAATGTGCAATACGCACGAAGCACAAGACAATGTTTTTTTGAAATAGCTGTATACAATGTGCAATGTGCAATACGCACGAAGCACAAGACAATGTTTTTTGAAATAGCTGTATACAATGTGCAATGTGCAATACGCACGAAGCACAAGACAATGTTTTTTTGAAATAGCTGTATACAATGTGCAATGTGCAATACGCACGAAGCACAAGACAATGTTTTTTGAAATAGCTGTATACAATGTGCAATGTGCAATACGCACGAAGCACAAGACAATGTTTTTTGAAATAGCTGTATACAATGTGGAATGTGCAATACGCACGAAGCACAAGACAATGTGCAATTTTTTGAGCAATAGCTGTTTGAAATAGCTGTATACAATGTGCAATGTGCAATACGCACGAAGCACAAGACAATGTTTTTTTGAAATAGCTGTATACAATGTGCAATGTGCAATACGCACGAAGCACAAGACAATGTTTTTTGAAATAGCTGTATACAATGTGCAATGTGCAATACGCACGAAGCACAAGACAATGTTTTTTGAAATAGCTGTATACAATGTGCAATGTGCAATACGCACGAAGCACAAGACAATGTTTTTTGAAATGTTTGGGGAATATAGCTGTATACTGTATACAATGTGCAATGTGCAATACGCACGAAGCACAAGACAATGTTTTTTGAAATAGCTGTATACAATGTGCAATGTGCAATGTGCAATGTGAAATAGCTGTATACAATGTGCACGAAGCACAAGACAATGTTTTTTGAAATAGCTGTATACAATGTGCAATGTGCAATACGCACGAAGCACAAGACAATGTTTTTTGAAATAGCTGTATACAATGTGCAATGTGCAATACGCACGAAGCAAGACAATGTTTTTTGAAATAGCTGTATACAAGCACAATACGCAGACAATGTTTTTTGAAATAGCTGTATACAATGTGCAATGTGCAATACGCACGAAGCACAAGACAATGTTTTTTGAAATAGCTGTATACAATGTGCAATGTGCAATACGCACGAAGCACAAGACAATTTTTTTTTGAAATAGCTGTATACAATGTGCAATGTGCAAATACGCACGAAGCACAAGACAATGTTTTTTGAAATAGCTGTATACAATGTGCAATGTGCAATACGCACGAAGCACAAGACAATGTTTTTTGAAATAGCTGTATACAATGTGCAATGTGCAATACGCACGAAGCACAGGACAATGTTTTTTTGAAATAGCTGTATACAATGTGCAATGTGCAATACGCACGAAGCACAAGACAATGTTTTTTTGAAATAGCTGTATACAATGTGCAATGTGCAATACGCACGAAGCACAAGACAATTTTTTTTGAAATAGCTGTATACAATGTGCAATGTGCAATACGCACGAAGCACAAGACAATGTTTTTTGAAATAGCTGTATACAATGTGCAATGTGCAATACGCACGAAGCACAAGACAATGTTTTTTGAAATAGCTGTATACAATGTGCAATGTGCAATACGCACGAAGCACAAGACAATGTTTTTTGAAATAGCTGTATACAATGTGCAATGTGCAATACGCACGAAGCACAAGACAATGTTTTTTGAAATAGCTGTATACAATGTGCAATGTGCAATACGCACGAAGCACAAGACAATGTTTTTTGAAATAGCTGTATACAATGTGCAATGTGCAATACGCACGAAGCACAAGACAATGTTTTTTGAAATAGCTGTATACAATGTGCAATGTGCAATACGCACGAAGCACAAGACAATGTTTTTTGAAATAGCTGTATACAATGTGCAATGTGCAATACGCACGAAGCACAAGACAATGTTTTTTGAAATAGCTGTATACAATGTGCAATGTGCAATACGCACGAAGCACAAGACAATGTTTTTTGAAATAGCTGTATACAATGTGCAATGTGCAATACGCACGAAGCACAAGACAATTTTTTTTGAAATAGCTGTATACAATGTGCAATGTGCAATACGCACGAAGCACAAGACAATGTTTTTTGAAATAGCTGTATACAATGTGCAATGTGCAATACGCACGAAGCACAAGACAATGTTTTTTGAAATAGCTGTATACAATGTGCAATGTGCAATACGCACGAAGCACAAGACAATGTTTTTTGAAATAGCTGTATACAATGTGCAATGTGCAATACGCACGAAGCACAAGACAATGTTTTTTGAAATAGCTGTATACAATGTGCAATGTGCAATACGCACGAAGCACAAGACAATGTTTTTTGAAATAGCTGTATACAATGTGCAATGTGCAATACGCACGAAGCACAGACAATTTTTTTGAAATAGCTGTATACAATGTGCAATGTGCAATACGCACGAAGCACAAGACAATGTTTTTTGAAATAGCTGTATACAATGTGCAATGTGCAATACGCACGAAGCACAAGACATGTTTTTTTTGAAATAGCTGTATACAATGTGCAATGTGCAATACGCACGAAGCACAAGACAATGTTTTTTGAAATAGCTGTATACAATGTGCAATGTGCAATACGCACGAAGCACAAGACAATGTTTTTTGAAATAGCTGTATACAATGTGCAATGTGCAATACGCACGAAGCACAAGACAATGTTTTTTGAAATAGCTGTATACAATGTGCAATGTGCAATACGCACGAAGCACAAGACAATGTTTTTTGAAATAGCTGTATACAATGTGCAATGTGCAATACGCACGAAGCACAAGACAATGTTTTTTGAAATAGCTGTATACAATGTGCAATGTGCAATACGCACGAAGCACAAGACAATGTTTTTTGAAATAGCTGTATACAATGTGCAATGTGCAATACGCACGAAGCACAAGACAATGTTTTTTGAAATAGCTGTATACAATGTGCAATGTGCAATACGCACGAAGCACAAGACAATGTTTTTTGAAATAGCTGTATACAATGTGCAATGTGCAATACGCACGAAGCACAAGACAATGTTTTTTGAAATAGCTGTATACAATGTGCAATGTGCAATACGCACGAAGCACAAGACAATGTTTTTTTGAAATAGCTGTATACAATGTGCAATGTGCAATACGCACGAAGCACAAGACAATGTTTTTTGAAATAGCTGTATACAATGTGCAATGTGCAATACGCACGAAGCACAAGACAATGTTTTTTGAAATAGCTGTATACAATGTGCAATGTGCAATACGCACGCACGAAGCACAAGACATGTTTTTTTTGAAATAGCTGTATACAATGTGCAATGTGCAATACGCACGAAGCACAAGACAATGTTTTTTGAAATAGCTGTATACAATGTGCAATGTGCAATACGCACGAAGCACAAGACAATGTTTTTTGAAATAGCTGTATACAATGTGCAATGTGCAATATATGTGCAACAATGTTTTTGTGAAATAGCTGTATACAATGTGCAATGTGCAATACGCACGAAGCACAAGACAATGTTTTTTGAAATAGCTGTATACAATGTGCAATGTGCAATACGCACGAAGCACAAGACAATGTTTTTTGAAATAGCTGTATACAATGTGCAATGTGCAATACGCACGAAGCACAAGACAATGTTTTTTTTTGAAATAGCTGTATACAATGTGCAATGTGCAATACGCACGAAGCACAAGACAATGTTTTTTGAAATAGCTGTATACAATGTGCAATGTGCAATACGCACGAAGCACAAGACAATGTTTTTTGAAATAGCTGTATACAATGTGCAATGTGCAATACGCACGAAGCACAAGACAATGTTTTTTGAAATAGCTGTATACAATGTGCAATGTGCAATACGCACGAAGCACAAGACAATGTTTTTTGAAATAGCTGTATACAATGTGCAATGTGCAATACGCACGAAGCACAAGACAATGTTTTTTGAAATAGCTGTATACAATGTGCAATGTGCAATACGCACGAAGCACAAGACAATGTTTTTTGAAATAGCTGTATACAATGTGCAATGTGCAATACGCACGAAGCACTAGACAATGTTTTTTGAAATAGCTGTATACAATGTGCAATGTGCAATACGAACGAAGCACAAGACAATGTTTTTTGAAATAGCTGTATACAATGTGCAATGTGCAATACGCACGAAGCAGCAAGACAATGTTTTTTGAAATAGCTGTATACAATGTGCAATGTGCAATACGCACGAAGCACAAGACAATGTTTTTTGAAATAGCTGTATACAATGTGCAATGTGCAATACGCACGAAGCACAAGACACAGACAATGTTTTTTGAAATAGCTGTATACAATGTGCAATGTGCAATACGCACGAAGCACTAGACAATGTTTTTTGAAATAGCTGTATACAATGTGCAATGTGCAATACGCACGAAGCACAAGACAATGTTTTTTGAAATAGCTGTATACAATGTGCAATGTGCAATACGCACGCACAAGACAATGAAGCAAATAGCTGTATACAATGTGCAATGTTTGCAAAGCACAAGACAATGTTTTTTGAAATAGCTGTATACAATGTGCAATGTGCAATACGCACGAAGCACAAGACAATGTTTTTTGAAATAGCTGTATACAATGTGCAATGTGCAATACGCACGAAGCACAAGACAATGTTTTTTGAAATAGCTGTATACAATGTGCAATGTGCAATACGCACGAAGCACAAGACAATGTTTTTTGAAATAGCTGTATACAATGTGCAATGTGCAATACGCACGAAGCACAAGACAATGTTTTTTGAAATAGCTGTATACAATGTGCAATGTGCAATACGCACGAAGAAGCACAAGACAATGTTTTTTGAAAAATAGCTGTATACAATGTGCAATGTGCAATACGCACGAAGCACAAGACAATGTTTTTTGAAATATAGCAATGTGCAATGTATACAATGTGCAATGTGCAATACGCACGAAGCACAAGACAATGTTTTTTGAAATAGCTGTATACAATGTGCAATGTGCAATACGCACGAAGCACAAGACAATGTTTTTTGAAATAGCTGTATACAATGTGCAATGTGCAATACACACGAAGCACAAGACAATGTTTTTTGAAATAGCTGTATACAATGTGCAATGTGCAATACGCACGAAGCACAAGACAATGTTTTTTGAAATAGCTGTATACAATGTGCAATGTGCAATACGCACGAAGCACAAGACAATGTTTTTTTGAAATAGCTGTATACAATGTGCAATGTGCAATACGCACGAAGCACAAGACAATGTTTTTTGAAATAGCTGTATACAATGTGCAATGTGCAATACGCACGAAGCACAAGACAATGTTTTTTGAAATAAATAGCTGTATACAATGTGCAATGTGCAATACGCACGAAGCACAATAGACAATGTTTTTTTTTGAAATAGCTGTATACAATGTGCAATGTGCAATACGCACGAAGCACAAGACAATGTTTTTTGAAAAATAGCTGTATACAAGACAATGTTTTTTGAAATGTGCAATGTGCAATACGCACGAAGCAATACGCACGAGACAATGTTTTTTGAAATAGCTGTATACAATGTGCAATGTGCAATACGCACGAAGCACAAGACAATGTTTTTTGAAATAGCTGTATACAATGTGCAATGTGCAATACGCACGAAGCACAAGACAATGTTTTTTGAAATAGCTGTATACAATGTGCAATGTGCAATACGCACGAAGCACAAGACAATGTTTTTTGAAATAGCTGTATACAATGTGCAATGTGCAATACGCACGAAGCACAAGACAATGTTTTTTGAAATAGCTGTATACAATGTGCAATGTGCAATACGCACGAAGCACAAGACAATGTTTTTTGAAATAGTGTGTACAATGTGCAATGTGCAATACGCACGAAGCACAAGACAATGTTTTTTGAAATAGCTGTATACAATGTGCAATGTGCAATATCCACAGATCGATTCCACGGTCAATCTTCAATGTTATTGTTCGTGTGGTGAAGAGTAGTGACGGCTTTGCCCAACCGTTTTGCTTCCATAGCAAAAATCGAAAAGGGGAGGTAATATCTCTGACCTCTATTCGACTAGTGAAGGAGCTATTCAGTTTATTGAGTGGTTTGTCGGGGGCTGAAGTGATGGATTTCTTCAAGAGAAAACTCACTTCGGGGATGAGATCTGGACATAAGGTGTCAGTACTTGTTGATGAGCACAAGGATTTTGCTTTTATTTATAAGTACAACAAAGGAGAACTTACGATCAGTTATAACTTTGGAGAGTGGAATGTTTGTGGGACACCACAACACAATTAAGTAAGTCACTCACTCAAATGTTATTATAGACCCTATGCATAATAATTATTGCCATATATCATTATGACGTCACAGCTCTTTATCATGAGGGGACAGAATTGTGAAGAACAATAGAAATTTGAACTAGATCTGCTCTGCTGAGGTTCGCTTGATTTAAAATTGGCTATATTATGTCCATCGATGCGTTACTGTGTTTGGTGACTTTTATTGCTTTCAGACGGTCTGTAAAATATATTTTGTTAGGGAAATCCTGTGTTGCTATTTTGTCCCACTCTCGTGACCATGATCCTTGGCATTTAAACAACAGATTGTTTTGATGTGACGTCATAATGATATAGGGCAACTTATGTTTTTGTAAAACACATTAGCAAATTCATGAATAATTAAGGTAATAATTATAATAATAATTAATGAGGAAAATACAATAGAAATCATAACCGTGGCCATGAGGATATCTGTAAATTGGATACAGTATCGTCCATTATAAGTTGAATTTTCTCTGCCAAACTGCTTCCTATCATCAAAATTATAGTAAAACATCCACCGCATGCAACTCAGGGCCTGGATTAAATATTAAGAAAACTATTGACGCTAATCTATAGGATTAGCACTAATTGCCTTTCGAACAACCGGGCCCAGGTTTGTGAATCCCATACAGATCAGCCACTCATATTGTATCTATTACAATAATTATTACCATATCATTAACATAATTCATGAGCAAAACACAATAGAAATCACAACCGTGGCAGAGCTTGTATTTCTGATACAAAATCATCTTCATTTACATAGACTTTAACTTTGATTTTCTTGGCCAAACTTACTGCTATCTTGAAAATTATATGAATCCAGAAATTATGCATAGGGTCTTGATCTTTATAAATATATTATCATTAATAATTCATGAGGAAATCACAATAGAAATCACCACTGTGGTAGAGCTTATATTGCTGATACAAAAATATTTGCAGACTTCAACTTTGATTTTCTCGGCCAAACTTACTGGTACATGTATCTTAAAAATTATAGTAGAACATGATTTTATACATCTGAACATGTTAAGTCCAATACAATATGTGTGTCCGTGGTGTACCGTATAAGATCTACTTCACAATATTGTATACACCACATGCACAGACAGTTTATCTTATACAATGCAGCCACTCATATTGTATATTAATAATATTGTCATCTTACCTTGACCCAAGACATTGGAATTGCTCTTGAGTCGTTGCTCAAATTGCTTATAATACTGATTAAAAGTGCTGACATGCAAATCTATAATTATTTTGTGGTTTGTATATAGTTTGATGGGTATGAAAAAGCATACAATGGGTATGACTAAGCATTATTGCTTCCTTTTATTTCTGGTCTGGTGTGAAATTTTTGCTATATAAATTTGAACAGCTCCCCCCTTCTGATTCATTGCAATAATTAATTCATGACCATACTTATCTATATATTTGAGCTTGTCAAAACTGAGGTCACACAAATCACAAATCACACATCAAACACTAGCTGATGAACACATTTTTATGTACAGCCACAGGTAGAGTTATTTACAAACTGATCAAAAGTAATAAATAGATAAGATAATAAATTGTTTCTCTTGTTTACAACAACTGATCAAAAGTAAACAAATCAACAATTGACTCTACTGATGTTTACATAGAATAATATTATGTAAGAATAAATAAATTGCTATAAATACTGTATTAGAGTACAAACACTAAAAGCATGCAACATAACTAGCACTATTTAGTGCTAAATACCTGTAGTGATAATTTATTTCTATTTTTCATTGTTTAAATTAGTGCTGTTTAGTACTACTGTATTTGATAGTTGTATGGATTTAGTGTTTGTACTCTAATGCTCCACCTTATTAGGAATATTTAAAAAATGCATACTAATAAACAAGCCAGTTGTATTGGCTTCACTCCCATATATGTGCTATATATGCCCACAAATAGGGTATGGTTTTTGAACCTCCAGATCCTTAAATGTATTTTGACCGTAAAATAAAATATCCAATCTTTAAATGGGGTGCATGTTTTATTTTTATCAGTCAACTTCACATGTACATTGTATTGTTTTGATAGATGATAACATATGGTTAAACTAAATGGATAGTGTTGTCTGCTTCATAATAGAATGCCTACATACATGTAGCTCAATCATTAATAAAAGCTGTTACAAATAAGTATTCACATATTCATTAAATAGGGTATATATATTCATTCCCCGGGGGGTGATCTCACTGTCACTCTCTCATCCACTGGCCATGGAGGTAATAAACAAACTATTACTGTTCTTTCACATTTTTCTACTTAGCGTTTTGTCCTTTCCTCTTGTTTAACAGCAGCAACAGCAACATCATCATTCTACAAATGGAAATGACTCAACAAAAAAATGATGATGATGATGATAATAATAATAATAATAATAATAATAACAATAATAATAATAATAATAACAATAACAATAATGCTCTATCGACCATAACTGATGATGACTTAAGGTATCAGGGTACCCCAAAAAACCTTTCAAACCACTGGTTTTGATTTTTTTTGACAATCAAATCAAATTGAATATTATCTATCATCTCCAAAAAACAGAATCGCGCGCGATGGTAAAAACTGTCCCTTCTCCTTAAAGGTGCTATCTATCTTCTTCTTTTAATACTCTTCTAATACTGTCTAACTCCTCTGTCTCTACCACTAAACTGTCTACCTATAATAAATATTTTTAATTGCACATGAATTTAAAATGTCGATCTGAGATTAATAGTCTGACTAATACCATACCATATGTGAACACTAAAGCTTCTACCTGCATGTTCGAAATGATAATCAACTGTCGGTTGATTGATTCAGGTTAAATTAATTACTGAATAGAGAACATTTTGTAAAATTTGACGTTGAACTTCATGCTTACCTTGTCATTCAATCGTCGTAGCTTTGCATCTTTCGCTCTAATCTCCCTCTCCTTTTCACGTAGTTGAGTTCGTTATTCAACTCCTCGATTGTTTTCTTGCTGTCATCCACGTCTTCTTTCAACTGCTTCCGTTTCTTCATCAACTGCCCAACGTAAAATCGCGGCATTTTGAAAAATAAAACACTCCGCGAGGAAACCAAAAGTCACAAAAACAAAAAGAAGGCCATTTCGAATTCATTGATCCATTGAACTTTCGTGTGTAATAAGTCCAAAATCAGAGTTGTTTTGCTTTAAAAAGTTAAAACAAGCCTCAAAAAAGCATCTTCGGTTAAGAAGGACCAAAATTAGAAAATGGTCAGAATAACAGAGGCCAAAAAACAACAAAATTGCACCATAATTAAGTATGCTGGAGCAACTAGCACCGGAAGGGACAAGGAGTGCGAATGTCCCTTTGATAAAAGCACATTTCTTTATTCCAAGATGACCTGTGTTTCAAACTCGGATATCCAACAAAAGCTATGGACAGGTATTTCAATGCTACACATCATTTAATTAACCATATCCATGTTTCTTTCAAAAACAATTAAACAATATTATGTTTCCAAGGGTTTACAAGTTAATATTTAACAAATTGAAGATGGTTTTGAGTTGTCTGTTATATATTTGACACACACTTGACGTCATAAAATGTTCAAAACTAAAGTGGAATCACGAGTCATTATACATGTAATTTGTATATTGTACTCATATTACATACATGTACCGCTGTACGTATCTTTATTGCTGCGAGCGTATAGTCAAGTCAATCCGAGCGCTCTGATTGGCTGAAAACTATGCTTTATCAGAGAACGGAGCATGGTTTGGTGATGCTAGTTTTCGAAAAGACCAATTCAAATTATGAAGAAAACAATTAAACCCAGCGTCATGCAGTAGCATGAGCACTTCACTCGCTAAAATTTAATTCAAATTTAATTCAAATTTAACTCAAATTTCTTGCCATTTTTACACCATTCTTGTTCTTTTTTTTGATCAAAAATCCATAGTTTCTATAATAATAAAACAAATAGAATAGCTTCAACCATGCTCCCTTCAGTAATAAAGCACTTAGGAAGTGCCGAGAGCACTCGAGAAGTAGGGTCGAGAAACACTCGCCTACGGCTCGTTTTTCTCCCTACACTTCTTTCGTGCTGTCGTCACTTCCTGCGCACATGCTTTAATTTATTACTGAATGGAGCAAGCTGTTCTATTTGTTAATGACATTATATATGCATGTACAGTATGTAACTCACAAAATTAATATTATTGCTCTGAATTATAACATTTGTATTGTTTTCAGACTGTCCTACAAGGCCGCTCTATTTTAGTGGTCAATATGCCGATTTCCCTTATGTTGTGTTTGACTTAAACAAAGCATCCTCTAAGCAAAATGTATACTTTGATAATGTCAAGACGATACAAGGTAAACATTGTAATGCGAGCCAGATACATTACATAGATGACTCAAATGGAAAATTGATAACGCCAAAGGTTGGAAATGACATTTTTACCATTGATAAGCATAACAAGGTAAATCAAGCTGATTATTAATTTAATTATATCCATTTTGAAATGCCACTATTTCCTGCAATCTTACAATTCACTCAGGTTCCCTGCAGCACTTTTAAAAATCACACCAATTTGAGCAGCCAATCAGAAAACAGCAAATAAGACATGCAAATAATAAATGTTGAACAAGAAAGACTTTGGATTTTGTCACAACAAATCTTTCTTTTTTTTATGTATGTATTGTCGGTATACTTTGATTATTAGTCTGACAAAAAAAATACTGTACTGTACTACATTTTGACTTACCGTAATTCTCAAAACAGTACTTGATCAGTAAATTACCACAGTATTAATTTGCAGATCAATGATAACAAATGTTGCTGTTATGTACTTTCACTTGCAGAGATTAGATTGGAAAACAGTGTCTGCACCAATCATCTTTAATGGGAAAGTTTTCAGACTTAAAACACAAAATTGTACTGTTACCTTTAACTTGGGTGCAAATTCTGTAGTCACCAACCAATGCATTGTTTTCAAGGTTCAAGGCACGTTGACTTGTAAGTTTGTGTATAATAGCAATCTGAATGAGTTAAATGGTGATACATGTACACCTAATTGCATTAAGGTTGTCCACCTCGGAAAAGCACATTTACACATTTGCACATTTACACATTTGCACATTCGCAACATCACGTGTATATATTTGTTTTGCGCAAGTGGAACCCGGGCCCAGAGTCAATAGATTCAGTAGAAGTATACTGCCATAAGAATGCCGTGGCCTAGCTTATACAGAAGATTTCAGGTGGATAGTTGTATTTCAGCGCTTGTAAAAGTGCAAATGTGTAATTGTGCAAATGTGTAAATGTGTAAATGTGCTTTTCCGAGGTGGACAACCTTTCTGCAATTAGGTGTATATTGTAAGATATGAATTAATTTACATGGATGAGCTCCGGTACATGTACATGTATACAGTCATTTCAGAAAACTTTGTCGCTGACCGGCCTCACGACTCTCTGACGCAAAAAATATGATTCGCTCCGGAAATTTATTTTCTCATTATCATAATGGAGAGTAATACTCGAATGAATGTATGCCTTCGTGTTTTACGCAAGGAAAATAAGAGTCTGTGTCAATGACTCATTTTCGGTCAAGGACGTTCCATGCTGTGACAATGTTCAGTCGTTGAAAGACCACTAAATCACCCAAACCACTTGCTAGCATTAAGGTCTTCACTGTAAGCTCGAGGCATGGCTAATCAGATATGCAGCTAACTGCTTCAGTGATTTCTACCCATACTCCCGTTCAGTGTAGTCGTGAGGCCGGCAATGGCGACAACCTTTTCTGAAATGACTGTATATTATACATACACTCGATTAGCAGAAACGTTGTAGTATGTATACAAATATACAAAAAATATCTAATGAGATGTAAAATATGAAACATGTTAAAATACAACTGTTTAAGCACAAAATAGTGCTGAAAATTATTGTGTTGTCCTTGTTGGATGCGATATATACTAACCTATAATTGAAGGGGTCCCTGCAAGAACAACGTAAGTGATCTCTGATCAAAATCTAAATTCTCCTTGAGATTCTGTGAATTTCAGAGGAGAATTTGGGTTTTGATCACAAGTCACTAATACTCTGTTCTTGCAGGGACCCCTTCAATTGATGTTTCAGATATATTAGAAGAAAATAAGCGATGTTTTGCACTTTGCATCTCATTAGATATCTTGTACATTTATATCTCATTAGTATTATGCCACGTTTCTGCAAATGAGTGTACATTAGTAATGAAAACATAACATTTTAGTAGGAACCAACTACCATATACATGTACCATCATGAATCCTGCAATCTGATTGGCTAACATACTCACTATATCTATTGCGTGATAGCTAGATAGTGAGTAGAAAAAAAGTTGGTGTTTTGAACAAAAACAATGCAAGAAATCAATAAATATTGTTATAAAATCGAAGGTACAGTATGCTAGTTGGTTTCTACCAATTTCATTTACATGTAAAACAATTAAACTAGTACGTATACTACTTGTTCTCGTTTTCTATGAGTTCAAATAGTCAACTCGACACTACGCACCTCATTGTCTATTGACTCATAGAAAACTCAAACCGATCGTAGTCTAATTGTTAAATATGAAACATCAATTGTTTTTAAGTGGGATTAATATGGAGGTTCTTTTTTCAACTCACTTTCATGAAATGTTCTCTCAATTCCAGTTTCTACATCCACATCCTCTATTATTCGTCCAACTGGAACAAGTATTTCATCAACACGATCAGGTACTTTAAGTTAATTGCTTTGTTTGATTTAAAGGGATAAATGATACTTGCTACACTTGAATGTTTTTTATTGTGTTTGCTCATTAATTATTCATGAATTTGATGAGTAACATACAATACATGTTTTCACGTCCAATCTGCATGAGATCAGGTGTATAATTTCATGTTTTATCAAAATTTTGAAGACACGAGTAGTTGAATGATTGTGTATCACATTTACAACACTTGTCACAGTGTTATTATAATAATTATTATAATAAAAAAATATTATATAATGTCATTATTTTTTTATTCATTGTAACTAGTGCCATTAGCTGCTATTGGACTTTTAGGAAATGGCACTTATACACAAAAGGTCTTATATTTTATATGTCTTATATTATTTAACAAGGGTAGCACGACGTACATGTAATAGCAAGGGTAATATAAAATTTTGGCCCTCAAAACTAACATATATATTACAATTTAAAAATCTAGAATAAAATCAAGAGACCATAATACTAAGAGAGCGAATCTCGTACTGATGTGGTCGATGCTTTTAGCGCTAAATCTATTTTTAGTAACACGGTTTTTGCAGTGCGCGCTCGATCGATGATGTGAGTGGCATCAGTAGCGAGCGCACAACTACAGTTTTATTCACAAACACAACAGAATCCTCAAGTGTGCTCGCCTTCTGGTTACTAAAAATAGATTTAGCACCACAAGCATATCCCAAATATCATTCCGCACGATTCGCATTCTTAGTATTATGGTCTCTTGATAAAACCTAATAATTTTATGTACAATAGTTATTCAATAAAATAGAAATATCAACGCTATATACGACGTTTCGATGTCGCAGACATCATTATCAAGTGAAACTGGTACAAGAAGAATAAATTAAATTAAGCAAAGTTTGCGTTGATGGAGTCGGTCTGTATGTTAAGTGCCGGTTCTGTCAGACTACATGGACTGGACAAACCAACATCAGAGAACTTTTCGGGACTTAAAAAGTGCCGAAATAAATTTGACTGCCTAATATATGAAATGTTGTTTATACAAGAACTGAAACCGGCACTTTTTTTAACATACAGACCGACTCCATCAACGCAAAGTTATTTTAGTTTAGAATACCCATGGGAACTGCAACCTTGCTTAATTTAATTTATTCTTCTTGTACCAGTTTCACTTCATAATGATGTCTGCGACATCGAAACGTCGTATATAGCGTTGATTTTTCTATTTCTATTGAAAACCATAAGCCAAACAACTATCAATAGTTATTCAATAGTTATGATATCCTTTGTGTTAAAATCCTCATGAATTATTAATGAATAAACTTAATCCCTTCATTATGTCTATTATAGAGAATGTAACCATTACAACACATACATCCCTGGTATTACGTGTTCGATCACCACAAGTTATTCCAGGAGCATCATCATCAGTATCATCGCTGTCTGGTACACCGACACCAGCTAACCCTGGCTCATCTTCAGTAGCATATATCTCTACCAATACACCACGTCTCACGTCAGTAGTTCTTGATACATCGATACCAGTACTGTCTGGCACACCAAGTCCAACACTAGTTGTTCCTGGTATTTCATCATTAGTATACCCATCGGTCCATCAAAACCAACTGACACCAAAAAGCATAAAGATAAGGTATCCATTGTTACCATAAAATACAATTGTAGGTCACATTCTAATATAATTGTACACCCAACACTCATGCGATCATCAAAGTATACATGTACATTGGGTAGCTAAGCTAGGGAGATCGAGAGTCTACAGTGTATTAATTGGTTGTTCTACTGTAGATAAGAAAAAACCCTATCAAAACAAGTGGGATAATTATTAATTAGCAGTAGTAGAAGTAGTAGTAGTAGTAGCAGCAGCAGCAGCAGCAGCAGCAGCAACAGCAGCACTAGTAGCACTAGTAGCAGTAGTAGCAGTAGTAGCAGCAGCAGCAGCAGCAGCACTAGTAGCACTAGTAGAAGTAGTAGTAGTAGTAGCAGCAGCAGCAGCAGCAGCAGCAGCAACAGCAGCAGCAGCAGCAGCAACAGCAGCACTAGTAGCACTAGTAGAAGTAGTAGTAGTAGTAGTAGCAGCAGCAGCAGCAGCAGCAGCAGCAACAGCAGCAGCAGCAGCACTAGTAGCAGTAGTAGCAGTAGTAGCAGCAGCAGCAGCAGCAGCAGCAGCAGCAGCAGCAGCAGCAGTAGTAGCACTAGTAGCACTAGTAGCACTAGTACTAGTAGCAGTAGTAGCAGCAGCAGCAGCAGCAGTAGTAGCACTAGTAGCACTAGTAGCACTAGTAGCAGTAGTAGCAGCAGCAGCAGCAGCAGCAGCAGTAGTAGCACTAGTAGCACTAGTAGCACTAGTAGCAATAGCAGCAGCAGCAGCAGCAGCAGCAGCAGCAGCAGCAGCAGCAGCAGCAGTAGTAGCACTAGTAGCACTAGTAGCAGCAGCAGCAGCAGCAGTTGAACATGCATGTACTGTAATATCTTGGTAATGGTGCCTTATTTAAACTGAACAATATTAGTAATGCTCTATACACACTCTATGTTTGTGTAGCTGTTGCAAAGTTCTATCAGCCGCATTTAACATGTATAGAGATATGGTAGTTGCTAATGACTGTTTTCATTTAACAGCAATCGTCGTCAACAGGAGCTATTGTAGGATCTGTGATGGCCATCATTGCAGTAGCCGTTTTTGTGGTGCTGCTTGTTATATGGAGAAAACGCAGGCAAAAATCCAGGTAAAAATGAATGTTAGTTTAATAACGTTGTTGATGTTGATTTATTTAATTCAGTTTTATTACCTACTGCATGTATGATTATCTATTAACTACTGAAACCTCTTTCCTGACAATATAGAGTCGTTTTCGTATGAGTGGGAAGTAGTTACGGTACGGATCGTGCCGTAGCGTGACCGTATCGCGCCATCATCATGCGGTATCCAAGCATTCTGATTGGTTGTGAAATGATTTTGCGCGCTGTGATTGGTTGAATACAATGTGTTCGATTCCGTACCGTGACCGTAACTCCGTACCGTAGGTTTCCCACTCATACGAAAACGACTCTATATACATTGTAAGTATATAATGTCACACTTTTTGATTTCAGGCAAAATGACAAAGTGGCAAAAGAACCAAAAGATTCCAGTAAGTATTACATTAAATTATATGCAGGGAAAGGTCCAGTTAAATGTAGATGTGGCCTAGCTTTTAATTAGGACATTTCTCTTAGAGTGATCAGTCCAATAAACCTGGGCATTACTAATTACACCAAAACACACTATTAGACACTCACTCTTTTGTTTTCTTTTGTTCCTTTGCATCTAATTAATAAACACTGACAGCTAATTAGTAGTGCCCAGGTTTATTGGAATCACTCTATATAGCACATTTTACATAGTCTCAATGGCGCTTTGCAATGTACTGATGGAGGACTTTTATTGGGCTGTGTATGAAAGGTGCCCATGCATGTAGCCGAGCAGCATGAGGAGTTACATTGTACATGTAGTATGTTAGTGTGTTATGCCTCCAATGTGAAGTAGGCTGTTGAACCGGGTAACAAACTCCTATTCTTACGAAGAGTTCAACAGGTTCTTGTGAATGTCATCGCCAATTAACCACTTTAGAAACGAGTAAAGGACCGGGAACGAGTTTTTAGAATTATTCTAATTAAGAAATGAACCCCATCACAAGAAAGAGCATATCAGAATTAGTACGTTTCAGGTAACTAATTATGATATGCTCTTTCTTGTGATGGGGTTCATTTCTTAATTAGATTAATGTAGTAGCCAGGCCTCTGTTCCACAGGGAAACCAAGATTTCTGGTCCCAGACTCCCTTAGATGATCGATTAATTAAATTGGACTGAAAAAGGCTGAGAATCCAAGAGGATTGGCCGATTGGGGACTGGGCACTAATTTGAACAATATATAAACACGGTCTTTTGGGGGGGGAGGGGGGGGGGGGGGAAATACAGGATTGTTTTTCATAATGTTATTAAATTATTGAAATGTATTTATTTTTGTCATTCAACCAAAAACGTGGTGATGACCTGATTTCTTGGGCAATTTTATGCGATGGAACTCGAAAGGTTTGAATGAAAAGCTCGTTTCTCTGTCTTGTCTGCCTGTCTTGTGCGACTGATATAGAGAGTTGTGTTTGGCTAAATTATCCCTGCTCTGATTGGTCGAGGTGTTTTTTCGCGCAAACTACTGATCTAAAAATAGATTTATTATCTAATACGCTGTGACGCATACCCTATATGGGAGATGGACGCTCCTACTAATGGGTTCCTGATCGTCATGCTTAGTTATCCCAAGAAAAATTGAATTTTCACGTCATGTTGACAAAAAATAGGAGCAAAAACTTAATTGTCACGTGACCGAGTTTCATACCTTGTTTCAATAGAGCCGTTTTCGTATGAGTGAGAAATTTACAGTACGGAGTCAGTACGGTCATGGTACGGAATCGAAGACATTGTATTCAACCAATCACAGCGCGCTAAATCATTTCTCAACCAATCAGAATGCTTGGATACCTTCACCGCACGGCACGAACCGTACCGTAACTACTTCCCACTCATACGAAAACGACTCTACACATGTACTGCGGGACGCGCACAGGGAGCCCAACATTATACCCTCCTCAACACAAGAAGCCCAATATAATACGTATTGCACGCGCTCTACCACAGGAAATAAATAGCCTCAAAAGCAATGGTTGGGCTGCCTGTGGTTAGATTAGGGTCGGGAGACAGAACCTACGGTTTAACGTCCTTATCTGAGAAGACGTGAAGGTCTAACCATTTGCAGATGTAATTACAAAGGCAGCACCTTCTCAGTTGACAGAGAAGACGTGAAGGTCTAACCATTTGCAGATGTAATTACAAAGGCAGCACCTTCTCAGTTGACAGAGAAGACGTGAAGGTCTAACCATTTGCAGATGTAATTACAAAGGCAGCACCTTCTCCTCAGTTGACAGAGAAGACGCGAAGGTCTAACCATTTGCAGATGTAATTACAAAGGCAGCACCTTCTCAGTTGACAGAGAAGACGTGAAGGTCTAACCATTTGCAGATGTAATTACAAAGGCAGCACCTTCTCAGTTGACAGAGAAGACGCGAAGGTCTAACCATTTGCAGATGTAATTACAAAGGCAGCACCTTCTCAGTTGACAGAGAAGACGTGAAGGTCTAACCATTTGCAGATGTAATTACAAAGGCAGCACCTTCTCAGTTGACAGAGAAGACGCGAAGGTCTAACCATTTGCAGATGTAATTACAAAGGCAGCACCTTCTCCTCAGTTGACAGAGAAGACGTGAAGGTCTAACCATTTGCAGATGTAATTACAAAGGCAGCACCTTCTCAGTTGACAGAGAAGACGTGAAGGTCTAACCATTTGCAGATGTAATTACAAAGGCAGCACCTTCTCCTCAGTTGACAGAGAAGACGCGAAGGTCTAACCATTTGCAGATGTAATTACAAAGGCAGCACCTTCTCAGTTGACAGAGAAGACGTGAAGGTCTAACCATTTGCAGATGTAATTACAAAGGCAGCACCTTCTCAGTTGACAGAGAAGACGCGAAGGTCTAACCATTTGCAGATGTAATTACAAAGGCAGCACCTTCTCAGTTGACAGAGAAGACGTGAAGGTCTAACCATTTGCAGATGTAATTACAAAGGCAGCACCTTCTCAGTTGACAGAGAAGACGCGAAGGTCTAACCATTTGCAGATGTAATTACAAAGGCAGCACCTTCTCCTCAGTTGACAGAGAAGACGTGAAGGTCTAACCATTTGCAGATGTAATTACAAAGGCAGCACCTTCTCAGTTGACAGAGAAGACGCGAAGGTCTAACCATTTGCAGATGTAATTACAAAGGCAGCACCTTCTCAGTTGACAGAGAAGACGCGAAGGTCTAACCATTTGCAGATGTAATTACAAAGGCAGCACCTTCTCCTCAGTTGACAGAGAAGACGTGAAGGTCTAACCATTTGCAGATGTAATTACAAAGGCAGCACCTTCTCAGTTGACAGAGAAGACGTGAAGGTCTAACCATTTGCAGATGTAATTACAAAGGCAGCACCTTCTCAGTTGACAGAGAAGACGCGAAGGTCTAACCATTTGCAGATGTAATTACAAAGGCAGCACCTTCTCAATTATTTACAACCATTATCATTACGTGGTCATCCAAGCCATGTGAAGGTCTAACCATTTGTAGATGTAATTACAAAGGCAGCACCTTCTCAATTATTTACAACCATTATCATTACGTGGTCATCCAAGCCATGTGAAGGTCTAACCATTTGCAGATGTAATTACAAAGGCAGCACCTCCTCAGTTATTTTAGACCCTGAGTGTTGGTCCGGCCGGGAATCGAACCCGAGCCTCCTGCACAATAGACCGGTGCTCCACCAACTGAGCTAATGTACTAATGTTTATACATGTAGGTTTTTCATAAAAAAAGTTAAATCCAACCCATGTACCCTGAGGAAATCATTGAATGAAACAGATTAATGTTAACAATATTAATTACTGACAATATTATTATAATCCAATGTATGGTAAAGGTAAAAGTGAGGTGATAAGTCTATCAAAACAACAGCGACAAGGTCCAAAGATCACAAGCCGTGAGCAATTAGACAGCTCAGGTAAACCAACACCAGAATGCACACACAAATTACTCCATTAGCCTCTCATAATGATGTACCAATTTGTAGACTCCTTAGCTAGTATAGGTGAACATCAGCACTTATACCTCTTATTAACTGAGTGCAGGTCCGTACCGTAAGTTATGGACCAAGTTTTTTTCTCCGTTTTATGGCCCAAGCCCAAAGTGCGATAGCCATGAGAGGAAAGAAAAGAAATGAGGATCCATAACTTACAGCACAGACCGAGCTATACTGTAACAAGTTTACTGTTTACTATACAAATGTATGGCTTAAACGCTACGATTTCTCAGTTTCCGGTCCGTACCGTAAGTTGCGGACCTCGAATTGACCAATCAGAGCACTGATGAGAAATTACTCAGCCATATAATCAATGTACTTTATAAACCTTATTCTACTCACTATCAATGAATTAGGGAATCAGCAAATATAACTGAAAATGTCATCACGCAGGATTTAGAATGGATTTAGAATGCCATTATTTTGTAACCTTTTCATGTTTAAAAAATTTATATTTTCATCATTTAGATAATGATGAGTACGATTACGCTGTTGTGGATGGTGATCCTCGTTCCCATGGTAACATATCCTCCAATGGGACAGCACCACAGATATATCAAAGTTTAGACCGTACAAGAGTTTCAGGTCAGTGTAGTATAATTATATTGCATGCAACCCTTAAAGTTATTATATGTACAATTGTACTTACACAATTAAAGACATGCTACAATATTATAATAAAGATTCGTTTCTTCTACGTAAAGGATTTAATATATCCGAGCTTTCGGGCCCATGGCCCATCATCAGGGAATGAAGGCAATTCTAACGAACTTTCAGTTAACGTAGAAAACAATGTTTACCCTAAAGATTCTAGATCATGTACACACATTGTATATGCAGCTTCACATTTGCAATAATATTATTGTAATTATTTTATTTTGACCCACGTGGGATCCATAAGATCAAGGTAATACAAATTGAGTGATATTTATAACTATCATCTAGTATTCTAGACATACTAGACAGGCCAAATTTAAGAACAATCATAGAGTACCCAAAACTTTAACAGACATGCAATGGTGACGATGTATTTGTAGTTAGTTGACAAGCATCATAAGGCCAACTCTTTAAGTCAGGACACAGGCATCTAATTTTGTCATGACAGATGGTGGAATTTTGCCAATGGGCTTGTGTCACCTGTCACGTGACTTTTTAAATTTTCACCGAAGGCAAACGAAAATATCATAACTTGAAAGAGCATACTAAAATTAGTAAAAGTTGAAAATTTCAAAGGAATCAAGCAAATAAGACAAAAGTCAAAGGCTTTCAAAGTTTCCCGCTTTGACAAGGATTTGTATGGGTTTTTCGCTTGGAGGGCAAGCGTTGCCCTCCAACATACATGTACATTTCCATACAAAAAAGGCAAAGTTTGAATGCCTGTAACTCTTGCCCTATTTACTTACTTCCCTTCAAACTTTCCACTTTTACTAACTTTAGTATGCTCATTCAAGTTCTGGTATTTTCGTTTGTCTTCAGTGAAAATTTAAAAAGTCACGTGACAGGTGACACAAGCTCATTGCATTCATGATTTGTATTTGTTGTTTATAGAAATATCTTATTTAGTGGTTTTTGGTAATTTTTTTAAATTGCTTAAAAGAGTGAGAATTTGATTGAAATAAACATACCATTTCTTCAGAAGTCATATTTTGTCGTTTATTTCGGGTGATTTGAGCGTGGGATAGGAGAGCCCAGGATAGGATAAAACGCTCAAATCACCAAATAAACGACAACATACGACTTCTGAAGAAATGGTATGTTTATTTCAATCAAATTCTCACTCTTTTAAGCAATTTAAAAAAATTACCAAAAACCACTAAATAAGAGCTTGGGTTGCCTGTGGTGTAACTAGTATGTGGACTCCACTCCGGTCCATTTACAATTTGGTGGGACAAACATGTACCTACATTTTCAGAATCACCTGTCTCAGTTTTGGAGGAGGACATTTCTATTAATATCAAACAAATAACAAGAATGAGATCAATCCTAGATCAATAAACATTGTATAGAACACCTTTGCATTTTAAGTTATTCATTAACTTGAGTGCAATGTGATTGGCTGGTTTACCATTGTCAATAAGAGGACAGACACATAGAATGACAAATCGCTCGTGCACAGAGCCAGCGCACGCTTGAAACCATATAGGCGTAGCCATGAAATCGTGGTAAATAAGAATCCACACCACTGCAAACCATTGGAAATTTGTTAATTAATCAGAGGGGTTATTGCTTGACCCCTACCTACCTACCCCTCTGATTAATCATCAGAACAATCCTAACATGAGAAGGGGTAGTAATTTAATAGTTACATGTAGGTTTTGAATAATTATTCCACACCCAGAACTTTATACTTTTGATTATTTCAGTGTACAGTCCTCTGAATAGAGAACATGACGTTCCCCCTGAGCAGCAGTATACATACAACAAAGTGGAACGACCCTTATACAATCCACCTCGTAAAGGCACTCCAGACCCACTGTACAACGTTCTAGACAGACCTGATGACAATGGAGAGGATTATATTGAACCAGGGGTACAAATCAAAAAGCCCTCCTACAATAAAAAGCCCAATTCTAAACAAGCTCCTCAAAATAATGAGCCTCTGTATAATAATATTGATCAGGAAGTGGGTGTTAAGAAGGCCCATCAAGAAAATGAGCCTGATTATAATGTCCTTGAGGACCCAGATGGTGACTATTATAATGTTCCAGTGGAGACTGATATGCATCATCCTTCATCTCATGATAATGTTGGCTACGCATCAACCATTGACATCAAGTCCAAACAAAAACCAGAAACACAAAGGGACCCTGTGTACTCTGTCCTTGAGGGTCCAGAGGGCTCTTTATCGGAAGGGACATACCAGCCCCTCCAGGAAAAGGCTCCAGACGAGAGCATGTATCAGCCACTGGACAGAACATCAAGAATCGATAACCAACCACTGTGACATGTGTTGGAAGATAAGACAAGCGAACGCTTGAAGCGCTTCTACCCATAATGCAGTGCGTGCGTCTGCTATTTATATGTTTTCAACTGTAGCCTTCGAATTCGTTAATTGAGTTTTGGACGACATTTTCTATAATAGTCTTTAGTCCGAGTACCTGTAGTAGGTATGTTCCATCGCCTTTGAACGCTAGCACTTTGTGGCCATCCGTACGTGTGGTAAGTGTAGGATGTTTGGCAATAAAAACAGACCTAGCCTATAACCCTAAATCCTCATACAGGACATCAGTCCATAGGCGATAGGTTATAGGTCGTTGCAAGACCGAACTGCATTATGGTAACAGCTTATCTCTGTGCTTCTTTTCTGGTAACTACTGTAGTTTGCTGTGGACCATTCAATATTGTGATACAATATTTTACCAGATATTTTGCTATGAATTTAATAATAATAATAATAATAATAATAATAATAACGATTTATTAAACAGATCCATGTTGAAAAATGGCTCTTCCCTGTTTAAATGCTATCTAAACTATCTAAACTATGGTAAGTCAAAATAAATTTGAAAACATAGTTGCACGACCGTATGTGGTATCTTGCTCTTTTATTTACATTTGCTATAGATCTAGCTTTTACTAGAATGAACGAAACAAACTGTGGAGAAGTGCTGCAACTGATGAAAAATTTGGCATGCTATGAACTCTGTGGTTGTGATTTACGATAGTCAGCTCGGTATGTAATCTTTATAGTCACTGTAAAAAAAATGTAGCTGAAAACATGTTTTTCGTTTGACAAAATGAAAATTTTGCATCCTACGATTGACTGATGACGTACTACGTACTGTGGTAGACAGAGCGGAAAAACTGCAAAGTTGCTGTTTTCATACAGTTTCCATTAACTGGCAATGATACATCAACAACTGCAATTGATACATTTGTGCTACCATTACTCAAAACTTGTGACAAAATCTTATCAAGTTACAGTAAAGCTTCTCGGAGATATTTACGAAAACGATGTTTTTTCTGTTGATCAAAATGCCACCTCTCCCAAAGTACAAGGCCTCATATCTCTGAGACACATTCACCGAATTTTGGTGGCATTTGATATTTTGTTATTTGAGCATAAAAGGGCTTGTATACAAAATATTGAGCTTAACGACCTATAGGTGTCCTTATTAGAAGAGGCTATAAAACGTTTTCCCGCTCTGTTACTGTGGTATGTACTCCTATTTACCACGGCTCTCGACCAATCAAAAAGCGAGAAATTGATCGATAGCTAGATTGTGATAAAAATGATTTTGCGAAAGTTAAGTTGAAAATCTAGTCGGCTTTTCATGTTTGTTTGATATATTATAACTGTTTTCAACAAGAACCCTAACATAGAATATAACAAAACAGGGCCGTACATAACCCAAAAAAATTCAAGGGGGGGGGGGGGGGGGGCAGTACGTTCTTAAAAGCAAAAAATAAATAAAAATAGTACAGTTCTCACTGGTAGCATCTTTTTCGCCTTGCTAGGGGAGCCAACTGTCCCTGTGTGTCCCTGTGCTGTGTACAGCCCTGCAAAAAATATAAAAAATGACTACAATATATAAAATATTGTTTGTTCCGTGAGCGGCATAGCGGTTGCTATGTTAACCGGTGTGTGAAATGTGGCTTATCTAATAATAATAATAATAATAATAATAATAATAATAATAATAAATAATAATAATAATAAATAATAATAATAATAATAATAATAGTAATAGTAATATAGTAATAATAATAATAATAACAATAATAATAACAATAATAATATTTATTTAAAAGAGGGTGACAGACAAATAGCATTTGCTAACAAACAAGTGGCCCTCTGTAACTAGAAAATATGACAAGATATTCTACTTAAATTGTAGGGTTCTCCTGCATGTGTCATATTATCAACTATATGAAACCATATTAAATTTCGGGAAAACTGCATGTACATGTATCTTCACTCAAAAACCAACGCGCTAGCAAATCAAGTGAAAAGTTGATCGAGTCCATAGAAAACACAACACTCAATATGCTTTATTTGTATTCTAAAACACCAGAACCGCTTACAACTGAATATACATTTGCAAAATATCAAATAAAGGAATCTTAAAGGTTAAAAACTGGCCTACAGTAAAGTTTTTTTTAAAACGTCTTAGAAAACAAACCAATATATTGCAAACCACAAAGAAACATTTATTGTCATAATATAAAAGCCAACTTGTACTACAAGCCGCCTGTCCTGAGAAAACGGCGGGGCAGTGGCGAAAGAAGAGAAGAGTTTGATCACCGACGAGATTGCCAAGTCATCAGTTCATGTTCATTCATGGGCTTGAAAAGCTGATGGACTGAGAAATACGTTCGTTGTCCCGGCTACAAGAACTAGTGACTGCATGAGGAGCTAGTCAACTGAATAGTGCCTGTGCTGTACATATATGCATGCATATTCATTCGCCGCCCGCGGCAACTCTAATGATTTCCATCACAGAAGTCACAATGATGATACCATTTTTGGCGATAAAGATAGATGCATCACGTTTGTAGTTGACCCACACGACTAGACGAATCACTAGCAGAGGGATGTTAACAAAAAGTAACTGTAGCACAAGACGGAAAACATAAAGCTCGTCGCTTCGTGGTTTCATTTCATCGCCGTCAAACCTGTTTTCTCCCATCTCCAAGGCGGTCACAAAGAAGCTGATACAAACAAACGCAATAATGCTATTTTCCACATGGGACGAGAGATGAGGTGATACATCTTGCTGAAGAAGCATTTCTAATAACTCAAGCTCATCAAACGAATCCAAGGCTATTGACCCACACAGTTGTGCTACCGAGCCTTCATAGCGCTGTGAATCCTTTGCTGTAGTGAGAAGAAATAGAGCGATCGCGGGGGCACCACACATTGTAATCTTGAGAAAATTTGGCCCAAAGAAGTTATCTTTATCAAGTTTCTTTGTGGAATCACTCCTAAACAATAGGCAAACCATTGGGATGAGTAGGAAGATCACATAGACAAGCCACACTAACCACTGCCAGTTGAGTTGTTTTTCTTTATCGCACATAACGTAAATCCAACTAACTATGGCAGGCAGCACGAGCAAAATGATCAAGTAGCAAAGTTTGTCGTCTTTGTAGGTACTTGCGTAGCGAGCGAATACAGCAGCTTGTGCAAATAATATACTGAACAACAAGAAACGCCCAACATAACGGATGATCAGCTTTAGCAGTGCCATGGTTTTCAGTATGGATCCAACGCCGTTTGGTTTTGCTTCACCAAATGTATGCTATAACTGTTAGCTCGATCAGGTTGAGTACCTTATATATAGCTTTGTAATTATACCGTGTAATTCCACGAATTTACATTTATCAGTAGAAGGTGACTTCAGTTCCAAGAATTTTCCCTGGGTCACTTTTAAACGAGAAATGTGATTGGTCGAGAATGAATGACGTCATTGCGGTTCTTTTCCAAGAAATTGTTCAATGTACACCACGTGGTACTAAGCAGTCGTGTATTTCAGTGATTGGTTAATGATTTTCAACGAAGTCTACATTTCTCGGAACCTATAAAGTTGGGTTCAGTCAAATTACCGTACTCTAGCAGATAATATATCTCGATTACATCGGATTCACTTCACAAACAGTCATTAATTGACGACTGATGAGTATCACGCATGCAGAGCCGGAGCGTTGCGTGACGACACTAAAAACGGCTGCGAGGGAGACTAGTATCTCACTAAGATACAGTCATTGTCATTAACGTTGTCCAGCTAAAAAGAGATTAACACTACAATAAATGTCACGTGTCTCATCGTATATTTGTTTGGCGCGCACGAAACAAGCAATAGTTATTGTGCACGTGGAACTGATATAATTCAAAGTATGAAGTATATCGGCTCCCAAGTGCACAATAATTGCTCATTATTGGATGAGGTTTTGATGATAACCGGAATTGTCAATGTAGAGGTAAGTGTAACATTTGCCGAGACATTGATAATTCCGGATTTCACCCAAACCGAATTCAATAATTGTTTTATTATAATAATAATAAATAATAATAAGTTTTATTTTTATAGCGCTAATTCCGTAAAGTCCATTAGCGCTTTACAAGTAATTATAATTACTGGGATCAATTAATAATTAATTTATAAATATAATATAAATTATATTTGACTATGTAGATTGAACACAATCCAACAACAACAACAAATGAATGAGGATTGAAATGACAGCACTGTAGTAACCTACAGATAACAACCATTCCGCTGACCTACGCAGGCTCGTTTTTGCAGATAACTGCCTACAGATAACCACCAGACCGCTGAAATACCGCTGGCGCGCACTGATAGTGAACAATTATTCCCCGAAGTGGAGGTGAGTAGTGGTGGATATTTACCTAGCCACGAGTCCTCGAGCAACAAGGTAAATATTCACCACTACTCACCGACACTGAGGGGGATAATTGTTTTAGTATTTACCAAATCAGTTGGATAAAAAATGACACTTTATTAAACAAATAAATTCGGAGACTGTAGCGAAACGAGACGCCATTTTGAATCTTGTCCCAAAACAGAGAATAGCCAAGGATATTCCGAGTTACGGGAGCCAATCAAAATGCATGCGCCAAAATTGCTATCCACTGATTGGGTAAATACTAATTAGAATTATCTGTAGGCTCTCGACCAATGAGAATGCAGATACTGAGTACAATGTATAATAAATATCGCGCGCAAAACGAATATATGATGAGACACGTGATATTTATTGTAGTGTTAATCTCTGGACAACGTTAATGACATAGACCGAATACAATCTGATGGCGGAATAATTTGCATAAACTGAGAAAAATTACGAATTTAATAAATATAATATCATTTTTTGAAAGACCATACATAGTCTAGTAATACATCAAAAGCCCATCAATTTAAATAAAACCCTCATAAAGTTATAACCATTTGAATTCTAGCAATTGCATGGAAACGAGGCTAGTCAGTCCAAAACTCAATTTCACATACAAATCTTTGTGATTTCAAATTCGCTATAACTTTTTGCATTTTTGTAGAATCGCTCTAAAATCTTGTAGGTTTGTTTTTGTTATTATACTCTTTGAAACTATGGCTGTATCATATCACTACTCTACACAATAAATGAGATTTACTGATTCCGCCATTATTGCATTCGATCTATTGACTGTATATCCGCCATGTTTTGCCCTAAACTAATCCCATAATTCATTGCGCATAATGCGTGACGTCATTGCTTCTAATGCCGGCCTACTGTATTTTATAGGCCATCTGATTTCTCAAAACGGTGCGTCTTTTGGTAAAATTGACGGGAAAATATTTTAAAGCAAATTCTTCATCAAGTTACTGTATATCAGGACAGTAGATCTCGCTTCAAATCCAAATATTAGAAATATTTTCACTTCATTGTCTTGAACCAGGAACTGTCTGCTCAGCTTGTTTTTGAGACGGCTCACCAACCTTCGATGTTCGTGCGAGGAAGAAGAGAACGATCACGTGTCACTCATACTCGGAAACCCAACCCAGGGGCTGTGGGAGGAGGGGGGAGGGGAAAAGGAAGGGGGAGGGGGAGGGGAGGGGAGGGGAAAAGGAAAGGGAGGAATAACAGCCCCTGGGGACATACTCCTACAGAACGAGTTCCAGAGAAGTTACGGAGATGTGCTCTGATTGGCCACAAAAAAATATAATATGTAGTCCAAATGCAGTCGTTTCCCCCCGGGGGGGGGGGGGGGGGGGGGGGGGGGGGGGGGGGGGGGGGTACTCCCCTATATACGCTATACGGGTATGTGCCGCGGGATAGGGTATGGTTTTTGAGCTCCCAGGTCTGGGGTAGGGTATCGTTTTTGCACTTTTAGTCTAGGATAGGGTACGTTTTGGTCTGGTATAGGGTATGGTTTCCGCAATAACGCCATTATCAGTCGCTATCAGTTTACATATCCCTTTAGCACGCTTTCAATCTGGGATAGGGTATATATTTTTTATTCTTTGTCTGGGATAGGGTATGGAAAATCAAAATTTTAGGTCTGGGATAGGGTCAGGGTTTTGAGGTGTCCGCGGCACACCCCTACCCAAAAATACCCTTAGTGCACCCCCCCCCCCCCCCCCGGGCGTTTCCCCTTCTTTCTGTGATCCATAGTTTTCCCTGGCGCCGTTTTGAAATGGGGGAGTTTCTCTCTCGTTTAAAAACGAAGAGCACAAAAGGTTTCCATACAGGAACATTGGGGTCAACTTTAAAATATGTTCGAAAATGATCACGAAATCTTCAACATTTCTTTTTCTTCTTTTATCGAGAGATTCTTTGCCACAAACATGGCAGCAGTCATTAACGGCAGCCTTTTTAGAGGTTTTCTGAACTTCTTCCAGGAACGACAACAAGCGTAGAATAGAATAGCCGATTTGGCGAGATCCATCAGTTTGTCATGTATAAACAATGGCTCAGTGATAACTTCAAAGTGATAATTGATTTGGATTGGCAGTTTTTGTTAACAGATCGCTAATAAACCATTTCTGAATGCCATTAACTTTCTCTGGAACTCGTTCTGTAAGAGTATGTCCCCAGGGGCTGTTTTTTCCTCTTCCCCCGTTTCCTTTCCCCCTCACCCTACAGCCCCTGGGTTTCCGAGGATGATACCGACTTAGCAGATACAATATATCGAGAAACCGAAATTCCCGTCTTGTACTGAGCGTTTCAGTTCAGTACGTTCCTGTCGGAAGGACTGAGTTCCAACGATTTCGGAGCGGGAACTTCTGAGAAAAGACGTCTCAGTCACCTTAATTTAATTTAGTTTCATTGCTTTAGTTTGTCTAATATAATGAGTAGCGGAGGGAAGCCTATTAAAGTCTGAAAATACCGGCCCTTTGAATCAACCCAGCAGTACGTGCCTGGCTAAAATAAATAAATAAATAAATAGAGGATATTACAAGGGCGCGCGGAGATACGAATTTTATCTTCTAGTGTTGATAATATTCAACACGAGAAGATAAAATTCGTATCTCCAAGCGACCTTGTAATATTCTGTTTATTATATAATTATCGATGAAACATTATTATTTTTTTAAATAATTTTTACTTTACGAGCTCGTCAGTGCCACTTTAATTTTAAATTATTTGAAAAGTGAGACAATATTGATCAAGCAATATGGGACCGTGGTACGTTTCAATCTCATGTTGATTTGTTTTGTAACTCGATCATTCCGAAACTAAATATTAAAAGTCATTTCAGTTTCTTATTCATTCAGTTGTAAAGGCTGACTATATATAGTACCTCATTACCTAACCATGACAGCTTGTCATGACCGAAATACCGACTTACTGCTTCAGTAACAGCTAAATATATTAATTGTAAAGTCCTGTTTATAAAATAATAAATTATACACTTTCACGTTAACGTTAGTTTCTAAATTAGAAACTAAAATATAAATTAGAAATCTTGAACAAAAACTGAAGAACGGCAACTGAAAGGGATAACTGGGAAAAGGGAAAGTCCATGGGCTCCTGCAGGAAATGCCTGGTTGAGTTTGTTGTATTCTGACTTATATCTACAATGCTCTAGAACTAGGATAGTGTGCAGCATTTATTATTTATACTTTTTATAGTTTTAAACTATTTCTCTTCCCCGAAAGTAACGGAGGAGCTTTCGGAATTAAAAGTCACGTGATATTTAAGACAACAGCCACAGGAAGCCCAAGCTTTATAAAGAAGGGAAAACACATGAGCTAAAAGTCGCCCCAATCAGCTGAAATCGCTACCAGGATAAACGATCACTATAAACAACATCTAAGATAAGTTTCATATCTTTTCATTCAGAATTCCCTAGAAAAGTAGAGTATATTACAAACACAGGGCTTGGGCTTCCTGTGTACCATCTACCCGGAAATCAGCTCGCCATGCAAATTCCACTTTCGAGAAATTTGTAAGGTTTTTGCGAAGGATATCCGTCACAAGACTATCATAACAGCTTCATTCACTTCTCAGAAAGTACGGAAAATGGATGAAGGCGCTGCTACATCTGATGTTCTGTCAAATACGAGGATATGAACAAGCATTTCCAAGCGTGATCGATGTTCAAACATGATGAGGATATCAACATGGTTTGCTGAGCACTTCATCTTTACAATACTGCTTGTATGTGTGAACATACACGATGTTATGAATGCAGTTACATATGTCAAACGTGAAGCTGGAATAGAGAAACATGATATATTTGGTTTAATACCTAACTTGGATAACTGCTACGACTATGCTGGAGCAGCTAGCACCGGAACGGACAAGGAGTGCAAATGTTCCTTTGATAAAAGCACATTTCTTTATTCCAATATGACCTGTGTTTCAAACTCGGATATCCAACAAAAGCTATGGACAGGTATTTCAAAACTACACATCATTTAATTAACCTTACCCATATATTTTCTTTCAAAAACAAACAATATTGTGAATCATTTAAGTTATGTTTCCAAGGTAAGGCCAAGAGAATGAAAGTCATAGATTTGCGTCCGGACAATTTTGAAAACAGATGAGGCTTTATTTCATTATTCATTATTCATTATAACGCAAGTACAAGGTCTTTATTGACTTTGAAGTATTTTTACATCGTTTATGCACCCCTGCTCTGAGGGGGGGGGTTTGGGGGGTGGTTGTGGATCACTTTGGCTTGCCGTAACTCCACTCGATTTTGTTGGATTTTCAAAATTTAAACTTTGAAAATCAGCAGGCATGCATACCAGTTGTTGTGAGTGAAAATAAGACCAATGTAGGTGTTTTAACTACCTTTTACGAGTCAATCGTCTTTTCACGAATGTATCTTAAAATGTCGAGCTAATTTGCATATTCACGTGCCGAACGTTTTATTTTGAAAACAAAAATCTTTTTTTCTCGATTTGTAGCCTTCCAATACCCATCATATTATAGGTCATCAATAACAAAGAATACATCTTGTCTAAAATGGTAAGTTTGTGAAAATCCAACGAAATCGAGCGGAGTTACGGCAAGCCAGATTTCTATGAATTTCCGCGCGTTTGCCCCAATTCAAAATGGCGGACGAAAGCGTGAAGTGCGAGGTAAAAAAATGCCAACTAGATGTGTTGAGGTCAGTGCTGTCTAATGTCTCTTTCTGATCAGTGGCTTTTCTGGTGTGGATGATTTGGAACTTACATTTGGGTGATCAAGTGCCTTTTTTGTGCAAATAATGATTTTTTTTGTAAATAATGAAAGTTTTCGGCGGTACTCGGTAGCTTTCGGTGCATGCGGGCGGTGGACGCAAATCTATGACTTTCATTCTCTTGGCCTAAGTTAATATTTAACAAATTGCAGATGGTTTTGAGTTGTCTGTACTCATTGACGCACACTTGACGTCCTAAAATGTCCAAAACTCAAGTTTAATCACTATAGTCATTATACATGTAATTTGTATATTGTATTCATATTACATCCCGGTGTATGCAATCGATGAAATCGATGATCGATTAAAATCGATATCAATTAATTGATTGATATTGATAATCGATGACCAATCGATGGAGCAAAAATCTGTGACCTTTGATCGATTGTTATCGATTGCCTTACGATTGATCGATTGTTATCGATTGCCTTAGTTATGATTGATCGATTGTTATCGATTGCCTTGCGATTGATCGATTGTTATCAATTGCCTTACGATTGATATCGATTGCCCTAAAATAGTTCGATTTTCATCGATTCACAAATTTCACTTACACAGAGATATCGGTACTTATTGGCCAGAGATTTGGAACAAGCTCGATCAGCTTGTATTTCCTTGCGTGCCTCTCTTTTTATGAGCTATAAATCTTTCTCCTTATTGGACATGGAAAGGACAACGATTGATAACCCTTCACGATGCATCAATCGCAGTGTTTAGACTGACTTCATGGCTTTCCCAGTGGCTTTCTATAGATGACATCTTAGCGGCAACGTACAGAGGTCGAGAGGACTATGTCACAAAATCTTGTACTGAACCCGATAACTGAATCGATCGATGGTCGATGATCGATTTTCATCAATTGTCATTTTTCTTGTGTGACTATCGATTGGTGATCGATTGCCCAAAACTAATCGATATCAATCGATTAATTGTCATCGATTGATATAATCGATTGTTCCATTGGTTTTCCGATGATCGATTTTCATCGATTGCGTACACCGGGATTACATACATGTACATGTACATTATGGATACCTATGTCATGTCAGTGCTGTACATATACAGTCATTTCAGAAAACGTTGTCGCTGACCGGCCTCACAACTATGTGACTAGACCGAACGGGTGTATATGGGTAGAAATCACTGAAGCAAAAAATTATTCGCTCTGGAAAAAACAATTCTGATTATCATAACGGAGAGTAATACTCGAATGAATGCATGCCTTGCGTGTTAAGCTTTACGCAAGGAAAATAAGAGTTGTTATTATACATTGTACTCAGTATCTGTATTCTCTTTGGTTGAGAGCCTACAGATAATTCTAACTATCAGTGCACGCCAGCGATATTTCAGCGGTCTGGTGGTTATCTGCAGCAGTTATCTGCAAAAACGAGCCTGCGTAGGTCAGCGGATTGGTTGTTATCTGTAGGTTACTGCAGTGCTGTCATTTTCATTCATTTGTTGTTGTTGTTGGATTGCTTATATCTTTGTATTATGAGTCAATCCACATAGACAATGTATAATAAAACAATTATTATTGAATTCGGTTTTGATGAAATCCGTAATTATCAATGTCTCGGCAAATGTTATTGGCCTCAGCCTACGGCTTTGGCCAATAACACTTACCTCTACATTGATAATTCCGGATATCATCAAAACCTCATCCAATAATTGTTTATTATTATCCAACTATACATACAAATGTACATGATGTAGACGAGTAAAAATATTGCGCGAGTAGGACTGGAGCGAGTAAAAATATCCAGCAATATTTTTACTCGTCTATTTCGCACACGCTTTTATATAAATATCCTTCACGGGAGGAGTGTATTTTTCACATCACAAAAGGGTTGGATAATAAATAACGTATTTGACAGTTTAGTGTGTAGTAGGGCTGGATATTTTTACGAGTCTGCAGTATTTTGTAGAGCCCGTCAAATAAGGTATATTTATTACTCATTTCCGGTCAAGGACGTTCCATATGCTGTACGTGACAATGTTCAGTCATTGAAAGACCACTAAGTCATCCAAATCACTCGCCAGCATAGGTCTTCACTGTAAGCTCAAGGCATGACTAATCAGATATGCAGATTTAAAACCGCTTCAGTGATTTCTACCCATACTTCCTTTTGGTCTAGTCGCGTAGTCGTGAGGCCGGTCAGCGACAACGCTTTCTGAAATGACTGTATGTATTTATTATATACATGTAGTCAAGTCAATCCGAGAGCTCTGATTGGCTGAAAACTATGCTTTATCAGAGAACGGAGCACAGTTTGGTGACACTATTTTTTGAAAAGACCAAATTCTGAAGAAAACAAACCAACGTCTGTAGCATCGCACTTCACTAGCTAAAATTTTATTCAAAAACACAACAGAATCCACAAATTTCTTGTCAATTTTTTCACCATTCTTGTTCTTTTTTTGATCAAAAATCCATAGAACTTTTCTGTAATAATATTATAAAGCAAATAGAACAGCTTCAACTATGCTCCGTTCAGTAATAATTAAAGCACTTAGAAAGTGCCGAGAGCACTCAAGAAGTAGGGAGAAAAACTTCTTTTGTGCTCTCGTCACTTCCTGCGCACATGCTTTATGGAGCAAGCTGTTCTATTTGTTAATGACATTATATGCATGTACAGTATGTACATTTTTGTAACTCACAAAATTAATATTATTGCTCTGAATTATTAAATTTGTTTTGTTTTCAGGCTGTCCTACAAGCAGGCTGCTTTATTTTCATGATCAATATGACAATTCCCCTTATGTTGTGTTTGACTTAAACAAAACATCCTCTAAGCAAAATGTTGATTTTCATGATGATGTTAAGATACAAGGGCATTGTAAAGTGAGCCAGATACATTACATAGATGACTCAAATGGAAATTTGATAATGATAACACCAAAGGTTGGAAATGACATTTTTACCATTAATAAACATAAAAAGGTAAATCAAACTGGTTTCCTGCAATCTTACAATTCACTCAGGTTCCTAGTGCAGCACTTTTAAAAATCACACCAATTTGAGCAGCCAATCAGAAAACAGCACATAAGACATGCAAATAATAAATGTTGAACAAGAAAGACTTTGGATTTTGTCACAACAAATCTTTCTTTTTTTTATGTATGTATGTCGGTATACTTTGATTATTAGACTGACAAAAAAAAATACTGTACTGTACTACATTTTGACTCACCGTAATTCTCAAAACAATACTTGATCAGTAAATTTATAACCAGAGTATTAATTTGCAGATCAATGATAACAATTGTTGCTGTTATGTACTTTCACTTTCAGAGATTAGATTGGAAAACAGGGTCTGCACCAAGCATCTTTAATGGGAAAGTGTTCAGACTTAAAACACAAACTTGTACTGTTACCATTATAAACTGGAGTGTAGTCACCAACCCATGCATTGTTTTCAAGGTTCAAGGCACGTTGAATTGTAAGTTTGTGTATAATAGCAATCTGAATGAGTAATGGTGATATATTGTAAGATATGAATTAATTTACATGGATGAGCTCTGGTACATGTACATGTATACAGTCATTTCAGAAAACGTTGTCGCTGACCGGCCTCACGGCTACGCGACTAGACCGAACGGGAGTATGGGTAGAAATCTCTGATGCAAAAAATTATTCGCTCTGGAAATTGATTTTCTCATTATCATAATGGAGAGTAATACTCGAATGAATGTATGCCTTCGTATTTTACGCAAGAAAAATAAGAGTCTGTGTCAATAACCCTAACCCTAACCCTAACGTTCCATGCTGTGACAATGTTCAGTTGTTGAAAGACCACTAAATCACCCAAACCACTTGCTAGCGTAGGTCTTCACTGTAAGCTCGAGGCATGGCTAATTAATCAGATATGCAGCTAACTGCTTATAATTGCCCTATACCACTATGACGTCAAATCAAAACAATCTATTGTTTAAACGCTAAGGATCATGGTCGCTAGAGGGGGACAAAACAGCAACAACACAAAGGATTTCCCAAATAAATGTATTTTACAGACGATCTTGTTGAATTTTGTTGTTTTATTGTTGATACGACCGACCAACTAAAAAATAACATGTCTTACACGACTGAACTGAACGACTAGCTAGCACGAGGTAGCTGAACACGAAAACGAGGCAGTTAACACGAAAGCGAGGCTTTCACATAACAAGGCATTTTTAAAATTACAATGTAAATTTCAACACTCCTCATTGTTTTGAAAAAAGTCTGTAGTTCATGGCTTCAGGACAACTCCAATTAGTTCACGAAGTTTAACAAATTGTCCTTTGTGTAGTCCTTTGGTTAACAAGTCAGCTAGCATATCATTAGTAGAACAATAAACTATGTTTACAGCATTCTTATCTACTTGATCTCGTACAAAGTGATATTTAATGTCTATATGTTTGGCTCTTCCATGATAGTTTGGATTCTTTGACATACTGATAGCTGCTTGGTTGTCTTCATACATTGTCATAGGTGTCTTAGTATCTACTTTCAAGTCTACTAGTAACTGTTTTAGCCAGAGTGTCTCTTGTACAGCTGATGACAAAGCTATGTACTCTGCTTCAGCAGTTGACAATGCAACACAAGGTTGCTTTTTGCTTCTCCAGCTAATAGCACCACCACACATCTGGAATAGGTAACCAGATGTTGACTTTCGATCATTCATGTCGCCTGCCCAATCAGCATCAGAAAATCCCACACACTCTGAGTCCACATCACTAGTAAAAAGTAAACCATAGTTCACAGTTCCTTTGAGATATCGTAGAATCCTCTTGACAGCGGCCCAGTGTTCGTTGGTTGGATTAGAGGAGTATCTGGCCACATTACTAACCGCAAATGCAATGTCGGGACGTGAAACAGATGACAGGTATAACAAACTTCCAACTACTGACTGATAGTCTGACTGGTTATGAGGAACATTGTCAGCGCCAGCCTTCGTGAGCTTAAAGTTGGGATCAACTGGGGTGCTAACCGGTTTGCAATTCTCCATCCCGAATTTCTTGAGAATGTTTTCAGTATAAGTGGGTTGGCCAATCCAGACCTTACCATCTTCCTGAATCACTTGCACTCCAAGAAAGTACTTTAGCTCCCCCATATCCTTTACCTCAAATCTCTCAGAGATGTTTTGCTTGACTTCAGCAATTTTCTCATCAGATGGACCTGCAAGAACAATGTCATCCACATACACAGCAATAATAAAAGGATTAGCATCCTCATCCGAAACATAAATACATGGATCACTTGGAGTTTGTACAAATCCCATAGACTTCAAGTGTTCATCAAGTGTATAGTTCCAGCATCTGGGTGACTGTTTCAGCCCATAGAGGCTCTTATTCAGTTTGCACACTAGATGCTCCTTCCCTTTAACAGAAAACCCTTCTGGTTGTCTCATATATACTTCTTCTTTTAAGTCTCCATTGAGAAAAGCTGTAGTTACGTCCATTTGGTGCAGTTTTAGTTCTTGCTTAACAGACAGTGCAATGACAGTCCTTAAAGATTCAAATCGCACAACAGGACTAAACGTCTCATCATAGTCCACACCTTGCTTCTGTGAGTAACCTTGTGCAATAAGTCTAGCTTTCCTCCTCTCCATAGAGCCATCAGCATTATACTTGACGCTTTATAAATATAGTTTATTATTATTATTATTATTATTATTATTATACTTAACACGAAATACCCACTTACTTCCAACTGCCTTTCGCCCATCTGGCAATTCAGTGAGATTCCAGACATCATGTTTATGGAGAGAGTCCATTTCTTGCTGCATTGCAACATGCCACTGATCTGCATCAGGACCATTTAAGGCTTCACTTACAGTGGTTGGCTCCACAATGCCATCACTTACTACTGTCACCCACTCTCCCAATCGATCAGGTGGGCGTCTCTCACGTGAAGACTGACGTAAAACACTTGGACCTTCATCCACATCATCATTATTTGACAGTTCAACATCATCATTATTTGACAGTTCAACATCAACAAGCTTGATGACAGTTCCATCAGGTTTATCCTTCTGAAGGATTCCAAACGCACCCTCGTCAAACTTTACATCACGGCTATAGATGACACGTTGTCGTTCCACATCAAATAGACGATATGCCTTAGTGTCAGTTCCATATCCAAGGAATACACACTTCCTGGCCTTGGGGTCAAGTTTCTTTCTTTCATCCTTGGGGAATATGTGCATACGCTGTGCACCCAAAGCATTTGAGATTGGATACATCAGGCTTTGAGCCAGTCCAGGCTTCATAGGGAGTTAGACCCTCAAGTGACCTTGTAGGACTTCGATTATGCAAGTAAACTGCAGTATTAAGTGCTTCAACCCAGAATTTCTGGGGCAACTTAGCCTGAACCAGCATGGACCTTACTGATTCGACTAATGTTCTATTCAGACGTTCCGCTACGCCATTCTGCTGTGGTGTTTTTGGGACAGTAGTTTGATGCACTACTCCTTCTGACTTCAGGAAGATATCAAAGTCTGTCGATACATATTCTCCTCCATTGTCTGACCTTAGAATCTTTAGTGTGTAGCCACTTGATTTCTCTACTAGGGCTTTCCAATCTTGAAACTTTTTGAAGGCTTCATCCTTCTTCTTCAATGCATAGACCCACACATAACGGGTTTTATCATCAGTCAGAGTCATGAAATATTCTGCACCACCTGCAGACTTTGGAGTGATCTTTCCACATAAGTCACTATGCGCTAGACCAAGGGGTTCGGTAGCCCTCTTTGCACCGGAAGTTGGAAAAGAACAGCGGTGTAACTTTCCTTGCACACAGGCTTCACAAAAATCTAGACCCTTCTTGGGATCAAAATCAAAACCAGTCACCAGGGATTCGTTGGCTAGCTTTTTCAGATTTTGAGTACCCAAGTGTCCATATCTCTGGTGCCATAGCATTTCCTTTGACATGCTTAATTCAGCAGTTGCTGCATTTGATAGTTCCACCTCCCGTCGATACTTTAAATGGAACAAGGATCCCACTTTCTTTCCAACAGCAATAGTTGCACCATCAGCACGAACAATCTTACATTCACTCTTATCAAAACTGACTTTTAAGCCAGCTCCAGTAGCTTTCGGTACACTTAGTAAACTGTAGCTGAGTTTAGGAACAAAAAGCACATCTTTCAGATTGCACCGTTTTTCATTTCCACCACGCAGGACCGTATACAAAGTCACCGTGCCACGAGCAGTAGCATTTAGCACTTTTCCGTCCCCAAGTTGAACATGTACAGGCTCAGTCAGTTCCAAAATGTCCCTCAGTGAGCTGCGATCATTTGTCATGTGACATGTGGCACCCGAATCAATAATCCACACATCATTTGCACAAACACTTGCTGCTAAGGCCTGTGTCACAAGTCCCAGGCTCTCAGAGTCAGAGTCAGCTGCAACAACATTGGCCTTGTGCTTTACAGGTTTAGATTCTGGCTTGTTTTGCTGCTCTTTCTCCTTCTTAAGACTCCAGCAATTACGCTTTAAATGACCAGGTTTCCCACAATGATGGCACTTTGGACGGTTTTTAGATTTCGTTCCCAACATCACTTTCTCATAAGGCTTTTCAACAGTTTCACGTTCCTTTAGCTTGTTCTCTTCATGGAACAAACGTTCAGTGACTACTTCCATGTTTGGTACTTCACTATTCGCTTCTAAAGCAGTCACAAGCATATCAAACTTGTCAGGCAAACTTGCTAGTAATGTCACAACTTTATCTTCTTCCTCCATGGGAGCACCAATTACGGCCAGCTCGTTGAAGATTTCAGTTATTGACTTTATGTGACCTTTCACCGAGTCTCCTTCTTGAAGTCGTAATTTGTTCAGTCTCCGTCTCAACGACAACTTGTTAGCCCAGGTTTTCTTTTGGAATTGCTCCGAAAGCTTTTTCCACACGACCACGGGGTCCTCTGGGTCTCCTAACAAGTACAACAGCGAGGTATTCACGGAAAGCACGATTGTCGCCAGTGCTCTATTTCGTCGCACTACAAACTTCGTAAATTTTTCGACTTCCGTCTCAGCAGGGGCCACTTCAGTCCCACTGACAATACTCCACAGGTTTTCCTTTATGAGAGCCATCCTACATTGGATTTTCCATGTTCCATAGTTGGAACCATCCAAAGGAACAACCGTAACTGTATTCCTCACCGTATAGTCCGCCATCTTGTATTTCAGTCGCTCACAGTATCAACAACAAATCTCTCTTTCTCTTCAATCTTGCTTCGTGAGAATCTTCCACGAACTCAGACTTGCGCAGTGGAACCATGCTGGGTCCATAACCTGTTGAATTTTGTTGTTTTATTGTTGATACGACCGACCAACTAAAAGAATAACATGTCTTACACGACTGAACTGAACGACTAGCTAGCACGAGGTAGCTGAACACGAAAACGAGGCAGTTAACACGAAAGCGAGGCTTTCACATAACAAGGCATTTTTAAAATTACAATGTAAATTTCAACAGATCTGAAAGCGATAAAAGTCACCAAACACAGTAAATATTGTGGGAAAAGTATCGATGAACATAATATCTGGAAACTAGCCAATTTGAAATCAAGCGAACCTCAGCAGAGCAGATTTTAAGTTCAAATTTCTATTGTTCTTCACGATTCTGTCCCCCTCATAAATAAGCCGTTATGTCATAATGGTATAGGGCAATTAAGTGATTTCTACCCATACATGTACTCTCGTTCGGTGTAGTCGTGAGGCCGGTCAACGGCGACAACCTTTTCTGAAATGACTGTATATTATATACACTCGATTAGCAGAAACGTTGTAGTATGTATACAAATATACAAAATATTATCTAATGAGATGTAAAATATGAAACATGTTAAAATACAACTGTTTAAGCACAAAATAGTGCTGCAAATTATTGTGTTGTCCTTGCTGGATGCGACACTAATCTAAAATTGATGTTTCAGATATACATGTATTAGAAGAAAATAAGCGATGTTTCACACTTTGTATCTCATTAGATATCTTGTATCTCATTAGATATTTGTATAAATGTATACTACATGTACCACGTTTCTGCAAATGAGACGGTGTACATTTGTACATTACCGAAAACATAACATTTTAGTAGAAACCAACTAGCATATACTGTACTTTCATGAATCCTGCAATCTGATTGGCTAACATACTCAATATCTAAATTGCGTGATAGCTAGATAGTGAGTAGAGAAAAAGTTGGTGTTTTGAACAAAAACAAAGCAAGAAATCAATAAATATTGTTATAAAATCGAAGGTACAGTGGCTAGTTGGTTTCTACCAATTATATTTACATGTAAAACAATTAGACTAGTATGTATACTACTCGTTCTCGTTTTCTATGAGTTCAAATAGTCAACTCGACGCTAGGCATCTCGTTGACTATTGACTCATAGAAAATTCAAACCGATTGTAGTCTAATTGTTAAATATGAAACATCAATAATTATTGTGATCAAGTGGGATTAATATGGAGGTTCTTTTTTCAACTCACTTTCATGAAATATTCTCTCAATTCCAGTTTCTACATCCACGTCCTCTATTATTCGTCCAACTGGAACAAGTAGTTCATCAACACGATCAGGTACTTTAAGTTAATTACTTTGTTTGTTTGATTTAAAGGGATAAATGACACTTAAATGGTTTTTATTGTGTTTGCTCATTAATTAATCATGAATTTGATGAGTAACATACATGTACATTGTACAATACATGTTTTCACGTCCGATGGCCGATCTGTATGAGATCAGGTGTATAATTGCATGTTTTATCAAAATGTTGAAGACACAAGTAGTTGAATGATTGTGTATCACATTTACAACACTTGTCACAGTGTTATAATAATTATAATAATAAAAAAATATATCATATAATGTCATTATTTTTTATTCATTGTAACTAGTAAAGAACTATGATAAGTATAGAAATGGAAACTAATGGAAAATATACAGAACAAATGTTCGGAAAAAATCAGACGCCTCGAGCGGGATTCGAACCCACGACACCCCAATTTCATGACAGGTGCTCTACCCACTGAGCTACCGAGGCAACTACAGTGGCGTGGAGTTCAAATTAGCTCAAAGACGCTGATTTTAACCGAACATTTGCTCCCAGGCCTCACGGAACTGGGAATTGCTTCTGTAATGACGTACGAACTGCATCACGCAGTCACAGTAGTCATATTAGTAAAGTATATTAATGGGTTAACTTCATCGCGCAGTCACATTAAATCAGAATAACTGATATCAGAGCCATCCAACCAACCACCAACCAATTGTAACTAACTAGTGCTATTAGCTGCTATTGGACTTTTAGGAAATGGCACTTTAGAAAGGTCTTATAATTTTAAATATGTCTTATATTATTTAACAAGGGTAGCACGTACATGTAATAGCAAAGGTAATATAAAACTTTGGTCCTCAAAACAAACATATATATTACAAAAAATCTAGAATAAAACCAAGAGAGCATTATACTAATACCCCATTCACACCAAACTGCATTTATAAGTTAAACTTGTTTTTTCTCGCTTCTATAATCTGAGAGCATCTAATTTCACAAGAATCAAACTATCTGGTATTTATACTATGCAACAGAAAGGACAGTTTATGCAGCAGTTTTGTTCCAAATGTTGCGTGGCGTTTGTAGATAATTTTCTAAACCTGTTTAGTTAAACCACTTTAAAACATGTTTAAGCCTTTAGTCCGGGAGCATATGTCAGAAATTTAGGTCCCGTGGGAAATCCGTGATAGAATCAATCCACCGGTCTAGTTGTGTGAAGGGGACCCCAAGTAGCAAGAAAAATGTTGTTGCCAAGTTTGCAACATGCACCAAGTCTTTTTAATGGCAATTTAAAAAAAATGACGTAATGACCCAGCATGAAAACGAGGCTGGATTTTAAAACTGCTTATAACATTATCAAATATGGATGGAACTTCACTAAAATCACAGAGACCATAAAACATAATGTTCTCAGTGTACTGGATGCTCTGAAGCTAGTCACGTGGCTAGTCACGTGACCACATTGGCATGGAAATGAGGCTGGATTAAAAAACTGCTTAGAACTATGCAAAATATAGGTGAAACATCACCGAAATTACAGAAGGTACATGTCATTATCTACCTAAAGATATTCTATTCCATTATCAACCAATTGACAATACAATAGACACGTGAGTGGTCACGTGACTTGTTTAATAGTAGCCGGCACAAAGCCATAAAAGGCAAATACCAAAACTTACTTAAATACACTACAGTATAACTACTATCAAGTACAATATATACGTTTGATATGTAAAATGGCTGTAATCGTAATATTCATATTTGTCAAACCTAGCTGGGGTTGATAAGATGAAAATCTGATTTACAATATACAATGATAGTCTGACAATGTTGATAATCTGCATATAAAATATTGCTCTTTTTATCCTAATAAAGTTACGTAGTAAACTAGAATACCGAAGAAAAATAAAGGAATAAATACAATAAAATCATGATAAGGGAATCCTGTGGAAAGTTTTCAAGAACTACTGTTGAAGAAAGACCAAGACAAATAGAAGATGACACGCAAAGCAACTTGGAAGGTGAACCTGTCATGTGTTCACATGTCCCTGTCTGGTCAGGATATAACGCTCTTCTCAGTTCTCGACAGCATGCCAGTAACACGAATTGGATCTCCTCCAATGATTGCAGCTTCAGCATATGAATGGAACACATTACTTACTACTTTGTTGCAAGCCCAAGCATTCACTACAAAGGTCGTAGGCCGTGAAAGAAAGACTGTCATTTCCGGCCTTGATATGAGTTTGTATCAACCCGCGAAGAAGCTTCAAAAGGCTCGCAATGATCTTAATCACCTAGTCCTACGACCTGGTGAGCTACATGTGGTCATGGCACAACTTCGAACAATTGGTGCTATCCAGCTGCAATAGTATTTACTAATAATGAACTATCTATCGAGGACAGTGGGATTGACTTGTGTTGGATCGAACTCCCAACATTATGGTCCATCAACAGTAAAACAGATAATTGATGGAAATCATGTGAAAAGGGAAGAGGCAGCTCATATGGTCACCCTGCAAGCCTTGTTCACTATGTACAGATGAATCAGCATCTTAAGACAGCTGCAAAAGAACTTGGTGATGCACAGGGGAACTTAGGATGATATCTATCGAGAAATCTCACAACAAAATGAAAAGTTCAGTATGGAGTCTCTAGATGTCGCTGAGAAAACGAAAGCCTTCGATGTTGCACATCACCATATCCCAAAATTCCAAGTATTTTTCCACTATATGAGAATGGTTATGGAGATGATGTTGTACATCAGAGCTGTTCGAACCGGAAACTGGCTCCTGCATCTTACAGCACTACAGTTGTTCACAAAGTATTTTTTCGCTCATGATCGGCTGAATTACACAAGAATGATACCTCTTTATCTAGTTGACATGCATCTTCTGAAAGATTCAGACCCCGAGATCTATGAGGAGTTCCTCAATGGAAACTGGGTTGTCAATAAGAATAGACATGCACCATTCTGTGCACATGGAGCTGACCATGCGCTCGAGCACATCAATCGCTCAATGAAAGTTTCTGGGGGACTGGTTGGCATAACTTTGAACCCTGTGCTAAATTTTTCCTTATAGCTCCTGAGCTTGCACATCTAGCAGAGGAAGCTAAAGACATGGCTGGTACTCCATCGACTATGAAGGGGTCACATCGTCATCATGCTCTGACAGCGTCTGTGCTTTGTCGTGAGGAGAAAAGTATTGAACAGTTCCTGACTACAATGGAGAGCTTCACAAATCCCTTTACTCAGAACAGCAGCGACCTGTTTAACCTTGTACCGAAAGTTGTGATGCCAGAGAAAGTTAAAAACGATCTTTGCAAACAAAATGAAATCAGGCAATACCTCTATTAAAGCTAAGATTTGTGAAAGACAGAACTACAATCAGGAAAATTCAATCTCTGGTCTCCTATGAAGAAGCAAAAGCTCCAGACGTGGAAGACCATTAATTGGCAATTAGGTAACACTTAGTGCTGATAATGACATTGTGGTGCTGCGAGAAGACAGTATGATGGTTGTGTGCAAGAGCCGACCAGAGATAGATATCAAGGAAGCCATCAGAACATATGAGTTTTCTGTAGTACATGCAAGAGTCGATGTTTGCAGTAGATGGAACAATGCTGCGCTTGCTCATGTATTTTTATTTATTTATTATTATGTAAGAGCGCATTAATGAACATTCTAGAGAAGCTCCCAGTAAATGCGAATGATGACAACAGCAGCAGTGTAACACAGAATGCCGAGAGCGTGGAAGAGTCTCTATTCTTGATGAGATGGCTGAGGTGCAATCCCTAGACAAGCCTGAATGGATTAGAAACTGATTGCAACTTGCAGATCATTTCACTAGCTAGAGGAAATTATTCTGAGTCCGAAGAAATTTGCTTAGTATTTGACATGCAGATATGACCTTCCATCATCCCTGAAAGAAGCCACTAGAGGCAAGGAGGCCAGCTAGAATCCAGTTTATTATCACATCACTGCATCGACCCACATTGCCAAAGTCCCAATGAAGCAGCTTCTTTCACAAAACTAAGGAGTAACAGAATATTTGGCACAGAAGACCATCCGGAGTGTACAGAAAGAAATGGAAGATGGGTTGTTGTAGGATGGAGCTGTGAGTGCAAGGGAACGAACAGATATTGGTCATATATTCAGTAACAGCAATCAAGATACTGATGCCATCATCCATCTCATCAATTGCAAATGTGTGAAGGAGAGATGTTCTACAAACCGCTGTCAGTGTGAAAGGCAAGGCTGAACTGCACATATATTTGTGGCTGCTCGGACAGTGACGACTTGTGTGAGCACACACTTGAGAATACAGATGACGAATGTGATTCTGATTCTTCCAAAGACAACTAAGAACAAAAGCAAAGCAAACCTTCCCGTCTGGAATTGAGACTGAACAAGTACTGTCCCTATTGTTGTATTGTCATATTTGTTTGGAACAGTCCCTTTTCGCGTTCACAGATCCCGCTGTAAAACCGCTGTACTTATTGATAACAGACGCATTTGTACAGGGTTAGCCTCGAGTCAGTGTAAATTATTCACAAATATCAACAAGAACACGAAAAAATGTTGACATGAAACAATAGAAACATTTTTGAATTGCACAGACTGGTTTCTGAATCGATGCTAAGCCTGTGCAAATGCGTCTTTTGTCATGGACAGCGGTCATCTCTAAGCAACGCGAAACTGGAGTACTGTTGGATTCTCTATAACTTTCACAGAGAAGAGAATACATAAAGAGAACATGTACTAAGTAACCACATAAAATTGCTGCATTTTCATTCTAAGCACTATGCAACTAAACAAGTCACGTGACCACTCACATGTCTATTGTATTGTCAATCCAGTGGTAAATAATGGAATAGAATATATTTATGTAGATAATGACATGTACCTTCTGTAATTTCGGTGATGTTTCACCTATATTTTGCATAGTTCTAAGCAGTTTCATAATCCAGCCTCATTTCCATGCCAGCGTGGTCACGTGACTAGCCACGTGACTAGCTTCAGAGCATCTAGTACAC
>JAUJYZ010000908.1:62500-100000 GCA_033675265.1 Actinostola sp. cb2023
CAAAGGCAGCACCTTCTCAGTTGACAGAGAAGACGTGAAGGTCTAACCATTTGCAGATGTAATTACAAAGGCAGCACCTTCTCCTCAGTTGACAGAGAAGACGCGAAGGTCTAACCATTTGCAGATGTAATTACAAAGGCAGCACCTTCTCAGTTGACAGAGAAGACGCGAAGGTCTAACCATTTGCAGATGTAATTACAAAGGCAGCACCTTCTCAGTTGACAGAGAAGACGCGAAGGTCTAACCATTTGCAGATGTAATTACAAAGGCAGCACCTTCTCAGTTGACAGAGAAGACGTGAAGGTCTAACCATTTGCAGATGTAATTACAAAGGCAGCACCTTCTCAGTTGACAGAGAAGACGTGAAGGTCTAACCATTTGCAGATGTAATTACAAAGGCAGCACCTTCTCAGTTGACAGAGAAGACGCGAAGGTCTAACCATTTGCAGATGTAATTACAAAGGCAGCACCTTCTCAGTTGACAGAGAAGACGCGAAGGTCTAACCATTTGCAGATGTAATTACAAAGGCAAAGGCAGCACCTTCTCAGTTGACAGAGAAGACGCGAAGGTCTAACCATTTGCAGATGTAATTACAAAGGCAGCACCTTCTCAGTTGACAGAGAAGACGTGAAGGTCTAACCATTTGCAGATGTAATTACAAAGGCAGCACCTCCTCAGTTATTTTAGACCCCGAGTGTTGGTCCGGCCGGGAATCGAACCCGAGCCTCCTGCACAATAGACCGGTGCTCCACCAACTGAGCTAATGTACTAATGTTTATACATGTAGGTTTTTCATAAAAAAAGATCAATCCAACCCATGTACCCTGAGGAAATAATTGAATGGAACAGATTAAAGTTAACAATATTAATTACTGACAATAATATTAAAGGAGCACTCTCACAGGTAATGCATTGCGCGCCGTGTTATTGTTTACATACGGGATACTACTTAAATTTGAGAAGAACGCACGTGAAAAGTACACGTGAAAAGTTCTCCTTTCGAATTCCAATACGGATCAGCAATGGCAAGTCCGGAGTTCTCCAGAGAAACTCTTCCTTCTCGTGTGGTAAGTAGAAATCTGCCATTTTCGTATCATACGAAAATGGCGCTGAGGGGTTCAAGGCGTGCAATGCATTATCTGTGAGAGTGCTCCTTTAAGTACCATGCAGTACACTATACATGTAGTTGACCATGCACTAACCTGAGTTTCAGGCCCAAAGGGGGGATAGGAGAGGAGAGGGGGACTGGGGCGGGCGTAAGGGGAAAAGGTGGGCCTGACACCAATCCTACACAGAAGTTGTGTTGTTCGCCCGTATTTTGGGCGAAACGCTGATTGGACGAAGAACAATGAAATGTAATAACCGGAAGTCAACATTGCAAATCTGATCCGTTCAGTCTGTCGAGGTAACGATCTTGAATTTTCAAATAAGCTTGAAGTTTTTATATATTCTATTTCTCGCTTCCAAGAAGAGTCATAATGTTTCTGAAGTTGAATGTGAGGAAGCACTGACTTAACGAGTACTACTTATTTTACCAGGCGATCCGCAATCTCATGTTCTCATACTCATTAATTATTCATGAGGTAACCAGCCAATCAAATGTGAAGAATCAGAACACGTGATGTAACTGGAAAGTACGGAAAGTACTGGGGAGAGTACTGGAAATTAAAAAAAAAATTCCAGTTAATTATCACGAGGGACGATTAGAACTACTGGTCCCTCGTGACTGTACATGTACATGAGTTCTTATCCCTCATATAACAATCATCGGGATCTTGGACAGAGTAGAGGCAATACCACTCTGTCCGAATTCGCTTTAATCTGAAAGCAGGCTCTACTCCATGCTACTCAAGAGTCCAACACATGTGGGATACGATGTCCTCGACTCTGCGCATGAGCAGAGCATATGCAAAGACCGGAATTCTTGCTTTCCCAGGCTAAAACCTTGGAACTCTTTATTTATTGCCTTTAGGCCATTGCATGTAATAATTAATGAGTATGAGAAGTCGTTCCAAAGCCTCGAAATCGGACTATAGACAGGGTTTCCAGTCCTTGGCTTTGCCTCGGACTGGAAACCCCGTCTAGTCCTCATTCTCGGCTTTGAAACATTACTTCGCGTCCCCTGATAGAATTACACGACCGTTGGGAAACAAGACTGACATGTACATTAAAGAATGCTGTTCCTTACTGTTTCCAGGATCTCAAATATATTAAAGGTACAAGTGAATATGGCATTATTCTTTATTTCAAGTCATTTTTGTTTCGATCAAAATTGAATCTTTCAAATCCAGTGCCGGTACCGGTGTACGTGATCAAGCTGTACGTATCTTGTTTTCATCAAGATGTGACACATCAATTTTCAAACCGGAAGAAAATGCTATTGGATAATATTGTGGAGGCGTGTAATCAAGGACGAAGGGGGCGGCACAGCTTCTGTATAGGATTGGTGTCAGGCTCACCTTTTCCCCCCTTTCCTTTCCCCTCCTCCTCTCCCCTCCCCTTTGAGCCTGAAACTCAAGATAACTATGCACTTTTTTTTTTAATCTTGTTATTTCTCTGATTATTAGAAGATAATCCAATGTATGGTAAAGCTAAAGGTGAGGTGATAAGTCTATCAAAACAACAGCGACAAGGTCCAAAGAGCTCAGGCCATGAACAATTAGACAGCTCAGGTAAACCAATACAGAATGCACACACAAATTACTCCATTAGCCTCTCATAATTAGGATGTATCACTTTGTAGACTCCTTAGCTAGTATAGGTGAACATCAGTACATATACCTCTTATTAACTGAGTGCAGGTCCGTACCGTAAGTTATGGACCGACTTATTATTTTTCTCCGTTTTATGGCCCAAGCGCGATAGCCATGAGAGGAAAGAAAAAAAACGAGGATCCATAACTTACAGCACAGACTGAGCTATACTGTAACAAGTTTACTGTTTATTATATATATGGCTAATGCTACGATTTCTCAGTTTCCAGTCCGTACCGTAAGTTGCGGACCTCGAATTGACCAATCAGAGCATGAGAAATTACTCAGTCATATAATCAATGTACTTATAAACCTTATTCTACTCACTAACAATGAAGTGAATCAGCAAATATAACTGAAAATGTCATCATACAGGATTTAGAATGGATTTAGAATGCCATTATTTTGTAACCTTTTCATGTTTAAAAAATTAATAATAATATTTTCATCATTTAGTTAATGAATTTGAGTATGATTACGCTGTTGTGGATGGTGATCCTCGTTCCCATGGTAACAGATCCTCCAATGGGACAGCAACACCGATATATCAAAGTTTGATTAAAGACCCTGCAAGAGATTCAGGTCAGTAATAGTGTTAACGTGTTCTAGTTTTTCTAATCGCAACTTAATGGACCATAATTATATAATAACTAGACATTGCTATGGGCAATGTACACTCGTGCCCTGTTGAGAATGAGCTACATGTACTGACATGCTTCATTGGGATCCCTGTGGTAGTGTGGATACGAGTTTTATTTTTGCTTGAAAGCTTCCCTTTTCTACCTGGAACCAGCACATGTAGTTATCTTTCGTGATCAATGCCGTATGTTTTATATTTCGCTGTTAGAGTGAAAATATTTGAACATTTTAAAAGTAAATCAGAGAGACATTATTATCTTGGTATATAAAAATGTATTCAACGAGTAAAGTTCAATGATTGATAGTGTTGTTGTCGGTCGATTTTTCATTTAGACTTCGAAATATAAAATACCATAAATATAAGCTTGTGGTTTCCTTTCTAGTAGAACACATAGACGTCCAGCTATTCGTGTGCTTATATCAGTTGGACGATAAGGATTTTCACTGAATGTGGCGTGTGTGTCAGTTGTATAATTGGGCTTCCTGTGGTTTCAGGTAGCCCAAGCGTAGAAATCAGTGGATCGTGACGTCTTTGGATTTTCGTTTTGGGTCGGGAATGAGCTCTGATAAAGCCTTCAAAGGGTATGAGATTCTCAAAAATGTCTTCACAACAGTAGTCTGAAAATTAAAGAACAAATTGGTGTAGAAATTTGAGCAAGAAATTCTGGTTTTGAGTGGTTTTGAGCGATTCGAAAATTTTGGTTCAGGTCATTTTATAGTTTTGTGTATGAGTTTGTTTGTTTCTAGAATACTAGAAATAAAGAATAATAGTTGTTGAAGTCCCCTGTGTAGTTTTCTTGAGGTTTTGAGTTGTATTTATTCGATGATGGGTCAGTTGTCTTGTGAATTTTGATGTGTTGACTAGCGCTGAACGGCGACCGATGAAGGGGATGCCCGGGCTCTGACTTGTTGCTTTATACCTCGTCTTTTTATCCTTCATTGGGCCAACACATTTAATTTCGCCACTCTTTAACATTGCGATTGTGCGAGACAATTCAGTAGTACAAAATTCCCTTCCTAATAGACACACCAGCTTTGACGTGACTATATCATGTTTTGGATTTGCCAAAGTCCCACATCGATTACGAGAAAGATAAATGTTTGTATATAAATAGTTCCAATACATTTACATGTAGATACTAGGCCTCGGTACTAGGCGTTGCAAACCTTCTCCCCTTGCCCTCCCCCTTCTCTGATCCCCAACCCTCTCCCCTATTTATATTTGGGTCTCGATAGCATGTGACCGGATATTGCACAACTTTGCGATTTTCTGACATTGAAAAAAAAAAAAAAAAAAAAAAAAATACGCGTTGGATTTTATAACTCGTGCGGCCTACGGCCTGGGCACGAGTAATAATAATATTGCATGCAACCTACAGTCTACATTAATTGTAGGCTATTATATGTACATGTACTATTAATACATAATTATAGACATATGCTACATACAATATTGTTTACCCTAAAGATTCTAGATCATGTACATATATATTATGCAGCTTCACATTTGCAATATTGTAATTATTTTATTTTGACCCATGTGGGAATTCCACAAGATCAACGTTGTTTGATATTTATACCGTAACTATCGTCTAGACAAGTTTCACATACTTAAGACAGGCCAAATTTAAGAACAATCATAGAGTACCCAAAACTTTAACAGACATATGCAATGGTGACAATGTATTTGTAGTTAGTTGACATGCATTATAAGGTGAATTCTTTAAGCCAGCTGGCACAGGCATCTAATTTTGTCATGACAGATGGTGGAATTTTGCCAATTGCATTCATGACAAAAATGTACCTACATTTTCAGAATCACTTAATTGTCTCGGTTTTGGAGGAGGACATTAATATCTATTAATATCAGAAAATTAACAAGAATGAGATAAATCCTAAAATTGAGTTAGAGGTACCAGTAAAGAACTGCATTAATCTGATTGGTTGGTTTACCATTGTCAATATAAAGAGAACAGACACAGAATGACGTCAATCGCTCGTGCACGAATCCAGAAGCCAGCTGTGTGCTGGCTTGAAACTGTTTTCATCACCATGGTCAAAATGTTGTTGACTCATGAGGCGTAGCAGCCACATGGTATCGTGGTAAAGAGTTCCACACCACTTGTATGGCAAAATTAAAACCATTGGAAATTTGTTACCGGTAATTAATCAAGGGGTTATTGCTTGACCCCCACCTACCTACCCCTCTGATTAATCATCAGAACAACCCCCCTAACATGAGAAGGGATAGTAATTTAATAGTTACATGTAGGTTTTGAATAATTATTCCACACCCAGAACTTTATACTTTTGATTATTTCAGTGTACAGTCCTCTGAATAGAGAACATGACGTTCCCCCTGAGCAGCAGTATACATACAACAAAGTGGAACGACCCTTATACAATCCACCTCGTAAAGGCACTCCAGACCCACTGTACAACGTTCTAGACAGACCTGATGACAATGGAGAGGATTATATTGAACCAGGGGTACAAATCAAAAAGCCCAATCCTAAACAAGCCCCTCAAAATAATGAGCCTCTGTATAATGTCCTTGAGTACCCTCATCAAGTGGGTGGTAAGGAGGCCCCTCAAGATGAGCCTGATTATAGTGTCCTTGAGGACCCTAATGGGATTGGTGGTAAGGAAGCCCCTCAAGAAGATGAGCCTGATTATAATGTCCTTGAGGACCCAGATGGCGACTATGATAATGCTCCAGTGGAGACTGATATGCGTCATCCTTCATCTCATGATAATGTTGGCTATGCATCAACCATTGACATCAACTCCAAACAAAAACCAGGAACACAAAGGGACCCTGTGTACTCTGTCCTTGAGGGTCCAGAAGGCTCGTTATCGGAAGGGACATACCAGCCCCTTCAGATAAAGGCTCCAGATGAGAGCGTGTATCAGCCACTGGACAGAACATCTCAAATTATTAATGATCAACCATTATACCAAGTGTTGGAAGACAAGGCAAGCATGAGCAATGCCTAAAATGCACCCACACCACAATGCATTGTATAGACCCTATGCAAAAATGTCCGCTGCTAATTAGCATAATAGTTGAACATTTATGTTTAAAGTAGCAGAATGGTTCACAATGATAGCAAATGCTCCACGAAAGTTAGTCTGTGAGTTTGAAGGTGAAATACTAAATTCCTGCGAAGCTATGATTACTTTATAGTATGAAAAACATGAAAACGAGGCTCTAAAAGCCTCGGTTGATAAACACATACAAAACTCTCTGTTTTTGATCCGTAATAACTTCTTGAATATTAAGTCTATAACAACCCAACTTTCCAATTTTGTGTATTTTGAAGTACTCTTTCCGATGGCTGAAGCAATAATTTGTACTGTAAAGGTTTTAGTTTGTCTATTTTAAAGGCACGGACTATGCATAGGGTCTATATATTCATATAAGCCTATATTAACAACAATAGTTCAAATAACTTGCATTAATTTTCGTAGTAATGATGCTAAAAGTTAAACTTACCGTAAGCACCAGTATTTATTTAGTTGGTAAAAGTTATAGTGTTATTTTATAAACAAGTTAGGCGAGTGCACTTTGAGAACTTTCAAAACATTAATCACAAATTGTACTCAAGATCGTGTGATTTTTAGTTTGTGGATTGCAAAGCATCCACAAATTAATGGGATGGGATTTTTGAACCGGCAGTTGTCACTCACTCACTCGCTCCAACGTTGTAAACGTTTGATTTATTTATAGTTCACTCAACAAAATTAAACTTAAAAGAAGCGATTTCACTCGTCTCGCTGGCCTCGTCATGCATTGTGAGCATGTTGAACTTACAACTGTTATATATAGTTTATGGTAAAAATCAAACCAATTTCCATTCCAAAGTCCTAACTGTCAAGTTTTGATAACAAAATACCACATTTTGAATGTGCTTGCCAGTGCTGTCAAATCAGTGAGGATTTCTTTGAATTTTTTTCAGCCAAGTTTTCTTCAAGATTAAGATGATTATTATTCCACTTGTGCGTCATTTTACCATATAAGGGCAAGAGAACAGCGTATTACACAGTAGCTCGCACATGCATGAAAAACATAACAAAGAATGGGTCAAAAACTTCAGGAAACAATTAAGAAACAAAATCAATAAATTGTGGAATAATAAACCCCTTATTTGATGGTTTGACAGATAATACTTGTGGACATTTTACTCATCGCTCGTATTTTTCCTCGCCCTACGGTCTCAGAAAAATACTTATGCAACTCGTAAAATATCCGTGTGTATTTGTCAAACCATCAAATAACCTCTATATATTGCACTCTTAGGCCCAGCAACACCTGACATTAAACCATTCTTGTGAGTGTTGTCATTTTTTTTAGTTTCTGAGACACGTCTTTGTTTGAAATACTGTTGATCATTTTGTTTGCTTACATATTTGCTGTGCATAGGCATTGTTGCCATAGCAACTTTATCGGTACTCTGCAGAGTACAATAAATTTGGGATTAATGATTGTACTACTCTAGTCCAATCAGAATCAAGTAATTTTGTTAACATAAATATAATAAATATAACATAATAAACAATTTAAAGTGCAACAGTATATTAGTTATGTAGCCAAACTAGAGTGTCTAAAATTGAAAAAATACACATCAATTTCAAGTTTTTTATATTTTATCATTTTAGAAGCTCGAGTTTGTTGGCTAACTACATTTGCAACGTTGGGGTGTCATAGAGTGATTCCAATAAACCTGGGTACTACTAATTAGCTGTCAGTGTTTATTAGATGCAAAGGAACAAAAGAAAACAAGAGTGAGTGTCTAATAGTGTGTATTGGTGGAGTTAGTAATGCCCAGGTTTATTGGAATCACTCTAATACAGCTGTATATACAGACACACCCATCTATTTGAGATCATTATTCCTATACTATTTTTATAAAATATCATTAATATTGTATCATAAACATGCATGTGCACAGTCGAGATGACTGTCTTGTACTGTGAAATAATGTAACTAGGCTAAAATATTTTTGTAGAAATTTTATTAATTAATAACATTTAATATATAAGATAAACATGCTTAGAAAAAGAGAACAATAAATTGTTTGTCCCAATGGGGAGTTTGCAGGTCTTGCGTGACATTTAAATTTTAATCCCAAAAAAATTATATACATATAATTTTTTATATAATATTTGAAAAATGATATGCGCATGCTCAATATTTTCTAACTTCCAGTGACAAAATGGTGGACTTCAGCAAAGTTCTCGCCGATGCTCTATCAAAACTACATAGTTAGCATTTATTATTGTTCTTTATTATTTTAACATCTAGATATATATATATTTTTTCTTTCTCATAATTAATTTTAGATTTTTTGAATTGTATATATGTAAAGCGCACTTGGGCATTTCTGGAGAGTGCGCTATATAAATAATATATTATTATTATTATTAAAACTTCATCTACATTTCAGTTAAGTTAGAAAATACAGTGTATTGAGCATGCGCATATCTGACGACCTAGAAACTGGGTCTTCTGGTTTGTCTCTTACCAGAGCCTTTGATTTCTGTTAGAAAGCTGAGAAGAGTCTGGGTATGAGAATGGGGGTCACACTCCATGTCGTTCACCACCAAATCCCCCCTCCCCTCTTCAAACATATGAATTTAAAGAGTAGACGCAGAGGAAGGGTGGGTCACAGGCACCCTGGGACCCCCCTGCCTATGTCGCTGATATTACAGTAATGTTGTGGCCCACTTGACAGTGCTCCCAAATATAAAATGGAGCCTCTAAGTACAATGTATCTATATGTACACTGCATGTGCAAGAAAAGAAATGGTTCTATTGTGGCATTCAGATCATGCTGTTGTGGTCCCGTTTTGTAAGTTTTCTCTCGATAATCTCAAAGGTTCATATCTTGGATTGGTAGGTGGTATCATGGCTTGATAGGAACCACGCTGGGATGGTCCTGTACTTGTAGTCCCTTCTTGATTATGCTCCCTGGGAGCCGAGGACCTTGGGTCTTCATATACATGTATGCTATTACTCACAGGGTTTGTTTGATATGCATTTCTTTCCGAAAGAAAATCAAGATATCCTGATTCCACTGGTGAATTTAGGTCACCATTTTGAATAGATGGTTCAGCCCCTGTGGAATATGTCCCCTGGGATCCCTCGTGGTCCCTGGTGGGACGTCCAATGTAAACATTGTCAATTTGATTTAAGGCATTGTCTGATAGAGAATGAGCTGAGAAGCGTACTGTGTCTTCAGGGAGAGCATAGTCATACATGGGTGGTGATCTACATGGGGGACTACCAATCTCATTATACAATGGTTCAGGATCTTCACTGGTAACTCCTACCACAGACGGAGATGGAAGCATGTACCCTGATGGATCTGCCGTGGATATAAAAATGTTATGAAATTTAAATTATGTACACTAGGCAGCAATGGATCTATCATGTTCGACTATGGGGAGGATCCAGGATCAGAGGATCTTGGATTAAATCCTGGGGTCCAGCTGGTCCTCTTAAAAATGTTATTATTGTTCATTGTAAATTCCAAAACTCTAGGACTCTGAAACGGTATACAAATCACTATTTCTGTCTGGAACAGGTCCGATTTTTTCCAGTGTCCTTGATTATTCACGATCAAGTCTACCACGTACTGCAAAATGACACTAGCTACCTTTTTAGTCTGGAACACAGGGTACCTATTTTTGCCATTTTGTTCTAAACGGTCACAAAATTATCTTTCTTTTGTCTGGAACAGATCCAGGGTATCAGAGACTCAGGGGGACTGCACCCCCCCCCCCCCCCCCCCCACCCCTAATTCAGGGATTGGGTAACCTCACCCCCTGACCTGACCCATCCTTGCTACATGTACACTGTATTGTATGTAGTGTATCACATTTCATAGAGTCGTTTTCGTATATGAGTGGGAAGTATAGCTACGGTACGGTTAGTGCCGTACCGTGACCGTATCGCACCATCATCATGCCTTATCCAAGCATTCTGATTGGTTGAGCAATGATTTTGCGTGCTGTGATTGGTTGAATACAATGTCTTCGATTCTGTACCGTGACCGTAACTCCATACTGTAGGTTTCCCACTCATACGAAAATGACTCTATCTCTGTACATACCTTCTTTAGCTTTCCATTGTAATGATTGGTATGCTCCGGGGGCTGCGCCCCTAATAGGAGGCTTTAGTTCCTGGTAGGAGTGGTGTGGGGAAGCATATGTTACTTCTGTCGCTGCTTCAGAAGGGTTGAGAACAAATCCTGAAGATGCTGCTGCAACCAATCAGAGGTTATGATATCATCACCTGTGCCTCGTAAAGGTCTAACCATCCACTAACATGAACAACACCCCCCCCCCCCCCATTTATAAGCCCCCCCGGTTATAGGCCCATATACTTTCTAACAAAAAAATGCCGGTTATCAGCCCCCCAGGATAATAAGCCCCCCTCTATGTTTCCCTGTTTCCTTAATATAAATATTTTCACAGAACACGGTATAACTTCAAATTGAAAATTAGGACAGATTGCGGAACAAGATACAGTTTTGAATTTTGTTGCAAATATTGAAATTATTTATCATGAGTTTATTGTAAATTTTAAATAAAGCCCAGTAGATTGAAAACGTATTTTGATACTGCTATACCGTCTCAACTTATCTTATCAGCTCATTTCGAAAAAAAAATTTAAATTCCGGTTATAAGCCCCCTGGATATAAGCCCCCCCCCCCATTTATAAGCCCCCCTGGATATATGCCCCCCCCCCCATTTATAAGCCCCCCTGGATATATGCCCCCCCATTTATAAGCCCCCCTGGATATATGCCCCCCCCATTTATAAGCCCCCCTGGATATATGCCCCCCCCCCATTTATAAGCCCCCCTGGATATATGCCCCCCCCCCATTTATAAGCCCCCCTGGATATATGCCCCCCCCATTTATAAGCCCCCCTGGATATATGCCCCCCCCCCCCCATTTATAAGCCCCCCTGGATATATGCCCCCCCCCCCCATTTATAAGCCCACCCAAAAACTCTTATGAACTTGTATAAGCCCAGGTTTTATAAGCGGCAGTTTACAGTATAACGTAGCTTAATTATCCACCATTAAACCCTAAACCTAACCATATAATTAAAGAACCCTCAAAAAAATTAAACCAGTGGAAAAATGAAACAACAACATTTACAATGTAGTCAATAATTAAGCATATAATGGTGTGAACGATCCACAAGCATACAATGTACATACCACTGTTGTTCTTTTTATTTTTGAATCTAGAAATCAAATTAAATTATAAAATCATTGATATATTTGGACTGAAAATATTCTGTAATTTATTGTCAATAATCAGCACATTAACTAGTCTCCTATATATGCACCCATTTTTAGTGAGCCGAGAGCGTTTCGTGACATAACTAAAAATGGGTGTATGGGAGACTACACAACATTTTTGTAAAATAGCCTGGGTTGACGGCATTTGATTTGTATATTGAGATACATGTACAGATGTAGCAGCTACCAGATTCTATAATTCATCAAATGTAAAATACTGAACCCTCCAATTTACTAATAAATTTGTAAAGTTAAGTACTGTTTTTCATGGTGTTATAGATTTCCTTGTTATTTGTAAAAAATATTTTCACTGTCCATCATACTATGTTATTCTAAATCTTGGTGAGCTAGCTCGAAAACGAATGTTACTCTAGCTCTCCAGCACTTCTAACTTATTTACTATTTAACCTATTTACAATTTACACTATCAGTTTATTCTCCTCCTTAATTTTATTTATCAATACAAAAAAACTTGTAATATTATGTAAAGTGCAAATAAAGTATTCTTCTTCTTCCTTTAACCATTGAATTGATCATTATACACTGACAGCCCATACTAGTGTACTCACTAGTTTCCATTGAATTTATCATTATACACCGACGCAGCCCATACTAGTGTACTCACTAGTTTCCATTGAATTTATCATTATACACCGACGCAGCCCATACTAGTGTACTCGCTAGTTTCCATTGAATTGATCATTATACACCGACGCAGCCCATACTAGTGTACTCGCTAGTTTCCATTGAATTGATCATTATACACCGACGCAGCCCATACTAGTGTACTCGCTAGTTTCCATTGAATTGATCATTATACACCGACGCAGCCCATACTAGTGTACTCGCTAGTTTCCATTGAATTTATCATTATACACCGACGCAGCCCATACTAGTGTACTCGCTAGTTTCCATTGAATTGATCATTATACACCGACGCAGCCCATACTAGTGTACTCGCTAGTTTCCATTGAATTGATCATTATACACCGACGCAGCCCATACTAGTGTACTCGCTAGTTTCCATTGAATTGATCATTATACACCGACGCAGCCCATACTAGTGTACTCGCTAGTTTCCATTGAATTGATCATTATACACCGACGCAGCCCATACTAGTGTACTCGCTAGTTTCCATTGAATTGATCATTATACACCGACGCAGCCCATACTAGTGTACTCGCTAGTTTCCATTGAATTGATCATTATACATTGACAGCCCATACTAGTGTACTCACTAGTTTCCATTGAATTGATCATTATACACCGACGCAGCCCATACTAGTGTACTCGCTAGTTTCCATTGAATTGATCATTATACACCGACGCAGCCCATACTAGTGTACTCGCTAGTTTCCATTGAATTGATCATTATACACCGACGCAGCCCATACTAGTGTACTCGCTAGTTTCCATTGAATTTATCATTATACACCGACGCAGCCCATACTAGTGTACTCACTAGTTTCCATTGAATTTATCATTATACACAGACGCAGCCCATACTAGTGTACTCGCTAGTTTCCATTGAATTTATCATTATACACTGACACAGCCCATACTAGTGTACTCGCTAGTTTCCATTGAATTTATCATTATACACCGACGCAGCCCATACTAGTGTACTCGCTAGTTTCCATTGAATTGATCATTATACACCGACGCAGCCCATACTAGTGTACTCGCTAGTTTCCATTGAATTTATCATTATACACCGACGCAGCCCATACTAGTGTACTCGCTAGTTTCCATTGAATTGATCATTATACACCGACGCAGCCCATACTAGTGTACTCGCTAGTTTCCATTGAATTGATCATTATACACCGACGCAGCCCATACTAGTGTACTCGCTAGTTTCCATTCTATTTATCATTATACACCGACGCAGCCCATACTAGTGTACTCGCTAGTTTCCATTGAATTGATCATTATACACCGACGCAGCCCATACTAGTGTACTCACTAGTTTCCATGTAAGTTAAGTACTCCTTTTTACGGTGTTATAGATTTCCTTTAGCCATTGAATTATTCTATCATTATACACCGATGCAGCCCGTACTAAGTATACTCGCTAGTTTCCATTGAATCTGCCTTTTGAGAACTTGGTTCAGCCTTAGGCCTACAGCAAACGTCGAACTAACCATGAACTTAATTCAGTCGAACCTATTAATTTTGAAATAGATTCAAGCCGATTCAGAAATTACGACTCTTGAGCGACTTTACCACAACGCACAAATGCCTTTTCAAACACAAAATGATGTTCTAACCATGAGCCAATTTCAAAAATAATAGGTTTGACTGAATTAGCTCATGGTTAGTTCGACGTTTGTCCTATAGGCCTTAGTCAACGTCTGCCTTAGTTATGTATCCCTTTGACATTGTATGTATTATTAAACTGATGTGGCTATATTGATCATATTCAAATGTTAAAATGTGCAATATAAGCGATAAATATTATTATTATTATTATTACTTTCTCTGGGAACATCACACAACACTACATGTACTTACTTTTTCTTCCATCTGCAAAACCACAACACCAGCACAATGACACATAAGATTAACACTGCCACGACACCAATAATGGCCCCAGTTATAGCCCATGGGGTACCCCCTGAGTCATCTGTAGATGACCCTCTTTTATTCTTATCAGACACTGATGGTTCTTGTGAAGGCATTGTAACCTGGTAAAACATTGGTATAATTATGTACAGTCAGACTCCAACAACATCCCTGGCATGGTGTAGTACGTATCCATGTTTAGACATGAGGGCCATATATTACTAGGGGTATCGAATGGTCAAGGCGAGACTTTGCGAGACTCCAAGACGTGTATTTTTGTGAGCCTGAGACGCTTTTTCACCTATTCCCTAAAATTGTTTTCAAAATTCGAGACTCTTAGACGGCTTTTTGCGAAAAAAAGAGACTTCGAGACCCGCGAAATTTGACTGAAATTTTGCGAGACTGACTTTTTGCAGGGACCATTCAACACCCCTATTACTACTAACCAGGACTTGCGGCTCGGTAAATATCCACCACTACTCACCTCCACTTCTGGGAATAATTGTTCATTATTTAGCGATTTCGGAGTTGATGTTTGCAGGGCATTCTGGGACTGTTTTGAGGGACACCTTATCTTCAATACGGCGACATGTTTGAATAGTGATGTACCAAAGTTTGATGAAAGTGAGTTTGGCACACAATAATTATGTTTTCCAGTCGTTTACTCGTGTGTTACAGTAAATAGACAGCAATGGCGTCCCTCAAACAGCCCCACAATTTCTTTCGAACATCAACTCCAAAATGGCTAATATAGTGTTACATACAATGTACCTGTCTTGATGGTCTTGTACTTCTCTGAGTCACTACAGTTACAGGCCATGAAGGTGCTATTGTTATTGTTGTTGTTGGTTGGGGTATTGTACCTATAACAAAAGTTAAGAAAAACAAATAAAGTTATTATTCGCTTAAACTTGTACAGTGTGTAGCTAGAGTTCATGTGTTTAGAGTCGTTTTCATATGAGTGGGAAGTTAGTAGTTATGTTTCGTGTCGTGTGGTGACCATGGAGTAGGGTGACTACTGTTAAATATTATGTCCTTTTTGATGAATATGACTTCATTTTAAGGGTGCGTTCGATTGACCATATTCCAGAATAGGAATACACGGAATAACATCCCTAATTTGCTGTCGCGCAGCTACTGTCCACTCTAAAATGAAATGATTCCTTGTTGTATCATAATAAAGTTACAAGGAACAGTTTGGAATTTTAAATGTGCTGAAATAAAAGCATCCAAGTGTTTATTCCGTGTTTTCCTATTCTCGAACGCACTCCTGTAAGTCAAGTCTTTCATGTTGTCATAGGCAAATATTAGTAACATGCAATAATCCATAATAATAATAATAATAATAATAATAATAATAATAGTCATAATCATAATAATAATATTAATAATAATAATCCATAATAATAATAATATTAATAATAATAATAATAATAATAATAATAATAGTAATAATATGTACCAATGTACTTACATTGGTGTACAGTTCTCCCAGCAACTTTGAAAAGCAGACAGTCAATCTGGCAAATGTATCCTTGACAAACCTGGATTCCAAGCCGTATCACTTTACCATGGAGTTTAGAAGACTGAGGCAAACTGGACCACTACAACGATGAAAGGAAAACAACAAATTAAGACACACCACTTTATTAGTTACATCACTCCCTAAAAAACATACCAAGCCAATAGAGTACCGAAGTGATGACGTCATAAAAATAAAAGTTTCGCTTTATCAACTTTCGATCCCCGATTTCGAAAGAATATCAATAAAGAAGCTTACATTGTACATGTATGTACATGCCAAATTTGGGAGCGAAAATTATTTTTTTCATGACGTCATACTTCTGTACTCTGCTTTGTATGTACTGTTGACACCATACCAACCACTTACTGACACCTTATCAACCACTTAATGACATCTTACCAACCACTTACTGACACCTTACAAACCACTTACTGACACCTTACAAACTACTTACTGACACCTTACCAACTACTTACTGACACCTTACCAACCACTTACTGACACCTTACCAACCACTTACTGACACCTTACAAACTACTTACTGACACCTTACAAACCACTTACTGACAACTTACAAACCACTTACTGACAACTTACAAACCACTTACTGACACCTTACCAACCACTTACTGACACCTTATCAACCACTTAATGACATCTTACCAACCACTTACTGACACCCTACAAACCACTTACTGACACTTTACAAACCACTTACTGACACCTTACAAACCACTTACTGACACCTTACCAACCACTTACTGACACCATACCAACCACTTACTGACACCATACCAACCACTTACTGACACCATACCAACCACTTACTGACACCTTACAAACCACTTACTGACACCTTACCAACCACTTACTGACACCATACCAACCACTTACTGACACCATACCAACCACTTACTGACACCTTACAAACCACTTACTGACACCTTACCAACCACTTACTGACACCTTACCAACCACTTACTGACACCTTACAAACCACTTACTGATACCCTACCAACCACTTACTGACACCTTACAAACCACTTACTGACACCTTACCAACCACTTACTGACACCTTACCAACCACTTACTGACACCTTACAAACCACTTACTGACACCATACCAACCACTTACTGACACCTTACAAACCACTTACTGACACCTTACCAACCACACTTACTGACACCTTACAAACCACTTACTGACACCTTACCAACCACTTACTGACACCTTACAAACCACTTACTGACACCATACCAACCACTTACTGACACCTTACAACCCACTTACTGGTACATTAGTTTTTTATATATAATAATTAGATAGATAGAGTGTTTATGTATATAGATATTTACAATTTTATCATATTTCTTTGTAAAATCCTGATGGGTCCACCGTGTTTAAATAAAGTTATATTATTATTATTATTATTATTATTACTGACACCTTACAAACCACTTACTGACACCCTACAAACCACTTACTGACACCTTTGCAACCACTTACTGACACCTTACCAACCACTTACTGACACCTTACCAACCACTTACTGACACCTTACCAACCACTTACTGACACCTTACCTACCACTTACATACACCATACCAACCACTTACTAACACCTTACCAACCACTTACTGACACCTTACCAACCACTTACTGACACCTTACCAACCACTTACTGACACCTTACCAACCACTTACTGACACCTTACCAACCACTTACTGACACCCTACCAACCACTTACTGACACCCGACCAACCACTTACTGACACCTTACCAACCACTTACTGACACCTTACCAACCACTTACCTACAGTTGTAACCAACGAACCACTTACTCTAGGTTTTTGCACTAATTAAAATATAACAAAAAATAAATACGGTACTGATAACAGAAAACTTACCTTGAGATGGAATTTTCTTTTTTTTCGTGCTACATAAAATGGAAATCCTGAATTCAATGCAATTTTTTTCCAGCCTTTGCGATCTAAGTAGAATGACTTCCCAATTTCCACTGTGATTTGACAAAATCTTTTGCGTCTTCTACAGAATGAAGGATTGTAAATCTCCATTGCTGCTGATGGTTTTGTAGGAAAAACTGGAATTGACCTTTGACCTTTGAAATTGGTATATAAGTTACAACCTGAAAGATCAAGAAGAATTGTTGTAAATTATGAGGGTTTATCATGTAATTTCAAAACTTATAGGAGACACTGATAGCACAAAAAAATGATTATCATAGCTGGATTAGAACTCGTTGAAATTAGTAAAAATGTGAAGTTTGGAAAAGATTGCTTCACAAATTGCGAAGATATGAATTTTAATTTTGTATGAAAACCTGTTGGTAGGCAGTTGCCTACCAGCATAAATTCCAAAGGTTTTCATATAAAATTTTGATTTTTGAAATTTCATATGATATATTATTATTACATTGTATCTTCGCAATTTGTGAAGCGATCTTTTCCAAACTTCACATGTTTAATAATTTCAACAAGCTCTTTCCAGCTATGATAATCATTTTTTGTTCTATGAGTTTTGAAATTACATGATAACGAAACCCTCATTGTTTAAGCTACAAAACAATTATCATTAATCTTCATAAATCATGTATCAGTAATGGAAATCTAGCTTTACAATCATTGACAAGATTTAATAAAACTAAAGAAAAAACTGTAGAATATTGCTAGCATTATGTTAGTCATATCAGTCTATTAACACCACTTTGTTCAAGTCTACAACTCATAAATAATATTATTACCAGCTCATTGATCATTGTCTACGGCGCATACATGTACATGTACCTCTGATCTGACGAGAAGAGATGGTTGATCATTTCTGCAAGGAATACAGGTCTTCCTTGTTTGATCAGAATGCTTTAAAAGTTCTGATTGGAATCACTTCTAAAGGCACTTACATGCAGTTATGTATCGATTTATGTACATGCACGTACATGTAAGTGTAAATATTACAAACCTGCATGCCATACATCCTTATTAGCAGTACACTTTTCTGTGTTTTCCATATAAGTTTGTCTATATGTTGGACATGTACATATACAGTTTGTTGCATCACCCATACCAGCACCAAATGTTTGACATATGTATCTTGTGGCATTGCATCGAGGTGGTACTACATGTATACTGTCGCTTGCATTCCTTACAATCACGCAGAGATCTTTGCCATGTATTTGTTGAATGGTCAATAGGATAATCAACATTGGGACACATGTAGAAACATGCATATAACAACACCACAGACGTCCAGGCATGGCTAGATATACACTCAGTATATTAGCGGTTCAGTCACTAGAACAGCCAGAACCAGAGCTCAATCAATTCAAAGCTGATCAGACTTGTGTCTAATAATTTTGTTGTGTTCTTGAAGAGAGACAGTGAGAAAGATGAATGGACAAGAAAGAGTGCAGAAATCGTAGCTGTTTTCAGGACAATTCCTAGGCTGATCTTGATATTTTAGTTTGTTACAGCACTAGTTTTGACTGTACGTCTGAATATGATAGCCTGCAAACAATCAAAATACATGTATATATTATTATATTATTAAAATATAAGTAATACATGTAGATCTATACTATACTCGCATCCATGGGTCATTTTTCTCATCAGCACGAAACTAAAGTCAACCATACCGGACAGATTGAAATAAAAGATGCCCATTAGCCCATTTGCAAATTTCTCTTTTTCTTGCCTTAATATGTCACATGACCACCAGAAGTCAACTTTATCCTGCTTAAAATATTAAGGAACCAAAGTGTGACTTACGGCATAAATTTATATTTCATACAGTGGAACCTCTACTTTGGGACACCACCTCTATTCAGGGGACACCTCCATTAAGGGGACACTTTTCCAGGTCCCAGCAAAACACTCATATAATCTTTGTATTTATCACCTCTATTAAAGGGACACCTCTATTAAGGGGACGGGGACACTTTTTGAGAGTCCCAAATTTATGCTATTTTAACCTACATGTACATTAAGGGGACAACTACTAATAATAATATACAGTACATGAAAAAAATAACGATTCTGATTGGCTAAGGTACATAATTTACACGGTGCAGTGCACTTGAATTGTAAAAGTACTTGTCTGTAAAAAAAAATCATGAATATTATTACAGTATTCTGGTACTGAATTGGTAATCATATATTAAATACCCGGCTAAACTAATCTAGTATGTACAAAGTCAAATCGCAATTTAAACAGTCCAAAGTTGCTGTTGTAAGCTTAAATCATGCATTTGACTGTTGAATAAATAAATTGGCTGCATTCCAAGTAAAGAAAACAAGCATTTTTCTTTAGTCATAATTATTAACAAAACCAACCCAACCTCTATTCAGGGGACACCCCCATGAAGGGGACACTTTCCCTGGTCCCGAGGGTGTCCCCTTAATAGAGGTTCCACTGTAGTTTTATTTAAACTGCATGGAGATATTTCGGAAAATGTGATTTTCCATGAATCTGAAAAAGCCAAGCCTTTAGGGACATATGAAATATGCATTCATTCTAAGCTTGGAATCATGCCTGGTGTCGAATGAGATATGCCGTCGACCGATGTTAACTTGAATTTAAAGTGGATATTGACTATGTTAATTTGAGTCTAAATTTGGAAGGCGGGCCTACATGTACATGTAGGGACAGGAACATGATGTTACATAATTAGCACCTATAGATGGTCAACATATATCATATAGCTAGAAAGAAACATACAAAACCTGTATCTAGGTGTAACCACTAGGAATGTGTGGTATACACCAGTATTTCAATAAACATTGATCATGGATGATCTGAAATGGATGATCTCAGACCAAGAGGAATTGTGGGTGGTTTATAGCAATTCTTCTAAACCTCATTAATAATTCATGAGCACAATAATTCATGAGCAATTAATCCAATCAGGTTGGTTGAATCCGTCACATGTATGGCTCTGTATACCCCGATACAGACACTGATGAATAAAACATCAGTGTCTATATCAGTGATACAGACCTACAATGTAATGATTAAAACAGTGCAGTATCACTGATACAACACTAATGTTTTATTAATCAGTTCTATATCAGTGATATAGAACTGACACGTCATGCAAAGGTCTCATTTACTCGTATCATTGACCTTTGCATAGCACTGACAGCAAGCTACGAATATCCTTACGGCTTCCTACTTACAAATACAAAAGCTCACTCCAATGTGGGATGACTTGAGGTGTATCCTGCGCATGACAGTGATGTCAAAAGTACCTTTACAAGAAAGTTCTGTAATTTTCTTGTGTTATATTTGCTTAGATTTCGTGTAATGCTGTTTTAAATCAAGGTAAATTGGGATGGATGTTTAGAAACCATTTACAGCATTTGCCCCCGTGTTGTATCGGAGATACAAGTATATCTACCGATACAACACGGCCGCTCATGCAGTAAATATCACATATGAAATTGCCATTGCCAAAATTTCTTATGAGATCTATGATGTAAATTTAAAAACTGCAGCTCGTACGGTCCACAATTCCTCTTGGTCTCAGATCATCAATGATCAACGTTTATTGAAATAGGTGTACATTGTATATCAACATTTCAAACTAGCAACTACCAGTAAGTAGCATCAGCTTTTCTAGAGCGTTATCGATTGAACACATTATTATACATTGTACATACTCAGTATCTGTATTCTCATTGGTCGAGAGCCTACAGATAATTCTAACTATCAGTGCGCACCAGCGACATCTCAGCGGTCTGGTGGTTATCTGTAGGCAGTTATCTGCAAAAATGAGCCTGCGTAGGTCAGTGGATTGCATGATTGTTATCTGTAGGTTACTACAGTGCTGCCATTTCAATCATCATTCATTTGTTGTTGTTGTTGTTGGATTGCTTTCAATCCACATAGACGATGTATAATAAAACAATTATTGAATTCGGTTTTGATGAAATCCGGAATTATCAATGTCTCAGCAAATGTTATTGGCCGAAGCCGTATTATCATCCATTTCAGATCTCCTGAGAATGAATGAATGAATGAATGCTTTATTTTACTCTAAAATGTTCATACAAGGTGACATATGGTATATAATTTATAATATAGAAAAAGAGAAAAGAAGAATCAACTATATTAATAGATGAGTGAGTTATAATAATAATATATCCAAGTGTACATGTAAGTTTCATAATATAATAATAAAACAATATTATAATTTATTATGTCATTTTAAAACCCATTCTTCTCTAGAAATGATATACACTTTAGTATAGAGTCAGTCAGTAAAATATGAAATGCTTGTAATCAATAGGAGTGCTCACGTACATTGTAGATACCAATTTTAAGTAAAACAGCTGGAATCACGATGCCACAAAAATTAGTGGAGCTCAAATTAGCTCAATACTGGAAGTAATCCTGCTTAAATAAGACTGACAAGAGTGATATTAAAAGTGTTGTCTTGATATTGACAAAGCTTATTAGTTAGTAAGATACTTAAGCTTAAGCTTATATTACACAATCAAGACACCAAACTTTGTAATGTAAGCTTACTGTACATTGTAAGCTTAATTTCTTCCAAATCTATGAAAGAATAGAACTTTTGGATGAAGACAGTAGACCTCCATCAAGACAATGCTTTCAAAAGCGTTTACGGTTCAGATCGTACATTATGTAGCTGTTTCTCATTTTGTCATTGATCGACCAGACATCAGACTGGAACTCGAAGAAATCTGACATCATTTATTTTACTTGCTCACCTGAAAATCGAACCAAACTTATCCACAATCAGCTCCAAGCTTAGTTCAACCACTTCTCATACAAAGAGTTGTCGTTGTTATGCTAAAAATATACTTTGGTCATAGTTTTATAATCCATTCCTAATGAGCGTCACAGCCGTCCGCCATGTTGGCTTTGTTTGTTTGTTAAAACTGCTGGCCGGAAGTGATGCTTAGCATCTACCGGAAATGCGTTTTCTGTGGCATCACCACAGGAAGCCCAATAAATCATAATTGGAGTCGACAGAAACATTTGTAACATTTGTTATGTTTTATGTTTTTTTACTTTAAAAAAGTCATGTTTGTGTAATATTGAGTATGAGATGTAAAAGCGCGAAGCGACAATCGTGAAGAAAATGGTTCAAGGAAGTCTGAGTTATACTGCATGACGTTTAATTTCGATCGTCAGAGTAAAGGCCTTGTTACACGGTGAAACGTTTTCGTGAAACTTTTTCGTGAAATAATGCGAGACAGTTTCACCGTGTAACATGTTTGCTGAAACAAGTTTCACGAGGTGTGCTACACGGTGCAATGGCTGGTTTTATGAAACGTTTTTGCTTCGAGTTTCACGAAAAAGTAGAAAGAAGTTCTACTTTTCATGAAACTGTCTCGCAACGCAAATTCGAAAAAGTTTCCTGAAAACGACCATGTTACACGGTGAAGCTCTTTGTGAAACCTGTCTCGCACCGTTTCACGAAACAGTTTCACGAAAAAGTTTCACCGTGTAACAATACAATACAATACAATAACTTTTATTTAAACACGATAATATTTAAAGCTAAAGCTTGTGGGGTCGTGTAGAACATAATTACAAGGCCTTAATTAAGACTGTCGACTACTACCCCAAGCAGTTGACTCACTGAAACCCCAATGCGTACTTCTTGTACGGCGGCTGTACGGTGGTCTAGCTGTGACAACATTGTCACGGAGCTTGTTCCAATCCAGCCCATCCTTCTTAGAGTGTAAATAATGCACGTAGTAAGAAAAAGCAAATAGTATTGACCACTGCTACACGGTTATCACGTGATCCATGGTATAAGAGAATTCTCGGGCATGGGAAATCCCGCGACTTTTATTTAGAAATGCCGAATTTTATTTAGAAATACCGAATTTTATTCAGAAATCCCGCAACTTTTGTTTAGAAATCCCGCGACTTTTAGTTAGAAATCCTGACTTTTATTCAGAAATCCCGCAACTTTTGTTTAGAAATCCCGCGACTTTTATTTAGAAATCCTGACGACTTTTATTCAGAAATCCCGCGACTTTTGTTTAGAAATCCCGCGACTTTTAGTTAGAAATTCCGACTTTTATTTAGTAATCCCTCGACTTTTATTTAGAAATCCCGCGACTTTTATTTAGAAATCCCGACTTTTATTTAGAAATCTCGACTTTTATTCAGAAATCCCGCGACTTTTATTCAGATATCCCGCGACTTTTATTTAGAAATCCAGCGACTTTTATTTAGAAATCCCGACCTTGTTAAAAAAATTATTTTGCCGACTTCTTGCTTTTAAATCCCGATTTTTTTTACTCTAAAACACGTGATCACGTGTATAGAAGAAGCTAGAAGACACTACTGAAAATTAAGGGAATCTTTGTCAACAGGGAACGCTACCCGGGATACTAAACATGGGTGAAGCAATAATGACATGCTCGTGCATCTACAACTAGTGAAATTGAAAACACGACAGACTGCTTTCAATTTCGACGTCTCAATGTCCTGATACTGATGTAGAATATTATTATTCGTAACTGAGTAGGTTCGTATGTGTGTTCAAGCGTAAAAGACCTACTTACGAACTACGAACCAAGCGACAATTTACCGTAATAACACTAATATATAATATTATAGGTATCGCCAGAAATGGGTCATGCTCTCAAGAAATGCCTGGGAGACTCAGGGTCGTCAAAGGCCCCGCCTGAGGTTCGCAAGGATTTCGAAAAAGCTCTCAATGTCCTCTATCAGAAGCGAGAAAGCTTGGACAAATATCTAACAGAGCTTGACGACTCGAAGAAAGTCCTATGCAAAAACATTAGCAATCAAACCATCGCAGAACAGGCTGAACGCTATGTCATGGAAATCTTACTCGGGGTCGAGCGACAAGATGCGAGATTCAAGAGCACCTTTCTTCGTTCCGGAAGCTTCTACGACGAAGTGAAGGTCGGTTTGCCGGATGAATACGATTATATGGCCAAACTAGAGCACCTTTGCAAGCCAGGACTTGGTCGAGCAGAGCCAACCAAACTAGGTTTTGTTCGACTTGTTGTAGAAGATCTGGAGTCGATTGAATTATGGAAAGAGTTTTTGGTTGAAGACACTAACGACAACGGACAAGTAGTAACTAATGTGTTGTCCATAACGATGGTTAAACGGCGATTCAACGAACTCGTCGATAAGGCCATGAAATCGGTAGCTATGCCACAGAACTGGCGAAGCAATCCGGGTTCTTTACTGCACGGACCGTGTGCGATGTTTTTATTTCTCGTAGATGGGTACCAAGCAGAGGATCCCCTGCGCATTTCGATAGATTTAGCACCTTGTGTTACCTACCCGAACTATGGATCGGTGCAGTTCCCGTTTTACAAGCACCTAAAAGACGAGAACGCTTCCGCATTGTTCTTGGAAGATATGTTGGCGACTGAGCCAGAGGTCCTACTAGTACCGTTCACACACGATGGCATACGAAAATCACTAGGAGGATCGAGCTGGCAGTACATCTACCGCGACCAGATGAGAGTCTCGTTTTCCATGTCGGAGAAGGCTATCTTTAGCCAGTTTACAAGCGATAGCGTGGAGAAAAGGCTCATGAGAGTTCTAAAGATACTTAGAGATGCTCACCTGAGAGATTATGGCTCGTTGGAACACTGGGAAGAGTCGCTGCCTGTTCCTGATGAACCTCCAAGTACCAGAGTCCAGGTAGAATTACGTATGGATCTCAAATAGGTTTAGTATATATGCACACAAAGTGAGATTGAGATTGATGTTTTGGATCCAAACTACTAGACTGTCACACAACGCTTTTTGAAAACAAAGATGACCTTTAGCTTTATCTACGTGCGTACCTTCTGTATAAAAAAGCTCTCCTGCCTTCTCTCCTTAGCCTGCACACCAAGGGGAGGGGGAGCGAGGTTGAAGGGGAGGAGGGAGGGGGGGGAGGAGGGAGGGGGAGGAGGGGAAGGGGAGGGGGAAGGGGAGGAGGAAGGGGAGGAGGAGGAAGGGGAGGGGGAAAGGGAGGGGGAAGTGGAGGAGGAAGGGGGAGGGGGAAGGTGAGGGGGAAGGGGAGGGGGAAGGGGAGGAGGAAGTGGAGGAGGAAGGGGAGGGGGAAGGAAAGGAGTCCCCTTTCACAGGCTACAGCTCTCCTTCTCCCTATTCTCTATGCCTTTCCCCAAACTATTAATTCAAACTCGGTGGCCACCTACCGCATGCTCTTCCACAAGTCAATTCGTGATCGTGATTCGTGATTCGTGACCTTTTTTTCCTTTCTCATTCCGGCTTAAAGACCCTGTGACCGAACCCATGATGCCTTGCGCGCGTCTGTTTGGACTTCCCTTGACCATACAATAATTATAATGCAGTCATTGTCGACAAAAAGGTTGTCCAGATCTAAATAATAATAATAATAAAGACTACAATACTACAATAAAGTCACGTGATTCATTATGTTTTCAATTTCTGCGCGCGGAACTCCGAATTGATACCAGCGCCATTACATTTAGTTCGCACAATGCCGTGTACTTTTGCATCTCAAATTGAAATTCCATGCGAGGAAATTGAATACATAATGAATCACGTGACTTTGTTGTAGTATTGTAGTCTTTTCATCTGGACAACAATTACTGCATATAGTTTGAGGAGACTGCAGTATGTAAATGACAAAAGTCCAGGCATCACAGGGTAATATTTACATAATTATTATTTTTAATTGGTTCCTGAAACAGGAATCATTAACACCCGGCATTCACGATGTCAAAAGGTGTTGGGGTAAAGTACGAAACTCCTATTTCAAAAAAGGTACGTTGTCGTAGGCATCAGGGCCTTTCAAGACCGAACTGCATTATGGTATCAGCTTGAATGTCGTGTATGCCAGAGAAAATTCAATTCAAAATTTGTTTTGGCCTGTTTGAATTCAAATAGTTACAATATCATACAGCGTTTCATAGAGGAAGTGCCATTTTGGTATATTCGGCTACCTTTCAAGATGGCGCAGGGAACTGTGCAGGGGACTATTCGATCTTGGAATGACCTATAATCCTCGACAACATATTTTGAAATAGGTGTATGCAATGATTCATTCAGTTTCGTACTCGGGGGAATGATACGTGGTCTGAAATGGGAACACATTATATACGCCCAAGCTAAAAGGGTCTATTTGCTGTATGTCTTATACTACAGGTCACGTCGGTACAACCCCTGATATCACGATCAGTCCCTGACGAGCTAGAAACCAGCTCAGACTTGGCAGAGGGTGAAGTCCACATAGGAAGCGAAGCACATAAAGACTTACTTCAGGTATTCATTACAATTCAGTAATGATAAGATTGAAATCATTAAACAGTTTTGATATAAAAGAATGGTTGGTGATTTTACATGTGACGTCATGGCGGCCATGTTGGTTCCCGATAACAAAGCATTCCTCATTAGCTCAGTACAGTTCTCTTGTTTGTACCACAAACATTACTGCTGCGTCTTTGTACTATAAATCTCCAGGAATTGATCAGTGCAAAATTGCTGGTTTGCAATCAACCCCTGGAGGTGATCTAAGGTACAAAGACGCAGCGGCCATGGTACAAACAAGAGAAATTATAAATGAGGAATGCTTTGTAATCGGGATCCAACATGGCCGTCATGACGTCATGTGTAACTATTTTTCACAGGATCTACTTCCCTTGGTCCTCGATAGGTAATCATCGATAACTATATGTATGCGACTACAAGACTGAACTAAAACAGCAACTATATATATATATATGTACCCGGCACACGCTGCATGCGAGGGCTTGGTAACTAGAGTTTACTGCGCATGTACGAAGAGAAGGGCTAGTTTTTTGGCGGATATTACGCGATGTTGACGTACTTAAATCTCCTCTTATTTTGTTGTTTCCATTTCACTTCATCTCAGACGTACATCTTCAAGTCGCTGTTGTTCTATGCAAAACTATACCAAGATAATTGGTTCTCAGGAAACCTAGCGGATGCTGTGTTGAAATGCCTCGAGGCCCTTTTCGACATCTACAGCACACCGCATTCCGCCGTGCAGAACTTCTTCTTCGATGGACACACAGGCAAAGCACCAAGCGAACGAAGCAGGGAGAAGATCCTGAGAAGACTGGTACAGATAGTGGTTCATCTCAAGCTTCAAATTGAGCTCCAGTAGTGGCCAGTTTGATCGATGTGTGAGGTGCAATGTACAAGGAGTATAGTGTGTTCTGCAAGATCTTTATAACTAACTCAGAAATGAAAGGAAAATCTAAAATCTAAAAAAGACCCAAGAACCCTCAATGCTTTAATCTGACACTACATCAGTCAAGATATGAATACAGAGGAGCTATAACACTATAGGTGTACACGGGCAGCCCAACCATTACTTCTGATGCTACTAAGTAATAAATAAAAAGATATTGGAATCTTTTTGATGGGTTTCCTGTGGTAGAGCGCGCGCAATACGTATGTTTTATTCACAGGGAACTCGACATCGTATTGCGCGCGCGCTCTACCACAGGAAACCCATCAAAACAAGACGCAATTACATTTTTATTTATTACCTGAGTAGCCTCAGAAGCAATGGTTGGGCTGCCTGTGGGTCCGTCCGAGATCAAGATTCGAAATGGTAGACGAGACGACTCGATCACTGTGCGTAGTCTTTCATCCGCCGATTACTTGAAATAACTAGCCAATCTGAGCCGCGGATATATAGATTGGATTGGATCAGCCTGATGTCCCATACAAAATGGCGAGTCGTATACAACACGACAGTCCAGATCGATCGAGTCGTATCGGGTGAGCGTCCCACTTAAAGTGCTCCTAACCCCCTTTACAATTGTATTAAAAATTGAATGTTTATGAACTGATCAGCTATAGGGTTAAGTGTTTTTTTCATTTGAGCTTCGCATTTAGGAGTTATAGTTGTTTGAAATCTCGATATTTTAATTCGATGACGTCACCCCAGGCTTTTTACCTAACTTATTTCATTGTTTTCAGTAGATCTCTTCCCCGATATGGGGGAAAATTTTATATGAAATCATTTATATAGTTTGTAAAAATATTTTACAAGTTCAAAAATGTTAATAATTTGCACAAGGGCGTTTTTGTATAATAAATGAAGCCCGGGGTGACGTCATCTGATTTGCATATCCAGATTTCAAACCTCCATAACTCCTAAATGCAAGGTTCAAACAAAGAAAAAACTTAATCCTGTAGCTGATCAGTTCATGTACATTCAATTTTTAATACAATTGTATTAAAAGGGGTTAGGAGCACTTTAAGCCCATTCCCTAGGCCGGACAAACCTAGCTTTTACAGGTTATCTGTCCCACATTGATTAGAAAGAAGTTATTATTTTCGATGTACATTTATAAAAGTAGGTGAAAGTGGTTTCTCGAACGGTGTTTTCTAGCTGATTGCTGCTGACCACATTGATGTTAAGACTCAATAGTTTATGATATGCCCTCGAGTGAGTGACAAATTCCGTAACTCTCAGACCTGCAATCGACGTTGACCAACTCGTGGATATCAGGAACGTAAAAAAAAACCCTCGTGGATTACCCCCCCCCCCCCCCCCCCCCCCCCCCCCCAAGTTGTGAGCCTGCGGTGTATACTTCAGCGGCAATGTAATGAAAATTTAAAATAAATTGCCCCAATTAATGTCATCCCTATAACTCGTGGATTACATATTCCGCAACTGTCGGCCAACTCGTGGATTACCACCCCCTCGACCCCCAAAGTCGTGAGCCTGCGATATATTTCAGCGGCAACATAATGAAAATTTAAAAAAATTCTCCCAATGTCATCCCTATAACTCGTAGATTACATAATGCACGAGTTTAAAACTAAAATATGCTGCATAATGATTATTTTATTATAAAGGATTTTCTGAGCACATACTATGTACAATCATTAATCGTGCGTTCATAATTCTTGGTAAATAATGTGTTTGGTTTTTCACAATTGTAAAATCATCAATAAACAAATGAGTTATATTCCCTCCTCCAAAAGGAGTCCGATTTGTAGTTATTTCTTAATTTTGTTAAAATTTTGCAGTTAAAAGTTTGAGCAACAATTCTTTTAAAAATCTCAACATCGGAGGATATCGTTATTATTCATTCTAGGCATTGCCTTATTTGGTTAAATACCCAAAATGGTATTATTGTCCTTATTTGGTAACAGTAACATCAACTTTGTCCTTATTTGGTCAAATACCCAAAATGGTATTATTGTCCTTATTTGGTAACAGTAACATCAACTTTGTCCTTATTTGGCAGTGTGCATGAGCAATGTCCATATTTGGTCAAAAATTTCTTGAGCAGGAAATAGTTTCCTTATTTGGTATAAATGCAATATTTTATGAAACTGCTTATTATATGGTGAACGTGAACGCAATTTGGTAATTTGCTAAATATCTGGAGACTTAAAAACGTTAGACGATGGTGGCGTGCATTAGTGTAGACCATTGTAGCTCCAGCCGTGTATAAACATATAACAAGAAACATGTAGCTGCAGCCTCGTTTACAGTAAGGCTCTACAAAAATTCGGAAAAAAGTGCGTTGCAAAATGCTTGCTGTAGAATCTTTCGTTGGGTCTTCCGGCGGGACAAACAGCCATCGCGTAGCTAAGTTTGACCATCACGTTGACGCGGATCCATGCCTCCTTTTCCAACTTCAACTGAATGTTCCAATAACAAAGATGTCCACTTGCTTGTGTGTCGAACAGAGGGCGTAAAGAAACACTCCTTCAAGAAGGTTATCGTCAGCAAGTGGTCAGCGTGTCCACAGGATATACAGGTGGGATATACAACGTAGACAACCGTGAGCTGATGTGTTCTTGGGAAAAGAATCCTTGAAATCAGCAGTGCGAACCAGCGCACTACATAAGATCTCGATTTCTCGACTTTCCACAAAGGTACGCCGACGTCTTTCCTTTAATATTCATCGGGTTTCCTTCGCTCTCTCGACAACTAGCTGTTCAACCGATGCGTGATCCAACAGACCAATATGCAGAGCAGCTTGGAAAGAAGAGGCGGATGGAAGGATGGACTGTTGTTTGACTTTCGTGCCGCCATAATAACTGTGGGAGAAAGAGAATGTTCTGATCAATTGCAAGTTGTACAAACTACTGTGGGAACAGACGAATTTTAGAAAATACAAACTTCTCAACATATCAGGAGTGAGTGAAAGCAATTTGTAACAGAAGGATCACGAATCCATGCTACATTCCAATTGATCTCAAGAGTTCGTGAGATCTACACTATTAAACAAAGCCAAAGAGATCTGAAGTAAAGTACTTAGAGACCTTTAGCTCGTGGATTCACAAATCCGCGCGTTAATGCAACTCGTGGATTCACAAACCCGCGCGCGATAATGCAACTCGTGGATTCACAAATCCGCGCGTTAATGCAACTCGTGGATTCACAAACCCGCGCGTTAATACAACTCGTGGATTCACAAATCAGCGCATTAATGCAACTCGTGGATTCACAAATCCGCGCGTTAATGCAACTCGTGGATTCACAAACCCGCGCGTTAATACAACTCGTGGATTCACAAATCCGCTCGTTAATGCAACTCGTGGATTCACAAACCCGCGCGTTAATACAACAACTCGTGGATTCACAAATCCGCTCGTTAATGCAACTCGTGGATTCACAAACCCGCACGTTAATACAACTCGTGGAATCACAAATCCGCGCGTTAATGCAACTCGTGGATTCACAAACCCGCGCGTTAATACAACAACTCGTGGATTCACAAATCCGCTCGTTAATGCAACTCGTGGATTCACAAACCCGCGCAATAATGCAACTCGTGGATTCACAAACCCGCGCGTTAATACAACTCGTGGAATCACAAATCCGCGCGTTAATGCAACTCGTGATTCACAAACCCGCGCGATAATGCAACTCGTGGATTCACAAACCCGCGCGTTAATACAACTCGTGGATTCACAAATCCGCGCAATAATGCAACTCGTGGATTAACAAACCCGCGCGTTAATACAACTCGTGGAATCACAAATCCGCGCGTTAATAACTCGTGCAACTCGTGGATTCACAAACCCGCGCGTTAATACAACTCGTGGATTCACCCGCGCGTAAATGCAACTCGTGGATCCACAATCCACAAAGTATCTAAATTAATGTCCGTATGACTTACGTCTTCCAGCCTTGATAGGAGGTGACCGAGGACCTATTGCGTAATGTTCGCCGTTAACCAGTCTAAACGCAGCGACTTGGAAGTGGTAATCACTGCCCTTGGTTAGCCTTGGTATGGTTCGCTCTGACCGATCCCTCTCTACATCCACAAACTTCACTACTTTATCTAATCCCCAGTAATAAACCTGTCAAACACAACAACAGATCAATCAGATGCTACTGACAACCTTGTAGGTGAAGGTGACTGCCTGCATAGAGCAGATTTCGTATGACTGTGAAACTGACTTACTGCACGGAAGTGCCGTGCCGTGACCGTGATGATTTAGGATTTCGAATGAATCCGTGCCGTGACCGTGCCGTGCGCCGTGATTTTTCACAGTCATGCGAAATCTGCTCGACCTAGAGTCGTTTTCGTATGAGTGGGAGGTAGTTACGGTTCGTCCGGACTGTGTCCAAGCATTCTGATTGGTTGAGCAATGATTTTGCGCGCTGTGATTGGTTGAATACAATGTCTTCGATTCCGTACCGTGACCGTAACTCCGTACCGTAGGTTTCCCACTCATACGAAAACGACTATAACCTCGGTGTTGAAAGGCGGTGTTATAAGTTAGACGACGGTTACGTTGGTCGTTAAGTGCGTTTCCCATATATACGGTATATTTTTAACCGTTGAAAGGCAGTATTATCACTGAATTAATCCGGGTGATGTCGGTTATGACATAAATTTCCCGTATATACAGTATTTGCTTCCCGTTGGAAGCGCCAGCATGGCTACGACTTTCCCGTATATACGGTGCTTGCTTACCCGGTATCCATCGATAACAGGCTTCTTGATCTGCGTCCATCGGACAGACGCCTCGCGTTGGAATTCATCGTAAGAAGCAATGACGTTGGGTGGCCAAGATAGTGGAACTTAAGCAAAAAATACAAATAAATTAAAACCATACCATTATATTTGATTGGAATATTCAGCTGGTCGACCCCGGGTCCCCTCCCCACATTCCCCTCCCTCCTCAAAAATCGTATAAAGTGATAACAGAGAAAGCCGCTTACTTGTAGCAAGGTCGAAGTCAGCCATCACTGGTGGGCCCTCACCAATTCTATTAATCGCTCGGACAGAAAACTGGTATCTAGTCTGTAAGTCCAGATTGTGGACACGGAGCTGTGTGGAAAAGTTGGTAGCACCGCTGACCGTTTTACTGTCCACCAGCCTAATGACGAAATAATAGCATTTTAAACCGTGTTTTTTTACTACATTGTCATTGAGCTACAGAAAGAGATTACATGACAGACAGAACGCCCAAGACCAAGGTATAGAAATGCATGCAGGCAGACGGTAGTCAAGTCGGACGGACAGACAAATCAGACGGACAGACAGACAATCAGACGGACAGACAGACAATCAGACGGACAGACAGACAATCAGACGGACAGACAGACAATCAGACGGACAGACAGACAATCAGACGGATAGACAGACAATCGGACGGGCAGACAGACAAATCAGACGGACAGACAGACACTTGGTCTGACAGACAGACAATGAGACAAACAATCAGACGGACAGACAAACAATCAGACGGACAGACAGACAATCAGACGGACAGACAGACAATCGGACGGACAGACAGACAATCAGACGGACAGACAGACAAATCAGACGGACAGACAGACACTTGGTCGGACAGACAGACAATCGGACGGACAGACCGCGGACGGATCATCAGACGGACAGTAATGTGGACACTTCTAACCGGTCTATATGTAGGACAGACGTTTTCTTAGGTCGACCCCATCGGACGGACAGACCGCGGACGTGATCAGCAGACAGACAGACAAGTAATGTTTGTATGAAATTCTTACCTTCTAACCGATACTCTATGTATGTATTGTTTTATGACACCAGTTCTATTTTTTTCTCAAGTAGTTTATGATAATTAAATATTGCTCTCGTTTAGTCAATGTTTAGGTTAAAACGCTTCAGCCGATCGGACAGACAGACAAGAACTGTTCTGCACATTTTACGATCAATTTATATCAAGCTCTGGTTGGTTGACTTACAGATAAAAACAGGTTGGTTGTTGGTTTGAGGTGATAGATTATGGAAACCTGAGTTTATACCAGTTTAGTCAACCGGGTACGTTATTTGACGTGTTTAGGATTTTTTCTTCGACGGTTTAATGCGCAAGTTATTCATTGTTTTTAGTGAAATCAGTGAAAATCTTTAAAAGCACTTGGTTTAGAAAAAGAGTTCAACTTTATTTCATTACAGCAGAAGGATACGCGAACAGTTCTTCCTACGGGTTTATATTTACTCGTTACTTTACATATCAGTTAATTATTTGAATCTATATTGCTTCTCGTTTAGTCAAATGTTTCTTTTTAAAACGCTTCAGCCGATCGGACAGACAGACTAAAGAATTGAGGGCACATTTTTACGATCACTTTATATCAAGCTCTGGTTGGTTGACTTACAGATGAAATGCTCCATCAGGTTGGTTGTTGGTTTAGGTGATAGAGGTTCGAAGGTCGAGACTATGGACAAAACATTAGTGGCTTAGTTTAGTGTTAGAGTTCATGCAACGATATTGACAGGGGAATACGTCTGCGCAGGCTTCTAGAAGCCAGCAATGAAGTACACTCGCAGATTCTCTAATTGATTTAAAAACACTCAAAACTTCAAGTACTTTGAAGCAAAATAGAGAATCTACGAATTCGTCATTGTTTTCTTTAGGGAGCTAGCGCATGCGCAGACGTTGTTCCCTAGTGTTAGTAATATAGCACTGTTATTATGTGACGAAGACTGATGATAATGATATGAGCTGAGATTAGTATTAATGATGATGACGATGACAATGAGCTGAGATTAGTATTAATGATGACGATGATGACAATGACCTGAGATTAGTGATAATGATGATGATGACAATGAGCTGAGATTAGTGATAATGATGATAATGACAATGACCTGAGATTAGTGATAATAATGATGATGATGATAATGACAATGACCTGAGATTAGTGATTATGATGATAATGACAATGAGCTGAGATTAGTATTAATGATGATGATGACAATGACCTGAGATTAGTGATTATGATGATGATGACAATGACCTGAGAATAGTATTAATGATGATAATGACAATGAGCTGAGATTAGTGATAATGATGATGATAATGACAATGAACTGATATTAGTGATAATGATGATGATAATGACAATGACCTGAGATTAGTGATTATGATGATGATGACAATGAGCTGAGATTAGCGATAATGATGATGATAATGACAATGACCTGAGATTAGTGATAATGATGATAATGACAATGAGCTGAGATTAGTATTAATGATGATGATAATGACAATGACCTGAGATTAGTGATTATGATGATGATGACAATGACCTGAGATTAGTATTAATGATGATAATGACAATGAGCTGAGATTAGTATTAATGATGATGATAATGACAATGACCTGAGATTAGCGATAATGATGATGATGACAATGACCTGAGATTAGTGATTATGATGATAATGACAATGACCTGAGATTAGCGATAATGATGATGATGATGACAATGACCTGAGATTAGTGATAATGATGATGATGACAATGACCTGAGATTAGTGATAATTAATGATGATGATGACAATGAGCTGAGATTAGTGATTATGATGATGATGACAATGACCTGAGATTAGTATTAATGATGATAATGACAATGACCTGAGATTAGTATTAATGATGATGATAATGACAATGACCTGAGATTAGCGATAATGATGATGATAATGACAATGACCTGCATGAGATTAGTGATAATGATGATAATGACAATGAGCTGAGATTAGTGATTATGATGATGATGACAATGACCTGAGATTAGTATTAATGATGATGATGACAATGAGCTGAGATTAGTGATTATGATGATGATGACAATGACCTGAGATTAGTATTAATGATGATAATGACAATGACCTGAGATTAGTATTAATGATGATGATAATGACAATGACCTAAGATTAGCGATAATGATGATGATAATGACAATGACCTGCATGAGATTAGTGATAATGATGATGATGACAATGACCTGAGAGATTAGTAATGATGATGATGATGATGCTAATGATGGTGATACAAAGATGATAGTTGATTGCCTATGGTTGCTATGGCAATATGATACATGCAAATCAACAAAACATAAAACAACAATGCAATTAATGAGAATTATTCGTTAGTAATTTACGTTATTTTTGTTATAAATTAATGATGTTTACATTATGATTATAATTATCTTCGTTTAATAAAACAACGCGCTTGTCCAATGGCCATTTCATTTCAAGGAGAGAAACGGTACAGTAACGACTTATTTTCCAATTATGAATTTATTGTTGATATTTTGATTTTATTAATATATTTGTTAATTTATTTATTTGTTAATTTATTTGTTAATTTATTGTTTATATCTCTCTCTATATATCATCGGTAACCATCGGTTACCGTTAGTTTTTTATTTATTTTTATTACAATGATACATGATTAAATAAACTGATCATATTGTCATCATCTTTAATATCACCTGATTATTACTTATTCTTATCATTACCTGTTATTATTAACATTATCATTACCATTACCATGAATATCGTTGTACATTATCATCATCATTACCATCATCATTATTATCGTTGTACATTATCATCATCATCATATTATTATCACCATTAATCATTATCATTATTCATCATCATTACCATCATTACCATTATTATCACCATCGTTATCATCAGTTAATCATCATTAGTCAATGTCTGACAACTCTACTTAATCGTATGAGTATATAACGATAGGAATACTCACAGGCCATAGGTGTCGCCATAGGGCCCACTATATTACTTCCAGGTCCATTCCCTCGACTATTGTACGCTACAACTTGGAATCGATAATGCGTGAAGGGTTCCAGTTCCAGCATGGCCGATGAACTGATGGATGACTTGTACAGGGCTCTTCTTGGTCGGTATTCCTTGGATCCAGTCCAGAAATACACCTGATTGGACAATGATGAACAACGTTAAACAATGGACCTATCACGTGACTTGCTATGCTCTTGAATGGAGATGGGGTTAAGGGACCTACCTTCACACCCCCTCCCCCAAGTCCTCCCTTCTCCCATATTATGGCGGCATTGTACTAACCCCCCCCCCCCCCCCCCCCCAACAAAAGAACAATGTTATGGGTTCCCTGTGTTACAAATAGTATGTCTGGGTTCCATGTTTTCCTATGTTGTATTTAATATGTTCACATTAGCCATTATCCTGTTTTAATTTGGTACAACAGTTGTACCAAATGATAATGGCTAATGTGATAATTAAGTATATATGGTAATGCTCAGATTTATCAGACCCAAACTCCACCCAGCTGAAACCAACTGAGTGAGCATGGGGACTGCTCTTAGTGAATCTCGTAGTCAGTATAAAGCTATATCCGTACCTTATATCCCAATAATTTCCCGCCAGCGATGTCTCTGCTGCCAGCTACCGGTGCCCACGTGGC
>JAUJYZ010000908.1:102500-402088 GCA_033675265.1 Actinostola sp. cb2023
GGAAATTGATTAACGGACTTGATCACTTACCGTTAGGAGGCGTAGCGATCGTTGACGATGGAGCGCTCGGTTTGCTTTTACCAACAGCGTTCACCGCAAGAACTCGAAAGGTATATTGAGCCCACGGTGACAGCGGTATTTCCACACGTGTTTGAAGTGTATCGTCGATGGTCTTGACTAGGGTCCAGGAATATGGTTCAAAGTCGATGTTTTGTTCCACAAGGACGTGGGTGATTGGGCTCTGGTTGTCTCGACCCAGTACCCACGTGATGTTGATGTAATAACCGCTCTGAGTTTTTGGTAGAATATCGACGTACGTTGGTGGCTCGGGAGGGCCTGGGGAAGACAAACCACACATAATATTACTAGATCAATGAGAGGTAGTCAATCTTAGAACAATAGGGGACTTGCACTAAGAGGTCACGTGACCTAACCCCCTTAAATCGAAGTCAAAATGACCTCGAGACAGGAAAAGAGCAGCTCGAAATTAGTAAAAGGTTGAAGTTTCAGCGCATAATGTCTGACACAGGAAAAATGACATTAAAAATAAATTCCATCGTTAATTTTCTAAGATTTTGTTTGGAAAATGCATAATCCAGCACATTTTCCTATACGAATTATAATAAAAATTTTGCGATTTTATTTTTAATGATATTTCTCCTGTGTTCTTCTACATGCTCAACAAGCTAAATTCGGCATGTGTCTTAAAGAGAGTTGATGATAAAATACTTATCCGTAGTGCCCCATTCACACCGAGGTTAAACACGTTTTAAAGTAGCTAGTTTAACTACTAAGCAGGTTTAGAAACGTATCTACAAACGCTGCAGAACCTTTCAGTGGTAAACTGGAACATACACTAGTATGGGCTGCGTCGGTGTTTAATGATAATTCCAACGGTTGAAGGAAATCCATAACACCGTGAAAAAGAGTACTTGACTTTACTAAAAGGGAAACAGATAGCAAACGGATAGAAATTGAAAGAAAGTTAAAGTGCTGTAAATATTCCCATGAAGTTCTTCCGGAGGGTTAGTCCTCTTCCTTGGGCCGCTCAGAAAAACTTTATAGCACTTTTACTTAACTTTCCCTCAATTTCTATCTTTTAGAAGTATAGCTACAGGCCCCGGTTGCACGAAAGGCGAATTATCCACCAGATAAGTCTTATCCAACGGATAGAATTGATGCAGTTATCCAATAAACTACGACTTATCCGGTGGATAGCGCTATTCACCTTTCGTGCAACCGAGCCCAGATGTCTTTTCGTTATAGGATCAACAAAAACACGCAGCAACATGATTGCTTCACTGTAACTAACCTTGAACTTTTAAAAGAGAATACGCCGTAGAAGATGTCGAAGAAGATGGTTTAAGTTTCGATCCAAGTGGTGCGGTCACCTTGCAGGAGTACAATCCCGCGTCACCGAACTGTACATTGTGGATATTCAAATAACCAACATCCTGTCCAAGTTTACCGATTGTGATTCTAGAAGTGGGTGCAACAAGGATGTAGTATCGACTCCATTCGATGGTAATTTCCATGGCTCCCATTGTCGTTACGCCACACCTGAATCGAACGTTAGATCCTAATGTGGCTGTTTTGTCCGTTGGAGGGGAGCTAATGGCAAGATTTTCTACAATGACAACAGACACCAAATTAATTATAGATAAATTAACAACTGATTTCCAAAACGAAAAACATTATACTTTTTAAACGTGTCAATGTATTTAGCAGTGCTGCTAATTGGGGACACGACTCTCACACTCACTTCTTACTACATTCTACTCTATACACACAACGCTCATCTCACTAGTGGGGACACGACTCTTACACTCACTTCTTACTACATTCTGATCTATACACACAACGCTCATCTCACTAGTGGGGACACGACTCTCACACTCACTTCTTACTACATTCTACTCTATACACACAACGCTCATCTCACTAGTGGGGACACCGACTCTCACACTCACTTCTTACTACATTCTACTCTATACACACAACGCTCATCTCACTAGTGGGGACACGACTCTTACACTCACTTCTTACTACATTCTACTCTATACACACAACACTCATCTCACTAGTGGGGACACGACTCTTACACTCACTTCTTACTACATTCTACTCTATACACACAACGCTCATCTCACTAGTGGGGACACGACACGACTCTCTCACTCACTTCTTACTACATTCTACTCTATACACCCAACACTCATCTCACTAGTGGGACACGACTCTCATACTCACTTCTTACTACATTCTACTCTATACACACAACGCTCATCTCACTAGTGGGGACACGATTCTCACACTCACTTCTTACTACATTCTATATTCTATACACCCCAACACTCATCTCACTAGTTTGTTTTTACTGAGGGAGGAAAACCGGAGTACCCGGAGAAAAACCCTCGAAGCAAGGGAGAGAACGAACCGGTTGACTCAACTCACATGAAGCGCCCGGTCCAGGAGTTGAACCAGGCACCACAGCGGTGGCGGAGAGGCATATAACCACTCGGCCATGCACGCAAGCTTCCGGACAGCGTCACACTCCAGTAGTAGTATCTCTCTCAGCAATACAGCTTGTGTCTTTCAGTCAATAAGTCACAAACTGAAACACGTTATGTAAATAGTAGATAAATGTTACACAAACCTTGTACGTTCAGGATTCCACTTTTAGAGTCTGAACCAAGTCTGTTCGACACTTCACACGTGTACCTCCCAGTGTCATACTTAGTGACGTTGATAATCTGCAAGTTTCCATTGGCGAAGAAATGGTATCGCGAACTCAACCTCAGAAACGTAGAACCTTTCCTCCATCTCACTAGAGGCTTGGGGTTCCCAGAAGGGTTACAGGTCAGCATGACGGTAGAATGGACGAGCTTGTTCAAGATGAGCTCAGGTGCTTTGCTTCCAGGACCAAATCCAGCTGCTGTTTCCGCGACAGTTAATTCAGCTGATGTTACGAATTGGCCGTGTCTGTTGGTGACAACACATTGGTACATGCCACCGTCATAGTATTGAAGGTTGGACAAGGTCACGTTGCCTTCTTGGAATGAATACTTTGCAGAGGCCCTGAGGGGGATGCCGTTAAAGTACCACTGGTAGTGAACTCGGGGTATGCCGTAGGCTTGGCAGGAAAGGGTGGCGTTACTGCTAAGTCCTGCTGTTGTGTCATGAGGTTTGATGATCCACTCGGGCTTAGCTGTAAAGTTAAAGTAGACGATAAGCATTCTGGGCTGCGTTTTACATGTAAATGGACACACAATGGCATCGATCTTGTAAACATAAAATATAACTAAAGGACGATGGCCATTGCCATTGAATGCTGTCGTGGAATATGTCGTAGCTCTTTCACGTCCTTTTGACTACTTCCGCGCAGATGCATGGAATCGAACAATATATTTGTTTGTCTGTTTATTTGTCTGTCTGTTTGTTGGTTTCTCTCTTCGTTTGTCCCGTTTGTCTGTTTGTCTGTTCGTTTGTCTGTTTATCTGTTTGTTTGTCTGCTCGTTTGTCTGTTCGTTTGTCTGTTTATCTGTTTGTTTGTCTGCTTGTTTGTTTGCCTGTCTGTTTGACTGTTCGTTTGTTTGTTTCTGAACGTTGTCTCTGTTAATCTACCCAACTACCCAACGGCAGTACACGCTCCACGTTGGGACTGTGTCTTAGTGTGTATCCCTTCGTGGATCGTGGATGTATCCCGTCTTCTTACCTTCCATAGTAACCGTGGCACTCCTTGCATCAGACCTCCCTGAGGGATCCGTCGCTTTACACTTATACTTGCCAGCATCGCTTTTGGAGAAGCTCTTTATAAAATACCGTCGTGCGTTCCCTGTGATCTGCCCTAGAATCATGTGTATCCCCTTCATCCGTATGGTGATCTTAGGAACAGGCCTACGACAGACACAACAATTGGTCAGCTTAATTCGTGTTGCTGCGCATGCGTGCTAAAACCAGTTATCTCATCTAGAAATTTACATGCTATTTACAGGGAGCATAGTATGTCAAATATTTGTAAATTAATTTACATACTATGCAAATTAAATTCTACAAACTATTTACATTACATGGAAATGGGTCAAAGTTTCCAGTGTTCTGCGTACTTTACAAGTGTGAATTAGGCGTCCTAATAAGATACAGTTCCACGGTGCAACATTGCGCATGTCATAATGTTGCCGGCCAAGCTTCTTGAAGTACAATGTGATTCTACTACTGCAACGTTCCAAATAGCAAAGGTACACACACGCACACTGAAATACTGTGCCATTGCTTGCAAGATGGCGTGCGATGTTGCACCGTGCCGTCTTCAACCTAATTCCATTATATTTCTAGAAAGTTCCTCAACCTTTTCGGGACCACAATAGGAGAAACACCACCATTGATGTATATTGTACATTTATTGATGTCAGGGACACCTGGGAGAACAGCTTGCTGAAGGTGTTCTCTGCTTAAATAAAGCTTATTATTACTGAAAAAACGTTCTCGGGGACTTAATTTTGGTGTTTCTGGTTTTTGTGCTTCCCAAACTACCATACTTGGTACTTACATTCCATATACAATGCATTCGAGCATAAATCGTTCTCCCTTTAGCGCGATCTTTGGTACAGTGAATTCAGGTGATATCATTGGCGGTTGGTTGACCAATGGACGAACTGAAACAAGAAATTCAACTCAAACTCAATGTACATAGCATGCAACGGTTTTAATTAACAGCAGGTTCAATTTGGAACTCAAGAGCGCTAAGGCACAGGCACAGGCACAGGCACAGGCACGTACAGGCACAGGCATTGCGTCAGGCCCGTTTCCACAGTGATATAAGACTTCTTGCGCCAATGCTTGCATCTCTAGTGATGCAACCAGGATAAGGGAATGAGATGACAAATGCGCAATGTTGTCGGTAAATGGTCTTTCAGTTACCTCTAGCAGCCAACATGGCCGCCAGTGCACATGTATTAGCCATTTCAGAGTTGATGTTTGCGGGGCATTGTGGGACTGTTTTATGGGACGGCTTATGTTCAATACGGCGACAAGTTTGAATAGTGATGTACCAAAGTTTGAAGTAAGTGAGTTTGGCACACAATAATTATGTTTTGCCAGACAGCAATGGCGTCCCTCGAACAGCCCCACAATTCCTTTCGAACATCAACTCCGAAATGGCTAATATCATTACTGATGACATACCTGGCATTACATTAAGCACTACCGTCCGTACCACGTGCTTATTGATGATATTATTGGTCACGGTGCAGATATAATCACCAGAATCACCGCTTTTTACAAACGAGAAATGCACGTCTCCATTGGCGCTGATCGTGTAGTGAGAAGACTGGGGCAGAGGCTTTCGCTGGCCTTGATTTTGCGGGTCTACTTTGGACCACTGGATCTGTCTGTCGGGGAAGGAGTCGGGGGCTTGACATTTTAGCACTATGCTGTGGCTCTCTTCTTTGCCTATGATGGTATTGCCCATTGCGAATTGCCTGAGATCTGAAATAGTTTAAGTTAAGTAAGTTCCTGGGTTTTGGTTTTGGAATTAAAGAGAGGATATGGTTGCCATGGAAATGCGTGATGATTTGGTTGTCTAGGAGAATCCCATGCCAACGTCACCTTTCCAGCTTTTCTACTAAATATCCCTGCTATCATTACCTCGTGTTAAAAATAGTTACCATGGCAACCTTTGGTAATGTGGTTGCCTAGGAAACTATTAAAAAACATCCTTTGCTCAATATTCTTGCGATCACTACCTCATGATTAAGTCATAGTTGCCATGGAAACCTTAGCCGTGCAATTTGGTTACCTAGGATACTTACATGGAAACGTCACCCTCGCTCTTCTACTATATATAGCACCTCTAGGATTCGACACCAGGCACTGATAGAAGCCTTGGTCTCGGTGTAAGACCGCGTTCGATACATAGAGTGAGCCGTCAGCGGTCTTCTGGATGTCAGCCCGTCGGTTAAACCTGATTTCCTTGCCGTTATGGTACCATCGTACGCTGTTGTTCTTGTCCGTGATGCACATGAGCGTAAAACTAAAGCCTATCACTACAGTGTCTTGTGGTTCGACAAGGATGACGGGCTTGCCGATGAATGCTGTAACTAAAACAACCAGTCCAATCAGTATATATAGTAATAATAATAATAATAATAATAATATATAATAAATAATAATATAATATAAATATAGTGAAGGACTTTGGCTGAAGATTTCAAAGAACAAACTTGCTGGATAAGCTACAATCTTGGACAAAACTGTTGAGACACTTCCAAGTTTTGGGGTACAATTCGGCTTCCAAAGGGGATTAGCCTTTCTCCCAAAATCATGCCTAGTGTGTCTAGTTTCCGAAACATCAACATTAAACCGGGGGAACGGGGGTTAAAGAAATATAAAGAAGTGCTTTTGCGATCCTATCAATTATCAGCTCTAATGTCTACAAAATGCGTAGTGTCTCAACGAGTTTTGTCCAAGATTGTCGAGCGTTAAAAACGCCACAAAGAATTGAGAAAACGCAGTACGGGTCGAGTTGCAACCGCGACGATGCCGTAGACGGCGAAAGCTTAGACGATACTGTATTAATACCACAATGAGACTTATACAGTAGTCTTAGGCCTCACTCGACTACACAACTTCATCTAAATGTTCAGTATTGCTCCTGAAAAAAGCGAGCTGAATCCACTACAAAATCGCTGTAAAAATGCGTATATTTTAAAGTTACCGAAAAATTGGACATGCGATATGCATGCGCGTCATGCATAATTGAGATACCAAGTCAAGGGTGAATCACTAGACACCACTAAATCCACGAGGCGCAAAGAATTGTTAAAATATAATAGTTATTACATAAATCAATCAATAAATTTCAATTCAAGCAAAGTGTTTTAAGGTTATAAATGTTGAAGTCGTATATAGCCAGGCATAAAAGTGTTTTAGCTTGACACTATAATGCACTTCACTGATGGTACAGACTTGAATAATTGAAACGAACCATCGTCTAAGCTGGTAAACACCAAGATTCGTATGAAGAATTTCAACTTTACCGTGTTAATAATTCAGGCGATTGAGCTTTTATCAAATTTGCTAAAACATCTCATTGAAGAAAACAAAGTGGTTAAAGCGAGTACACGTTGCCAATGGACGGGAATTCGTTTCTATAATTGAGTTGAACTTATGAAACCTAGCTCGCTGTAGTTTTATCTTGATACATAATTTTTTCAACATTGTACTTTATATATTATTATTGTTATTATTATTATTATATACATCATCAGCAATAACATATTCTAGGAGAGCAAACAAAAGTTTTCGATACACAGTGGCGAAAAAATATTAATTGAGCAAAATTTTATACAGAATACTCAAAGAGCCGACATCAAAACATAATCAAGAGCTGCAGAATAAAGTACTTTTTTAATAATAACAATAATAATAACCTAGTTATAAAGCGCTTTTTCCTGACTGAAAGTCCCCAAGCGCTTTAGCTGATATATACAGTCTAGAAACTAACTTTTGAAGGGAGGTATTTTTCAACATTTTCATCTGAAAAAATTTGCAAGAAGAGATTGCTAAGCAGAAGTCAGTGGGCTTTCAATGTTTTCAACTAAAAAAATAATATTTCAATTAACATCAAAGTCATTTCAGAGAATTGCTAAGTGGTTGGCAGAATCAGCGAGTAATGGAGTCGTTACTTACCATGAGTCTGGAAAGATAGAAGTGTGACTGCGAGAAGACATAGTAAACAAAATGTTCCTGTATACATGTTTAGACATCGAGTTTGGTTTGGATCTGAAAAACAAATTGAAATTCATTGAATTTAACATTAAAGTTAAGAAGTAGTATATATATATATATAGTCACTTATTTATAATACTAGAGCTGAGGTGTTAAAAGTTACGGCCGCACAGTCAAAACAATGTAGAAATCTTTTAAGGTCTACGAAAACATTTCTAATTTGTCAGCCAGAAAAACAACTCGATATTTGTACCAAAATTGATTAGAAATTGCACAATTGTGAGGGAGAATTTCAAGTCTCCCGAGGTGCAAGCTCCTCAGTCAACTGGATCACTGCACGGCGGCTGAATGACAAACAGGTTCATTATCAACGACAGTAAGGCGAAGTGTACGTAGAAAGCCGAATACTAAAGGGAGTGGGAGGCTTTTCTTTGATTAAAAAAATTACGAAATTGCGTCGACGACGATTCACCATTGACAAATGAAGCAGGATTGTGTTGGAAATGAATCATTGAAGAATCATTGTATGCATTCGCAATTTTTTTTACATTAAAGTGAAAATCGGAAAAGTGAAAATTTCTTCATCCAATCATTTGAACAATTTGAAATCGCTGTAATCGCGGAACCATAGTGAGTTGATGCTTAACGTAGATGACTAACGTAGTATTTCAAAACTTTTTCCAACATAAAAGCATTTTTCAGCGCTTTTGGGGTAAAAATACCGAGAATGTCAAATCGTCCCACATAAGAGGCTACCAGACTAGAAAGATACATTGTAGACGTAAAACGCATGTTGCAATGAAACACAACATACACATGTAGCGACCACAAAACAACTAAAGTTAGCCGCAAACAAAACCAACATTTTGACCTCAAAGAAATGAAGTTTCGAATGGGAAGAAGCTGCAAGCTCCCGACTGTGACATTATATTGTTGACTTGTATTCCATTTGCTTCACTCCTCGCGTAATGAAATTCTCGTTCGATTTAGGTCGATGCAAAAGAGATACAACAACTAAACTTTCAGCAAAAATCAACTCAACTGGCGACAATTCTAACCTCAAAAATTATTTTCTCTTTTCTCAGTTGTAGTCTAATCGAGTCAGGATTTTTCTCAAAAACGTACAAGACTTTGATACATGCATTGAAGAACCATAAATGTTTTATAAAGACCTTTTCTTCTGGTTTAAGCACCTACATTTGCATAAATTAAAAAGTCAGTTACCCCAAACAAATGCGAGGGGAAGTCCAGCGGAGTTATCAAAGTTTAAAGAACTAAAAGATTTTGACAAATTAAAAAAAAATCCTTAACTTGTCACATCACTGTCAGATTAGATGTAGTATAAGGCACATGAGGTAATGCAATGAGTTCCTGGTTCCTCAAACCCAATTCGTCGAGTGGATCTTCTAGTTCATTAAGTATTGTCAGTGATTTTGGAGATTCTGAAGACGTCAGTTTGAAAATGATGTTTTGAATTGAAAATGCACGCGAATTGGAATGACAAATCGGCACTGAAATATATCCATATGACTTACATAGACTTACAGTTGTAAACACTGATGTTAGATTGTCGCCTCACCAGGACTGAACGAGCCGTTGAGATTTGCGACAGTGCCAATCGCTTTGAACACAAGTCTTATCACATCGCTTTGCGATCATACAAAGTAAATTCCACCCCACGGTGAGCCCGATCGCTTACATCTACACTACAAACGTAGGAATATTGAACAAATCAATAATTTATAGACAGAGTATATTTCACACATAAAGGTGCTTATGACCTTACTAAGACATGACGGAAAACAGCTCCAACAACTTTGAACTCACTACCATTGGCTGTAAAGGCGTATTGTTGTTCCTTTGAAAAGGTTTCAATAATAATCAAACCTTTCTATTGACGTATCGCTACCATTAATAAGTAAAAACTCTCAGTTGTTTAGTTTGTTTGCGGTTATTACTGATATAGAAGGCAGGAGATACTTAGGGGGGAGGGTTACGTCCAAACGCGGTAAGTTTGGAGAACTTGGAGAGAGTTAATGAGGATGTGTGGTTTCGCCGTGCGAACCGATGTACGGTTACTGTACTTTTTGCTAAATCTCAAAGGCCGACCAATTAGTGCTGAAAAGAAAAGTTATTCACCTGTAACTCTCAGTCAAATTAATCAATAGTATGACATTGAGATAGGCGTAGCGAGAAGGAATATATCCAGTAGCATTTGAAAGGTTTCTCAACACGAACAAATGCGCGGGAGTTTTTACAAAATAAGGTGGAATTGCTTCAGTGTAATTGTAATCGTAAGGTCGTGACTAATTAACACTAACTAATACACATAATAGAGCTAGGCAGTCTATCATTAACACAAGAGTTGTGTGTTTTTTCATTCCAAAACCCAACTGTCATTAAATTCGTCTTTGACAACGAGTTGATTTGAAGGGATGGATGCAATTAACGATCGGATACATCAATAAGAACTTGAGAGAAAAGAAAAAACAACAAAGAAAAACTGAATGAATGAATGAAAGTACAAATAAAAATGGATGGATGAATGAACGAACAAAAGGAAGGCAGACATTGAAATCTAGAAAATTGTCCCAATTTGTTTTCCTTATCGATCTTGTTTTTATCATAGTCGAGTCCATGAAACACAAACAAACATGAGTACAGCAGAAGGTGAAGAACTTATCTTATCAAGACGCACAGAACATCTACAAAATACCTTTGTATCAAACTGAACAAACCCTCTAAAAAATAATGAAGTACAATTAAATGAATTAGGAAAAAGAAAAAAAAGAGACAAATTGTTTGGTATTTTAAGCACGTTGGAGACATGAGCGCATACATACAGCCCGCCCTCGAGATGAATATCTCACGAAAAGGAAATCTTCAAGCTACCCGCAGTCATGTATGTTTTAGACGTCGCTGCACGAGTGATATTCCTATGCTCTACTGATTACACATGAACACACAGAAGTCATTCAGTGCAGATAACTGTGTATCATTTTGTCACTTGGGCTGAGGATTTACAATATATAATATTTTGTTTTGGTTTTCTGTAAAAGTATGAGGCCGTGCACACAACCAAAATATTGCGGTAGAGCTAAAACCGCGAAAAAGTAAAGGCTTTCCCTAGTGGGTACTCTACATAGACTAAGTTGCTAAGATATAGCTCTCCAACTCTGGTATGAATTTATTCGCAAATTGTTTCACATTCGAGAATTTTATTCATCCAATCGGTGCGTGCCTGTTGTAGTTTAAACAAGAGGTTTAGAAGCTCTCCAAGTGGGATTTAGTCGTGTAACTGATCCCTTGTCCAGTTTTCGAAAATATTGACAAATCGAAGAATGTCCGGTTTCAATTTGGGGGAAAACGATTCGAAAATCTCGTCTCAAATCAGTTCCTGTGACCTTGGGTGTTTGATACATCGTGGGATGTTCAAAGTAATTAGAACAAGTGCAAACAGGGGAGAGATTCTGCAGGTGGTTCGCGATATTTGGAAAACTGTCAAAACCTATTTTATCAACGTGCATCATTTTGTACACACAAAACATTGCTACCAAGTCTGCATGCACTACAATGCCACATCACTCCTGATTCTCAGAGTATTTTTGAACTGCTGATTCTTAACTACTTCTGTAGACTATCGTAATTGTCTGAGTGAATCGGCAACATCTAACAAGCGGGCATTGTTATGTAACTGTCAACAGAACGAGCAAAATAATGTCATTGGTTTTTGGTCCACGGGTTGCCGTCAACTTAGAAATCCCAACCTAGACGAAGTATCGGATCAGAATCCGTGGCATCGCCTGTTGTTGACTGAAATCTCTACGCCTCCCTCATTAAAGAATGCCGTGTATAATAAAGTATGCCTAGCTTTCTGGTTCCGCTTCCAAGTCGCATTAAACAAGATTAAGCCAGATTTGCAAAGCATGGGGAAATACCTTGATAGCGTGGTTCTTGGTGAATTTCATCATTCAAATAGTTTTCTGGAGATCGGCACAACAGTGAAGTCAATTGCATCAAGCATTCATTGATTTCGAGACGAACTGTCCACTGCAGGGTTAACCACCGACACCAAAATAGAATTAGGAAATCAGTGAATTGCGATGAACATGTCAGAATGCATTAATAAATGAACGGAGATGGGAACACAAAGAAAAAGGTTAAAAGACTTGATTTTAATGCATTTTTGTTGTTGTTGTTGAACAGTCGTTGCCTTGGAAACCATATACAAACGTTACATCTATGAATGTTGAAGAAGAGATCCTCGTTTTGGTGTTTTAACAATCGATGACGCAGGTTTCTGCTTAGCCTGATTTTCAGACGCCTCATGTGTCATATGCTCTCGCTTCCTCCAGCGTATGGCACATGAGCCGTCTGAATATCAGGCTAGTTTCTGCTAGTCTTGATACGCAATTGCATCTGAGTCAGCTACGTGTATCAGCTACGTAAATAGAACTTTCACTTGCGTTCGCAACGTTTCCATACATGTACGCTACGAACTTTCGGCGTTTCTGCATAAATTACGAGGTATCAGTTATTTTCAGTCGGTGCAGACTGATTTCACGTTTATTACAAATTTGCATGACTTTTCCGTTGCTGTTACGCACCAACGTTGCGTTTCTACTGTCCCTACGCACGATCATTACGTATCTAGTTTGTTATAGAACAATCCATGCATTACGTTTTCAATCCGTTTGTTACGTAAGCACGTAACCACTCTAGTAGTGTATGATACGTAAAAGCTTTACTTTTTCAGTTGCGCATGTGCACTAATTTTCTATTTTGTTTGCAACAAAGCATACTTTGCTTGCGTTTCTATTATTTCTCCGTGCGTTAAACGTTAACGATTTTACGTACATAGACACAAGAAGACTACGTTTCCATACTGAAAGTTTTAGTTGGTTACGCAAATCATTATTTGTACTTAATTTCCCCATGTATTCTTGAATAAGTTCAAAGGATATGAATAAATGCTATAAATAACTTATGGCGCCAATTCTTGCTTACTGATGAATACCGGAAGCTCTAAATTTCGATATTTTCCCATGATTACTTTCGAGCTGCCTTCCATTGTCATATTTAAACTGACAACATAATCAGTTTCAACTGCTGGAACATTTCAAGAACGCATGCAGTTTCCGGCTTTCAGCGCAGAATTTGGGATTAAACTTCGTGTGTCGGATCTAGATATTAAATTGTTAAATAGAAAAGCCTAAAATCGTGACTCCACTTTAGTAGGTTTCATAAAATAATCATCAATTCCAAAGCAAAATACCGTAACTATTTTCCCCCAAGAAGAACGTTTTGACTGCCTAATTGACTGAATACACTGAACGATTTTTTTATTATAAAGAACTGTGTGTGTACACATTCAAAAGTCAAACCACAGTTCGGTGTCTTACTAGACGTTTATCTGATTTTGAAAGTCATGGCAGACAGATAGATATTCTCAAAGCAGAGGAGATATTCCGGCAAGACATAACAGACAACAGAGAACTGGAAATCATGCGATAACCGCTGTAAATCAATTTTGAAACTGTCGGATATTGGGTCGCTTAGCGAGAAGGGAGAGTCACTAGAAAGCACGAAACTAGAACAATAATTTATTTACAAACCTGAAAATCTGTTGAAAATACTCCAGTCCTCCAGCATTCCCAAATATGTTGAGCTCCCAGTTAAAAAAAAAAAATCGGTTGAATCTCTTGGCGTTCGAGATAAATTAGCCAAATATACCTCCGACCAACCAAACACAAGATATTAATACAGAAACCTCAGGTTTTTAGCTTCAAGTCGCCTTGTTTGTTGTTGACGTATGGGAGCACACGGCAGGAGCCAGAATTGTCCGTGGACAATTAGCTGACCACTTATTACGCTGTTATAACTGCTTGCTGTTACACACGCTAAGCTTAATCTATCTAACTAACAGACAACTATCTCATGAGATGGCTGACCAAGGAGACTTGAAGCTGTCAGGTTCTGTTGCGATTAGAAGCATTAAAAAAATTAAGCAGAAGTGTTTAAATTTTATGGAAAAAGAATCAAATCTGTCTTCATTTCGTCGACCTTTCAAATATTAAGTCATTAAATCAATTAAATTCTTGGCCAATTTTTTAATTTAGAAGCAAAACTTAATTAAGTCGTTAGTTTATTGGTTTAATATTGTTCTTCTGCAAAAGTTTAACTTCAATGTAATAATTGGCGTTTTCAGATTCAAGAGGAATTTGAAATCATATAGCGAGAAGAGTCTTAATTATGGCCTTAGGAAAGCTAATCCTTAATTTGTAAGCCGTTCGGTTGGATTAAAAGTTCCTGATCAGTAGACTTCAGAATCACTCAAACTGTTCAAATCGGCGATGACATTTTATTCATAAAATCCAATAAGAAGTTAAGATAATTATCCAGTAAAAAGGTTTTTACTCAAGTGTTCCAAAACTAATCGCTAAGACAAAAACCACATTTGAGGCTGCGGTCTTCCACAGCCTCGCTAAGATCCTTAACGTTTTTCAATCTGAGATGAAACACTGACATTAACAATGGATTGGGTGGATATTTCCAAACTAACTAAAATATCATCTTTGCCGTCAGTGCCGTGAGTTTGAATAATCAGCTAAAGTTGTGTGAACTAACTTGAATAACATCACTTAATGAAACAGTATTGTATTATTATTGAAAGAAATTATCGCTTGAATAAGGCCTAACTATATTGAGCACGGCATTTCTACTGACTTTATATAATGAGTCGTTAAAAGTGACATTTTTCTGAGGAATTACAAACGACCTCTTAAGAAAATAAAAGCTGAAGTTATCATATCGCTGTTTGAAGAACTTTTGTGTTGGACTTAGTGGCAATGGAAAAAAGTCAAAACTCACCCCGTAAAACGTTGACTTGTGTTTATCCCTTGACTCCGAGCCGTGCAAAATACGTACAGCAATCACTGCCGAAACCGTCTGTTTATTCATAAATTTACACCTATACTATCTTATTGTATTCGCTAAAGCTGTCATTATGTTTTGATCTGTGCTTATTCTCGTCCTCAAACACGATACAATTTCTCCAAAACATCTGTCGCTATTTCAATATTTGACGCGTGTTGAAGATGGGTCGGCACGCGTTTATCCGCTGGTAAGATTCACAGATGTTTTTTATTCTAGTCGGGCGAAAATCACTTTGAAAACAAGATATTTTAAGCGACTAGAGACTGAAAAACTAGTGGTCAAAAAAGCGAAAAAGACAGGAGAAGTTGAACCAATTATGCCCCAACACTGACTTTTGTTTATGTCAAAGTGTGCAATTCGAGTCAGAAGACCGCAAACTGTATATGAAGTGTTACAACAATGGAAACATTCTAAGCGTAGGAAATCGTTGTCTCCCAAGTTTACAGAGCAATGGAGAAACTACTTCTCCCAACAAGAGGAACCCTTAAAGAGGAACATCTAAATGTCGTCGAGCAAAATCAATATGAAAATAATTGCATAAAAACTGAAAGCATCTCGAATGATTGCGGGATGGATTTCATGAAAATAGCGGGTAGAAGCAATTAATTCATCAGTGAATTCTAATTAGGCATCTTAAACACGTGGCGGCTTTGTGCGACTTCTGAATAGAGCAGAAAGGGTTGTTTACAAATATTTGGGCCTTTTCATTCACCATTAAATTGCCTGGTCTTAGAGGCGTTAATGAAACGAGTAAAGCGATTCTGAGTTTCCACTTGTACAATAGAGACATACACCATCCATTAGCAAGAAGATGTGAAAACGCGGTCCGATTGTCAGAGCAGTTAGAACATGGGGGCGAGCATTTAAACTTATTGAAATCAGTAAAATGGTCGGATTCGCATCTAGTTGTTTAATGTCTTAGCTTGTTAGCAAAGTTCAGCGAGCCACCTGAATTTCAAGAAAAGTTAACAAGTGAACACTGCAGAAAGTTTGCTTCAGTTCACAATTATACCATGATAAACAAGTTACTGCGTATTACTGGGGTTTAAATCGGTTTAAAAGGCAGTTTAAATAGCTTTTCATTCACGGCTAATATCGAAAGCTAGCGTGTCGTCGGCAGGTGTTGATGCGTACAAAAATAAAAGCAGTCGACGAAGAAGTACTACAGAAAAACAAGTACGAATATGCCTTAACTGAGGACACTCTTGGTAGCAAGTTACCGTACTTTAGTTGTGGCAAAATGTTTGAAAACATAACTATATTCCTGCTTTATCCTAACAAATTCCTAAGCTGAACAAGCACGCTTCTAAGTTTTTGAAAATGAAGAAGAAAACAGAGGAGCGCTTAAAACGCTTTAAATGTTTGCCGCTAGGATTACAACGTCTTGATGGTAAACTAAACAGCCAACAAAGAAAGGCAGAGTGCCTTAATCAAGAATAACAAAATTCATAAGCAATATCCCTAGTAGGAGACCACAAAACGACAGCAATGGACACTCAATATTGGTTCGCTAACGACCAGATTCTGAGTCGCAAAAACAAAAGATCAACAACGCCGTAGGTAAAAAAAATGTCAACAACTTTTTAGCGTTTTTTCGACGAGTGTGTTTTCTTTCGACCATGTGGATAATATGTACAAACTTTCCAACGAGCAATCCAACGCAAAAACCTGCCTTTCTTTACACACAGTCAATAAAAACGTTTGTGATATAAACTGATCAGAAAACACTTGTGATCAGCGTGTATCCACTTACTTGTACTGAATCACCTGTCGGCTGAGGAGCCCCAAGACTAGGCCTTGCACGCGGGGTCTCGTCAAGTGCTCTAACAGAATCGCGTCATTGAAAAGATCTAGCAATTTGGGGGATTACTTGATCATGTGTCGCCAGTGATCTACGGCCACGCTTGAGTTGTCTTGCATATAGAGTGCGATACTAATGGGTCATTAAAGCACTCTATTGTACTGGGTTACCGCCGCTTTAGTCCAGTTACTAGTTTGATGTATGTTATACGTCTTGCATGGCTTTCGGCATTGTTGAAAGAATATAATCCATTACGTGTGTGTGATCATGAATTGAAGTAGAAAATACTATTTCTGAAAGCTTCTGAAAGCTTTAAGTAACAGTGAACTCACTCTATGCAGTCTAGTCAAGATTAGAATTCATTTTGAGTAAGTAAACAGAATATCTATTCATTCTATTTAAATTAAACTCGAAGTGATATGACAATTTAGATGTAGACGAGTAGTCGGTTGTAGAGTTATTCTATTACTGAAATCTGAAATCTTGTGTTTCTGTTATTCAATTCAACAGTAACATCTGTTACCATCTCCGAATTCAAAGCAGATCTGCTGTAAATGAACAATGCATTTGAGACTGCTGACCGCTGATCACTGTCTACTCATTTACAGATTCAATTCACGAGTTGCCATTTAAAAATGTATTGGAAATAAGTAGATTGTCATAATGAACTTGATGAGTTTAGGTCTTAATTCAAAATCAATGATATATTTGAAATAGCTGAAATAATTATTTGAAAACCATACATTTTGGAAAGACTTTTCACTTGAACAGAGAGAGTAAAAAAGTCACCTAAATCAGTCGTCGAAATAGTAAATGAACATGTACAGTTCTGAATAGCTGAAATAGTTTGTCTTTGAATTTGAAGCCAAACCGGTTTGTAGTGATCGACACACTCACTAATATGTCATACTAACAAATGTACACGAGTTCGACTTTACCACACATACGTATACATACTTTATCTGACAGCATTCAACAACCATCTACGCAGTCAAATTCCACACACAGTTGGCTCTAATGGTTAAGTAGGAAAATCCGGATAGAGTAAAAAACACCTTGGGAAAGAACTCGCAGCAAACTCAATTCAGATGTGATCTGCGAATCGAACTCAGTTGGGCCACAGAGATGATGGGCGAGCACGCAATCACGGGCCACTGCAACGTGTGTGCTCCCCTGGCCTTAACTGACCAGCTGAATATATAAAACTCGAGTGAGAAAAACATTTCAGGCAAATCTAAAGAAAACTGCAGAACAAAGGCTCCATTAATACAAAGATATCCCTTTTTTCAGAAACGGTTCTCATCGTTAAGTTGTCGAACGCTCTGTGCTAGAGGACCTAGAGTGAAGAGCCAGAACAGAGACCAAGTTAGAGCGATAAGTTCCGAGCGGAAGAGACGAAGTTGTTGGGTCGAGTACTCTAACCGGCACGGACCCTAAAGCAATATATGATGCTACTTTGATAACTCTTTTGTACCTGGATCTAAAAAGTAACTAAGCGTTTTTAAATCATTTAAATTGAGTGGATCTACAAATACACCGCAAGTGGTCAGACTTGGTCTTGATTAGCGACGCCGCAAGCATAAACCCAAGCATAAGAAATTTGTATCGAGTGAAAACGGGCCGACACAAGTGGCATAAGCGCAAGAAGAGGAAATTAAAAAAACTGATCCTTGCGCTTGGCTTATGCTTGGCATTTTTGTATAAGGCCTCTTGTGCTTGTGCTTGCGTTGCTGGTCGAACCCAAACAAGTTTTTACTGAATCTTTCGTTTAAAAAAAAACAGTCGAAAAAATATAGTTTGCTCCGGGAGAAGGCTTGCTCTTATGTTTATAATGCGAAGTTATGATCAAATACGGGGAATATTGACCGTATTTGACGGTAGAGGAGGACAAAATGTAAGGCAAATCTTCAGTTAAGTATTGAATGTGTCCCTCGAATGATATATTACAACAATGATTGAAAGAGCGTGGTCTAATCAAAAGTAATTGATACTTAACTAGTACAGCACCGACTCCCAGAAACAAGGCATAGCTTACGCGCAGAAAGTAGTATTTTTTGTTCTCAAAAGTGTTGTGTGTTAATTAACAGAGAAAACCTTTCTGAGACAAAAAGACATCATGATCGAGATTGTATCCAATTTTGGCGCCAAAACAAAAGGATAGTTTTGTTGGTGAAACAGCAGTGTCTAAGTCCACTTATCTATACACAGAACATGCGGTAATTGGACGATTTGCACTGATATGTTAAACAAGTCAACGATAATACAATTATACCCCAGTGCAGCGAAGGTTATGAGAAAACACGCGACATCCCACTGTGCCGCAAGAATAACAAAGTGACTAAACACACAGCAACTACTCTTGTCTCTAACATTTTCAATATCTTTGGCAATCGTTTGTATCTCTTTTCCAAGCGGCGTGTTTTGGGAAGCTTATCGTAGCGATACGCTATGTTCAGAAGGTCGATGTGGTTGCCGTGCAAAGAGGAAAGCAGATATCAACGGCCGCCAAGGAGATTCCAATTGTGATGTTTTGAAATAAATCGCGAAATAATTATGGTAGAGCAACAGCTGTATTTCCGCCAACAGCGTAAAACACAATAGACGTAGCTACACCATACAGCGATATTTGGTAATGACTATACCACGGCAGCATCACGGGAACAACTGTTCTCAACTCAGAAGTGGACTCCACGCAACGCGTTTGCAAAACAGAAGGAAAATCAAGTCTACATCGCGCGCGTATTGAAACAAAACGAGCCTTACTCTGTCATCGGTATTTTTCGCTTTTCAGTGGTTACATAGAAGCATTTTAAGTGCCATGCTTTTGTGTGCACTTGACCTTGTCATTTTTGTCTAACATACTTTGCTTTTGAAACTAAAACCTACAATTTTTTGATATGTTTAACAATTTATCCGAATAATTACGCCATAACATCAACAATCACTATAAAATAGCACAACCTGGTTAGAGTTGGTTAAATACTTTCAAAATAAGCTTTGTTCTTTGAGGCTCCGGGGGACATTTTAGCTAAAACAGCTATAATTTTTGATATCGTTTCAAAATCAAATACAGAGGAGGTAAAATCCCAGAATGATTGCGGGAGAAATGTTGTGAAGTTCACGCTTCAGTCTGAATGTATGTAATCGAAAGATCAATATCGCCAGCAATAAGGTAAGATTTGTATTACATGTTTCCAGTGCATATTACGGACTTTATCTCATGATTTTCTCGCTTCTTTTGAAAAAATCGTAATTACGAAAAACTTTGAAAATTTGAGTGATAACAAAAAGGCAGTAAAAGTTAAGAGCTTACCCAAACGCAGCTACGTAATAAGTTTTTCTCTTGAGTACTCGTATTTCATTGCTCTGAAGCATTCGTGACAACGCGTCACGCATTGACACGCTACTCAGATAAGTACAAAGAAATAAATGTACAAATTCATTTTAAAACGCCTCGTTTTAGATAAACAAATTGGCCAAGGATGCCTGAGTCGCACGAGATATCAAGAGGGTGAAAATTGACTTACAAACTGTAGTACAGGGACCAGGCAAAGCGCTGTTGTTCACATCCCAAATCCAGGCCGGTCTCAAATCAGTGAACGTATAATAACCGAATATCAAAACAAATATAGGAATGATCAACTCTGCGAAGACGTCACGAAAAAACGAAATATAATACGAAACGCAATGCATTCTGGGATACTATTCAGACCTCCTCTGATTCAAATACGAAGATAATGTTATACATAGGCAAGAATAGATTCTGGAAATGAAGTAATGTGAATATAGAGTAGTTTTATGAGTAGATTCATTGTTGCTGTACGTGTACGAACCGATCATTCCGGCCGCTTGCCATCTGTCGGTGCTCAAGAAAAGTACTCAGTAAACAGACTGCATATGCGACTAGAGTATAGTAGAACTTACTTCATTCAAGACAGTCCCTTAAAGTAAGCTCACACAGGAGTCAACAACAAAGTTTGATGTTTTCACCGCTAACTTCAGCTACCAATGGACTTCGATCACGCGATGAGAGTTTCACTTGCGAACACGATGTATTCAAGAGACCAAAGATTGTGAATTGAGTTAGATGCAGTCCAACCCCATACTGCTCGCTTCGGCGAGCATTCACAACTCCATTCTATAAATATTTAGTGTTTGTGCTGTCGATCGTGCCGCGGACTGAATGCCCCAGGCATCCGTTACGTTGCTTGACAACAGCATGGAACCTCATCAGAAACTCGACACTTGTAGCAAAAGACCAACTACAGCAATTTATAATGTACTTGATGAAGCATCGTAATGTTTTTTGTGTTGTTAGATTTCCTCTATAAGTCTTACTTGCGATCTCTCTTGATCACGTACTTTGGGATCGACGCGCGCGACATATCATTGCATATCAAGGCCATATAGTATATGATAGTAAGAACATTCAACCGATCCAACATTTGTATGTGGTTCATATTACGGCTTGTACGAAGCTATTCATGTACAAAAAAGAATTGCAGTTGTACTGCTAAGAAGAAGCGTTCGACTATGCTTAGTTTACATTAGCTGCTTGGGTAAATAGATAAAACGCTTAACGCCAGATCATTCTCAAGGACTTACCTCTAGTGTAAACTTCGAGCCACGACAAAACGCGTTACGTACATTACTTTGTAAATTGCTCGCTTGTCAAATAAACCAATAGTGCTTCTGTATTCCGATGGGTTGTCGCTTTGGGCAGTTGAATGTTTATATTAAACTGCGAAAAGGCTGGGATCACACATATACAATAGAAGAATAGAGTGATTGACAAGCATACGAGAGCCCTCAGCTAGTTAACGTGTTATAAATAAATCGCTGTCTAGGTGTGGTGTCAGCGAGGGAGGAGAGAGACACTAACGACAAATATATTAGTTATACCACGGTCAAACAGCTCATAACTCAGTCCATGACTCAAGCTATTGGCACGAAAGTTAGCAACGGTATTCAGTACGTACGTAGCGAGTGGAAATTCAGTAATGTGTAATAGAGGGTCCCTGAAGGGATTAAGCGTATCCGGGGATCAGAGACGCTTAGATTTTTACTAAATTCCTAATTAGATTAATTACTGGACATTAATATGACTTTAGTTAATTCTATCTGCTGGGAATCTGTCCAAAAACGGGAGCATTTTCTGCTGTGAGACAATGCCTCTTTCCTGAGAATACATTGCCTGAGAATACATTGCTATGTTCGAGGAAACAGTACCCACTTTGTATTTTTAAATATATATTTCTAAAAGAAGGATGGATGGAAGGATGTTTTCCAATTTTAAGAATATATGGCGATGCAGTGTATGGGCAGGATATTCTTATGTGTGTATTTATTCTTTCTCTTTCCTTCTATTCACCTTCCTTCCTTCCTTCCTTCCTTTGTTTTAAATATATTTCTCATTTAAAAAGAAGGATGGATGGAAGGAAGGATGTTTTTACATTAAGACTGGCGATGTAGTGTATGGGCAGGACTGACATCTATCCTAGTAATTACACCTCTGTAAGCTTGTGGGATTAAAATACTATAGTATGATTGTTCCCATTCTCTGCATGCAGCCGCCACACCTACATTAGTCCTCGATTACGGGCCCGTTATAGGAGGGTCTCAATGGGGTTAAGCGTTAGCCGTAAGAAGGCCTAAAATCTAGTCGTTAGGCGTAAAATTAAAGAATTTTAAGCCGTTAGACGTAAAAAAAATAACCGTTAAGAGATTCTGTAGCCATTTTCATTGAATGTTCACGTCTGAACACATATGAACGCATGCGCACGTAAAAAGGTCAACATTTTAGCCGTTAAGCGTATACGCTACCCCCTCATTGAGACCCTCTTATAGCAGCATACGTTTTGGTTTTCATTGAGCCGTTTATTCCCATACTCATCAAATAAAGTAGATTATATAAGGTTCTATCGATCGACAAGAGCCTAAATAAAGGAGTTAAACGGCTTCGTTTCGGGCTTAGCCGTTCGCCTAGTCATTTTATCAGTCGTGCAACACACTACGCTACAGGGAACTATTTGCTCTGAATTGTGAACACGTCAAAGGAATAAGCTGCAGAAGAACTCCGCAACATATTGGGCAGAGTCTACGCGGGGGGGGGGGGGGGGGGGGGGGTTTGCGATAAGGAGCTTTGGCTTTCGCAGAGTATAATGATTCAATGATCGAGTTATGGATCGCAGTGTTAGGTTCAAGGCTACAGCAACATACATACATGCAGTATTATACTGATACACGCTAGCCCTTACAAAATTAGCTAGTTCAAAACCGAGTGAAGGACTGGGAACGAGTTATTAGAATTCATATGATTAAAAAATGAACCCCATCACAAGAAAGACAAAATTCAAACCAAAATTAGTAAAGGTGCGGACACACGGTGCAATATTGCGTGCAATATTGCTGGAAATTTTGTTGCAGCGTGTACGTGTCCACCCATGAAACTGATTGCTCGCAAATGACTATAGCCAATGTTGCAGAAGTAGCTAGACTCGATTCTACTTCTGCAACATTGCGCGCAACATGTTGCAGAGGTGGACACACGCTGCAACAATACATGTTGCAGGGAATGTTGCAAGAAATGTTGCACCGTGTGTCCGCACCTTAAGATTACAAATCTGAAAAATTAAAAAGAGATAATAATGAGAGAGATGTACTACGTTTACTAGTTCTCTCCAGTAACCATACGTATATACACTGATTTCTTCAGTAACTTTTCAGACAGTTGCAGTTTTTGAATGTCTGCAGTGCAGTTGCTGCTTGTCCAAACCCTATGAAACTCCTGAAATATGCTCTTTCTTGTGATGGGGTTCATTTAGCTGTGTACAGATTAATTAATGATAAAATATATTTATATACCTGAGTATTTATGCTACAGCGGTTCCAGTCTTGCTCCGGGAAGGACGTTTTTCTGAACAAACAAGCACAAATAATTAATGATTTTTTACTTGTTAGAATTTCGAGTAATTAGTAAGCTCAGAAAGTTTTTTTGTTTCGCTTCAGTAACAAGTAAGCGCGGTACGACCATGTGTTCTACCTTTTGAACCGGCACGTCAAAGAGTGCGCGACCACGGGGTGAGCAGTCGTAAGGAGCTTTGGCTTGAACCAGAGTACAATGAGAAAATAATAATAATGAGGTTCTAATATTAAACTCACGTCTCTTTGCTTTAACAAGAGAAAATCCGGACCATGCTTAAAAGAGACTGGGATTGCAATGTTAGGTCCCAGGTGTCTGTCTCTAAAAACACTTTAACTTGTTCTGGAAGGAAGTTTTCTGAGCAGATAATTAACCTATTTTCCTGTTTTGAGTTTCAGAGGTCGATTTCTGAGTGGCAATTATCTCAAAAGTACCGATGTTTATGTTATTCAGCTGCAGGTTTTAGTTTCGTTTTAATTAACGAAGTTTCTTATAAAACTGCAAACGACTTAAAAGCTCCATTATGTAGTAATATTCCTACTAATAGAGTTTCTGATCTGCCCAGTGTTCAACAGACCTCGCCAAAAACACTGCAGTATTTAGACCTTATGTTGACGAGCACTGACTGATCCATCCTAACATTCCGGTCCAGTTACGGTTTCATATTCATGACCCCATGTACGTCAACCTTGGGCTGTTATGGCGAAGGAGTGAAGAAGGCATAACATCACCGCCTCAGTGCAGGTGGCTGAAGGACATGTTTATTTTCATGTCCGAAGTAAAACTAATTGAATAACCAAGCGGCAATATGTGTGTCAAAGTTATTCTATGACACAGAGAACTATTTCAAGTGCGGTGAACCACAGGAAGCCCAAGCTGTGGTTTTGTGGAGAATATCGTAAAAATATTTTCTCCTGTAAATACTGTAATAAAAGACTTGAAACTGTGGTAGTGTCTTGTGGTCTTTATTTACTATCCCTGTGCAAATTTTCAGCGAATTTCAGCATTTTTTAGTGTCTCCCCTCACCCAGTAAAGAAAGAAGGCAAGGAAGGAGACGAAGCTCGAAAAATGGCTTCCAAAGCCGTTCAAATATTGCTCGTTTTTTTCGTGATATTTGTACCACCTTGGATTCAAAAGTTACCCCTATCCCAGAATTAACTAAGCTCAGAACATCCAGACCCCAACACCGCGATCTACACATAACCAGTAATGTTAGCAGCTTCATAGATGAAGCTATCAGCCCGAGGTGGTATCATCGCCATAACTAGACCCGTTTATGCGTGACTCGGAATATCGACGACAACCAAACGGTCTCCACGGTCGAAGGACCTGGGCACTAGCAATAATCGAACCCGCGGGGGAATAGGGTCGATTCTTCCATGCTGGCCCTGAAATTCACACCCGAATCGACCCGTTTCCCCCGCGGGTTCGATTATTGCTAGTGTGCCAGGTCCTTCGACCGTGGCGACCGTTTGGTTGTCGTCGATATTCCGAGTCACGCATAAAACGGAAGTCTTTTTATGGCGATGAATTATGGTTTCACCAGCGGCTGATAGCTTCATTATGACGGTATGCTAACATTACTGGCATAGATGGATTCAAGATTTATCCCTCCTTAGATAGATAGACACCTTGTTTCTTATAAACTTGTTGTACCACAACAAAATGAACATATTCGGAAATTGCTGTCCTACTAACGTACGAAAAACTTACGACTCTATAAATCGGATCATCCAACAAATGGTATTAAAAACACAAAGGAGATCACTAAAAAACCTTGTATTCAGCAGTAATTAATTTGCAGGTGAAGAAAGTTTAATAAAGGAAACAGCTCTCCATATTCCATCGACGGTCTTGGACATTAATTCGGGGGAGATATTTTAAACAATGGGCAGCACCGACACGAAAAACCCCCTCCACCAGCCAAGTAATGTGCATGCACTTTGGCTCAGTATTCTTAGTCTTTTACTAACAGTAGTTTTACAAATGGGTATATTTTACGATCGGGTCCACAAGTTTCACAGCTTGGACGATCATTCATCCTGGCATGAACTTGATCAATTGTTATCGTAGGCCGTACAGGGAAATCATTTTTTGGATAGGTTCCCTCTGATCCATACCAACGCCCATTTCAACATAATTCCAAACTAAGGAAAGGTCCTGACTCGATGGTTTGGATTTGCAATTCAGCAGTTAAAAAGAGCCACGCGCTAGCTATGCCACTGGAATTTCAGTACAAATGCGAATTTGAATGATTTTGTAGTGCAATATATCATACCGTTATCCACTAGAATCACGAACTAAGCTCAGAAAACATCCAGACCTGAACACCGCGACGTGTACAACACCGTATAGCGAACAGATGGAGTACCCCCGACATGTATTTATAGACTATTCCGAGTCCCCGTTCAATTCCCATCTCTATGCAGGAAAGAGGAATGGATGACCCGAAGTCCTACATGGCAGCTCTTTCAGTTCAAATTATATAAACCAACTACCTATGAGAATTGCTAGCGAAGTCTACAGGATAGAGGCGTTTTCGTGGTAAAGTTACGGTATACCGTGATTTTCAAGCACAAGCACAAGGGAAGAGCTTAATTGGATGAGATGCATCTACACGCTTTTTGATTGGTTAAGAAAGGAAGTTTTGAGTGTCACGGTATCGTAGGTTTCCCACTCGTACGACGATGATGATGATGACGATGATGTAAATTAAACATCGAAATATTCAAGTCTCGATCTCCTTAGATAGATAGACACCTTGTTTCTTATAAACTTGTTGTACCACAACAAAATGAACATATTCGGAATTGCTGTCCTACTAACGTACGAAAACTTACGACTCTATAAATCGGATCATCCAACAAATGGTATTAAAAACACAAAGCATATCACTAGTAAAACCTTGTATTCAGTCAGTAATTAATTATTCAGGTGAAGAAAGTTATAATATGTAAACAGCTATCCAATTCCATCGACGGTCTCTGGACATAAATTCGGATTGTGATATGTTAAACACTGGGCAGCACCGACACGCCTGTGTCCCCTCCACCACGCCAAGTCGATGACTGCATGCACTTTGGCTCAGTATTCTTGGTTGTATTACTAAAATAACTTTACAAATGTTTATATTATATTCGGGTCGGCAAGTTTCACTCTTTGGACGATAATTGCATCCTGGCATCGAGTTTATCAATTGTTATCAATAAGGCGCGCAACAGATGAAAAATCATTTAAACTTTGCCGAGGTCAACTCTGATCCATACCAACGCCCATTTCAACATAATTACAAACTAAGGACCTGACTCGATGGTGAATTTCAATTCAGCAGTTAAAAAGAGCCACGCGCTAGCTATGCCACTGGAACTCAGTACAAATGCTGTTGAATGAGTTTAGCAGTGCAATATAACTTTGTCCGTTGTGGCACTAGAATCACGAGACGGGAGCCGGGAAATCAAAAGTCCTGAGCGTTATTGATACGTGTACAACACCTGGTCAGGACGAACTAATTGCATTCCAATTGACATGTATTTCTGGATGTAGTTGCGATGAGGTGAGAAAAATGGGAGCGAATTGAATGGAAAAGGAAAGAGGAATGGATGACAGGGAATTAGATGGCAGCGCTTTCAGTTCAGAAGATATCCACTGACTACCATATGAGAATTTGTAGCAAATACTTGAAACGCAAACATAACATTACATGCGTTTTAGTTTCAGTTCAGCCTGATTTTCAAGCACAAGCACAAGCATGAAGATCGAATTGTTTCCTAAAGTCCTTGTCCTTGTGCAGTTATGCCGTTGCGTAGGGCCCGTTTTCACACGACACAAGTTCTTATGGTTGCGCTAATGCTTACTTCCCTATAGTGACAAAAACAGGATGAAAAAAAACCAGGCTCTAAACACGACACACAGTTTAACAATGTGCACGGATAATCGTAGTACTGTAAATACCACACGCAACAAAATATCCCAGAACTATGAAGACCGGCTGTAATTATATCGCAATATTGAGCGCAATGTCCAACAAACAAAAGTTTGGTAAAACGCGCGAAATTCTCAGGATTATAAGAGGTTTTCAAATCAAGGAATAATATTGAGAGCAAAGTTTTCACTTGAAATATAAATTCCTATTTAGAACCGAGTGCTAAGCCATCGTCGGAATTGAAACCCCTTTTCCCCTCCCCCCTCCCGGTCCTTCACCCCTCCCTCGTCCCTCGCCCTACAGCCCCTGGGTTTCCGAGGATGAGTGTTAAACATTTCTGAGTGTGTGGGTTGCGCATTGTAATCCATGTGTATACGAGATACCCAAGCAAGATGCACGCTGATTCATGAGTGTACATGATCTACGACTATTTATCTAACGCTCGCTAAATGGACTATAAAACCTCAATATCCGCATACAGCTGGACTGTATAAATATCCTGTGAATGATAAGAAAGGCTTCGATTTATTATGAACCCATTAGTTCAGCAATCACATTTTCCTGTCGAGTGGAACCGATATAGTTACGGCCCCCGTCGCATGGGGTTAGAAATGATCCCAGGCATTAGATCAGATCTTATCGACATGTGTCAGATTTCAGATTTTTATTCCATTTACATTATTTTTTTTAAATCATTTTGTACACACGGAAAGACAATTGCCCAACCTTTTTGGGGGGGATGGTGGCGGAAGAATTGGTGTAGCATTACCGTATAGATGCCGGATCCTTTCCCATACCTAAATATATACGGTATTCAATTTCTCCACACCCTACCCCAGACCTTAAGCAGCTCGAATACCATACCCGTATAGCTAAGCTTATATAGGGAAGTACTCCTCCTCCTTCATTGCGGAAAAGGTTAATAAAATGCTGTTGTTGAGTTTCTCTTCACTACGATTGCTCGACAAGTGGACCACACGTGTGTCACGCACGCTTAGAACTCCAAATTACATGAAGCCGAAACAAGTGGTATTCATTATTTGTACTCTAAGCAAGTATCGTGTATGCGTGGAGGCTTTGTAGGTAAGGAGTTCAGAATCAACTCATGCAGCTAAATGGAATTAAATCCGCAGTACGTGCAAGAACTAGAATGACCTTATTTTGTTGAGGAAAATATGAAACCGAATGACTGAACAGATAGCTGATTATGTTGTGTCTTGTTTGCAGCACTTGAAACAAGGAAACGTGACTACCAAACACACTTAGTTGGAGTTCAATATAAAGTATTGGTACTGCAGTCTAAAGCGAAAAGACAAAGTCTTGGCTGTTTTATAACACTTATAGAATGTTCCAGTATTTGGTATTCATGATATTTAGTATTCTATATATATGCGTGTTATTTGATTTTTTTTTAATTCCGAATGTTGTTGATGCTTCGTCAGCGGAAGTATCCATTATACAACTGTATTTCATTGAAGTTCTCTAGCTGCTTAGCCCGAAACCCATAGGAAGTCAGTCCAAAGTAGCTCGACCTTCGGGACCAGTCGGTTTTCGTGCCTTTTTGTTTTGTTTGCTTTGTTTTCCAAAGAGCAGGCGCCCGGTTTGGCAGCTAGTTAGTCTAAAGATTGCGCGCCGGCTGACAGCGCGTAGCTCAGAGTCTCGAAATATCCTCCCGAAACCCATAGGAAGTCCAAATTAGCTCGACCTTCCTAGTTCGTTTTCGTGTCTTTCTGTTTTGTTTGCTTTGTTCTCCAAAGAGCAGCCCAGCTGTGGAAGTCGTTTGTCAATTTTAAAATAGCCCTAAAGGTTGCGGCTGACATCATGCATGGCGTAGTCTCGAAGTCTCCTGTTGAGACTGAAAGGCTTCAAGGATACCATCACCCCCAGGGGGGGTACTCAGGGGTATCAGTGACGGGGAGGTGCGAATGAGGCCAAACATTTTAACCCAAAAAAAGTCCATTACGCGAAAACAAGACCCAAAAAAAGTCTAACGGCCCAAAATCGTAACCCCAAAAAAGGCCAATTTTTCTCCGCATAAAATCGAGAACGGTAGGATATCATTTTTATCAACCCCAAGAAAAGTCCTTGACGAAATCTTTATATCAAAAAAAGTCCACCAGAAAAATGAAAACCCCAAAAAAGTCCCAAGCCGCGAATTTCAAACCCCAAAAAAGCCCGCTTCGCACCTCCCCGTCACTGATACCCCTGAGTACCCCCCCTGGGCCATCACCGTACCGCTTATTTGTGTTTTACACATTTAAAATGTCAGTAAGCTGATAGATTAACTTGCTACAGGCCTTATTGGATAAATGACCGTATATCTTTCGTATAATTAGGGGTTCATAAATTAGAGCCAAAATGCAATCAGGAACAACTAATTATGCCGTCGAACCTCTCGTAACGGTATCGACACCTCCCAAAGGGTCCTGGGGCATATTTCTCGAAAGCCCCGTAAATTTTTCGGGCCCGTAAAGACATCCCAGAAATCTAAAACACTTTCTTCATAAAGCTGTTCTTTTGACATGTTTTTAATATGAACAAACTTTCCCTTCATGCAAAGTTTCTGCTCTGTAAACTACTTTGTTTTGAAGATATGGGTTTTTAAAGAAACCCTTTTCGGGCCCGATAAGCTTTCGGGGCTTTCGAGAAACGGGCCCCTGAACACTAAATCATTGCTTTTATTGTTTATAACCTCCGATAAATAAGCGAACAACTTCCTATGCTTGGTGGGAAGGGTGTTCGCTTACGGGACATTCCTCTGTATTTTTGCCTTCCAGCAAAAGTGGATATACCCCTACTCAGACCCTGACCCTATCCTGTACCCTACCCTACCACGCCCGCTAACGTCGACCGCTACTGAGATAGGGCGGTAAAATTGAGGTACAATTGGTCAGCAAGGAGATCGATAACAGCGTGGTAGTATATATATCATACTCGACCTTTCAGACTAAATGAGAACTAAATTAGTTATCAACAGCTTATTGGGATTCTCGCTCAAACCAGACAAAATACAGACGCCCTATAGGCTTGTGGTATCGTCTCCGAACCAAAAACCTAACCAAATGTAGTCAGGATTTCTAGGCAGACAGATCAGGCATGATAGTTACAGGAACTAGGTAAAATATCGGACTGAAGTCAGTGACTAACTGAAATTCAATTAAAAGTCGATTTCGTATACGTCTTATTTTGTACGTTACAGAGCCGTATCTAATCAGCCGATAATGCGCTTCTTGTTGCAAGGTTGTCAGTATAAACAGACTGGTCACATATAGTTTATATATCGAGTAATCATTGAAAAATGTCCGTGCATTTCATCAGTTCGTCCTAATCAATACATTGGACAAAACTACAATTCATAATTAATCTACTACAAATAGTCGCAGCTTTCAGACAATACAAACGGTTCAAGAGTAATTTACTTCATTTGAGGCTGTTATCAGTGTGGCTACAGTCCTTGTAGCGGCCAAATATAGCTAAATAATGCGGTGTTCAGTAATGAACTGAGGCATTGATCCGCTTCTCGGAGTTGTCTGTAAGTTGTCCATTGCATTATATATGCTGAATTGGTCTGAATCAGTTACAGCTGAACTGAGCCGGCTGATGTACGCTTAGGGAGAAACCATGCAGTGCATACAAAAGGAAGATATTTATACAAACATGTTTATATTACATTGCGTGAACCATTTGAAAGAATTCTGTTTGTAAGAAACTTTAGACTGATGTTTTCACTCTTGTACAATCAAAACGCCACTCTACTTTGTGGCGCGTTACAGACATCTGAGTTGAGACATCTTAGACTGGAGTGAACAGAAACTATGTACTTTCCCCCAAAATTGAAATTATGATATATATACATACATACATACAGCCGCAATGATTACTTTACGTATGCAGTTCTTTTAAGAGGAATTCAATAGTCTCTATCTAATCGTACGTGAAAACAAACGGGAATTTTACCTCGTGTAGACTTTGCGCGTGTCCCTGCTCAGCGTCGAATAGTTGGCTATGTGACTGATTGGAGTGCATGTGGTCAGTTTTTTTAAATCTCGGTGTAAATTACAGTGATAAGCGAATCTTTCAACTCACAGAAATCGTTTATTTACACAACCATCTTATCGGGTGCTTTTCATTTCGGCAATCTGGGACACATTTTTGCGGACACCGAAATATCTGCAGACTTTGTCCGATTGGGATCTGCATGTGTCTTGGCTTATCGAACACCGGTGACGGCCATAGATAGCGATTCGGGGAGGGAGGGCTAAATATTTTCCATTGGGGGGATGCTAAGGGGGGAGGCCAAGGGGGGGGGAGGGGGGGGGGGGGGGGGGGGGGGTCGGCGAGGGCTAGAAGGGTTGCGTCTGAATCTGAAAGTGGCCAATGGTATATATAAACATAAGCACGTTTTTGATCACGTATTATTTGATTGAATAGTGATTGTGTAATTAAACGGCTACGCTTTCACAAATGTGTATCATTTAAAATGTCATTAACGGGGTAAAACTGAAAACGTCATGTGATTGAAGCCTTTCAGTTTTCGAACTCACTTGACCCGACATGATGAACAGCGGCCGACATGAAGTAATAACGCTTATGCACTGTCGAATTTCCCGCGATTAGCATTGAAACTTTTCCAGATTAAAATATTATCGAATGTTAATTTTCAATGATCTTGTCAGCCGTACTCAGCTAAACTTTAAAGAAAATGTCTACACGGCATTACCACAGGAAGCCCTAATATCATATTATCTCAACTAGCTCTACGACTAGTCTCCTTAGTGTCGAGTTCCCTGTGCCGAGTTCCTCTCTAGCTACGACAGGAGGTCCGGCACCAAAAATACACGATTTGGCCATTCATTTTCTCTCGATTTGAGTTCAGTTGACTTCTGCATTTGTTATTAAAATAAGTTCTATGTTTGATCTCAGCACCAGGCCTCTTTGAGGTCCACTGAACGTTTTGCCGCAAATTTTCGAAAGAAAATAATGTAATAATAATAATAACTTTATTAACGTGTCACTAATGTTATTTCTAGTCGATGACGTTGTGTAGGATCTAAGGATTTCTAAAGGCTTAACCTATGAACACAAATACACAGGACTGCGCCAATTACAAGACATTATTCAAATACATTATGCTCTTCGCGAGGGCTGATATTGTGTTCTAGATTGGCCGTTTGCTTACGGTATGACAACATGCTAGATTAGTAGAGATTATTATTCACATAATTTGCTTTTGAACTGCATGAGCGATGCCGACATTACAGTGACATTCTCTAAAAAAAGTTGGTGAAAGTTTCACCTTATGAAGAATAATAGGGTCAACGATGATCAAAAGTTTGGAAAGTAGTTTGGGGAGAGGGGTTACCTGTAGTGCCTATCATTCATACGAACAAATGAAACATTACGTTCACCTATACACATCTTAGAAACTGTGATACACGAATATTGACTTTAGTCTCGAGAAGTTTGTGTCTTTGAGGAGAACGTTCTTCTGATTGATAGGACATTCAATCAAAAGAGGAGAGCCACAGTTGCCACAATGAGAAGCCCCGGAGGAAAGACTATAATCGAATATTCAGTGATAGCATAGAAAGGATTACGAATGATCAGTAACACCAACATCTAACGCATCGCAATTAGAACCCTTATAATTAAAGTCATTATGTTCATAAAATATCATATATTATATAGCATATCATTATAAGTACCTTGATTATGAAGCACCGATGGCGTCTTGAATTGTAACTGTAGTCGACTCCGGAGAGATCTATGCTTAAAGCAACCAGGCGTTACTGGTGAGTTTACGAACTGGCGTCGGTATGTACATACATGTACATTGTAACCTCACCTGCCTACTGCCCCACCTACGTAATACTGAAGTAGAATGGTCCACTTAGGATAATTTGCTCCAGCTTTTTAAGATGGATTCAAGGACTGGAGAGATGAAAGCTTCCATTGTACAGTGTTGTTATGGTCACAAAAACTTCAAATTCAAGACACATTTTCGCTAAGTGGGTTTCAAGTGTTTAATGGCGGCATGGATAAGTGCTGTGGTCTTTGTATATTAATCCTACTTGAAAGCGCTAATCCTTGAAATATAGATGAGAAGAATTAATAGAAGCAGAGACGCTACAAGCAGACGAATAGAATATGCATTGTATAGATCGGTGGGGAGGTTCTACCCTTTGAAAATCATTTTAAAGACAAAAGTAAATTTCCGCTGCCAATATCCTTTATATAAAAATAGGCTTAGTTGTTCGCTGCAAGACAATTTGTGAATTCTAATTTAGTAATTATCTTCTAATTTACTGTACTCGTAAGCTATAAGTGAATGTACTAAACTAGAGTAGCATTACAAACGTGCTGGACTTGAAAATGGAATTGTTTTCCATTCAAGGCCAGATCCACATTTAATAACGGCGGCTTATTTTTCTCATTACTAATAGCCAGCGGCGAGTCGGATTTGCACAGTTATATTGATCAGCAATGTCCAGCACACGCGATGTTGTTGTTAAAGTAGTATCAGTATAGCAAAAGTATCTTAACTATCAAAGTTGTTTCATGACAGGACAGCGAGAAACTCGCATGTACATATGGCTTTCTCTGTGTGAAAAAAAAAGGGATTTTGAAAGGAAATGTCATTCTCACAATACCAGTAAATGTATTAAGCTACTTGTAGCCTCACGGAGTTTGACCGTGGGAAACAAGGATTAGTGGGTTGCCTGTGGTCAGGGTCTTTGATGAGAGGGATTAAAAAACCATGACCAAAGTTAACCAAGTCGTTGCCAAGTGCACGAAAGAATCAGAAAATAATCTCGCGCGAGTGTTTGATATCCACGAGTTCACCAAATTTTAAAAGGAGAAGTAAACGAGTTAACGAACCTTGGTAGAAATTCGAAAGCTATGGTTTCTTGAGCGATTAACCTTAGTTTTCTGATTTGTACCTTGGTAAAGCGCTCAAGTGTGAACAACGCCTTAATTAGGGTGTACTAATGTGTATTATTAGCCTAACTGTCTATTTCAAGGGTTTTTGATTAAAACCATTCTGATGTGTATTAGGAGTTATTAGCTAGACTAATTGACTATTTCACGGGTTTATGACTGACCACTCAGAAGTGTATTAGCTAACTGTCTATTTCAAGGGTATTTGAACACCACTCTTGATGTGTATTAGGAGTTATTAGACTAATTGACTATTTCACGGGTTTATGACTGACCACTCAGAAGTGCTGTATTAGGGTTTTTTGAAAACCAGTCTGTGTATTAGAGTTATTCTTGGTTTGCACATGACGTCATCAAAACGCTAAAATCGAAAATATTCATCGTACAAAACTGTTTGTTTGATATTTTGTTTATATCCATGAGAAAAGTCTTCACAAACAAATCTGTGTACTTTCGATGTTTGGTTTCCGATTTATTGAGAGTCAATTTCTGTCACGCAACACTGTCACGTGTATTCTAAAGCCAGAGAATTAGGGAAATTTGCTTCAAATGTTACGTTTTTTACTTCGTAAATGATATGTAAGTTTGATTTTATTAATATCTCTATTGAGAAACTGAGTTGTTTGTAATATTAACGTGATTTTGATCCTCGGTGTATTGGGCGCCATGTTGGTGTACTATGGTTGTACACCAAGATGGCGGCCCCATACATTCACACTAAATAATGCGCACATTTCATCGCTCATATCTCGAAAGCTTCATATAACTCAAAATTTAATTTGGTTGAGTTACATGATTTTGACTGCTCTTTTGGTTGTAAGACCTTTTGTTCAATTATACTCAATATAAGACCCAGAAAATATTACGATGACGTAAGTGCAAACCAGCAATTAGATTTGACCATTTCACGGGTTTATGTATATGGAAACCACTCAACAAGTATCCCTGCGCAACAATGTCCAATACAACAAGGAAATTATTCGGAAATTTTTAAATGTCTCTCACAACATGAATTACAAGTTTTTCACAAAATATTACTTTATGACGGCAGACTATGTTTATTAAACTTACAAAATACCAAAGACAAAATTGAACCTTTCAGAGGTTCTACATACTAAAGCGTCGACAATGTATTGAAAATGATGTCACCTACACTTAAAGAGTCCAGAATGCTAGACTCGGTTTCACATCTTATACTTTCATTATGTCTACCTAGATGTTAGTGTTAAGGGTACAAAAGTTTAGAGTCTGAAACACCTAACCTTAAATTATTTTCAAGGGCAGTTCTTTTTCGATCTTGATCACGTTTCACGATTGCGTTATTGAGACTGTTTATCCCTTTAATGTGGTCTATTTATTCTTAATATCTTCTTTAGTGGGGGTCGTTCTTATACGGTCACATGGAAGGGACTGCCTGGAATGTGTTTCTCTCCCCATAGGACTTTCAAGATATATGTACCGGACTCCTCAAGGGCGTAGTTGACGGCGTAGACGTTGCTTCCGGTGTGTTTGACGTTGATTTCTTTGGCGGGTATAGCTGGTCCTTCTACGCCAACCATCAAGGACCCTCGTCCTGCATTACTAGCGTTGACTGTAAAGGAATTGGGTTGTCCAAGGACCGCCCTGTGTAGGCCTGTTCCTCTTGATGTGCATTTGGATGCATCTCCGTCGCTGGCTGCTAGTTTGCCGCTTGCCGGGAAGATGGTGACATTATATGGGCTGTCTGGAATATGCTGTCCGGCGAATTTGATGCTAATGGTATATTCCCCTGCAACAACTGGGAAGTAGGTTACTTGGTAGGTTCCATCTTGATTTTCAGTACAGTTCATCTTCACCTTTGCTGGACCGTCTACGGAAAGAGCAAGAGCACCGGATCCTGCTTCCAGGGCATTAACGGTAAACTCTGCAGGCTCACCAGCTTTGCCACTGCTAAGTCCTGGTCCATATGCCTTCACCTTTTCAGGATGAGAACCGCCTCCTCCAACACGGATCTTGAAGGGACTGCCAGGAATGTGGGTATCGTCAAATTTCACATTGACCAGATGATCTCCAAATTCTTTAGGAACAAATCGTATTGCGTAGTTTCCACTTCCAAGAGGCGACACAACGGCTTTAGATTCGACACCTGATGGAGCTATCACAGTTGCCGTAACACTGCCAACGGGAGCGTTGGTTTGGACAGAGAACGATGCTGGTTGGCCGACTTTAAGGCCCGTTTCTGCGAGGTCTGACAATTTCAAATCACGGAATCGATCTTCTACTTCGCTGGTAACGAATACCTTAAACGGACTTCCAGGTATGTCTTCATCGGCGAATCTGATGTGTATAGTGTATTCTCCTGGAGCGGTCGGTAGATAACTGATATTACAGGAACCATCTCCGTTGTCTTGACAAGTAATCTCAGCCTTCGCAGGTCCTTCAACAGCGATCGCCAGTCCACCTGGTCCAGCGTCCCTGGTCCACACAGTGAAATCACCTCTTTCGTTAACCACGCCTCTTTCAAGACCCGGTCCAGCGGCGACGCACTTCGCGGCTCCTCCCCAAACTGGCGCCTCGACGAAAAGTTTGAAAGGACTACCAGGTATGTGACGTCCACGGTACATAACATTGATAATGTGTTCACCACTTTTCTTTGGCATAAAGCGAATCGTGTAGCTGTTGTCTTTACTCTCCACGATCTCAGATGGTAATTCCTCTCCAGTCGGGTCGACGACTGTGGTTTGTAGATCGTCGATATTATAATCCTTAAGGTCGAAGACGAAATCTTGCGGTTGTGGTACTGCACCTCCAAAGCTGACCAGATCTTCGAACACTTGGGAGACACGTTGCGTCGGTTCTGACTCGAGGCCACCGTCAACGTCCTCAACGATGATTTCCTCATCTCCAGGTTGACGGACCATGGCCTTGAATGGACTGCCTTTCACGTGCTCATCGGCGAACTTGACGTTTATGGTGTATTTGCCTGGTTCTGTGGGGAGGTAGTCTACTGAGCATGTGCCATCCTCGTTATCAACACAGTTAATTTCAGCTTTAGATGGTCCTTCGATGGACAGACCAAGGCCACCATATCCAGCATCACGTGTGTTGACGGTAAAGCGAGCAGGAGTTCCAGTGACACCTTTCTTTAAACCTATAATAGAGAAACGTTGCCGTCAATCATATTTTCCTATCGACATGAAAACCTATCTTTCTAACATAGCAATTGAGTCGAAGCCCTTGAGTTTCAATCTTAAACGAAATTGAAAAAATGCAGCTGTTTGGCTATCAAACGTTAATTATAACTACATATAATAATAATAATAATAATAATAATAATAATAATAATAATAATAATAATAATAATAATAATAATAATAATAATAATAATAATAATAATAATAATAAATCGGTTCTTATATAGCGCATTTCACATTGTCTCAATGCGCTTTACAACCGATAGAGGACTTTTTTTTCGGGCTGCATATGAAGGCGCCTAACGGCAGCCGAGCAGCTTACAATCATGAGGAGTTAGTATGTTAGTGTGTTATGCCTCCAATTTGAAGTAGGCTGTTGAACCGGGTAACAATCCCCTACTCTTACGAAGAGTTCAACAGATTCTTTAATGTCCCCCGTAAAACAGGTTAGATTAGGGATTAGAGATTAGGGAGACAGGACCTCAGGTTTAACGTCCTTATCCGAGAAGACGTGAAGGTCTAACCATTTGCAGATGTAATTACAAAGGCAGCACCTTCTCCTCAATTATTTTAAGACCCTGAGTAATGGTCCGGCCGGGACTTGAACCCCAAACCTCCCGCACAATAGACCGGTACTCAACCAACTGAACCAACCGGACGGCAGGAACATATATATACTATAGGACTGCTATGTATAATCTGGTTTCTTCAAAAGTTTATTAATCTATGTGTTAATACAAATGTGTCAACTTCTCTCTAATAAGTAGTGAGCTACTCTTTCTGCTTTTAAAAATGGCCTCCCTTCTCTGGACGTACGATACTTGCTAACTACCTCACGAGTAAAATACTCACCATCACCATATACTTTAACTTTAGATGCATCTGCAGGTCCAGGCCCACTGACCATCACAGAAAACGGACTACCAGATACATGACGACCTTCCTTCATAACTGTGACAAAATGTTCCCCGGACTCGTGTGGAACAAAAGATACGCTGAGTGTGTTGTCTGAGTTCAGAATCAATTCCATAGGCTCTTCTTCTGTCTTCCCGGGTCTTCTGAGGGTCGAGGATAGAAGTTTAAAGTCTTGAGGGAGTTTCAAGCCAGGGATTACAAGTCCTACACCACATGGTTTGCCGATGGCTTTGTCAGTTGGTTCTGGTGCTACAACCATGACAGAAATGGGACTGCCTTCGATATGCTTTCCGAATTTCTTTACATTGATGATGTGTTCTCCAGTTTCTTGGGGCACGAACACAGCAACGAGAGTCTTGTCAGCGTTGAGTTTCAACTTCAGAGGTTCTTCTGTTTTCTTGGATGGTCTCTTCAGCGTCGCATTAAGTCGCTTAAGATCATCCTCGTCATATCGTCCTGGTAATATGCCATCGCATGGGGAGCCGACAGCATTTACTGGTTCCGCTGATTCAACCATAATTGAGAATGGACTTCCAGGTACGTCTTTACCTGCCTTTGTAATGCCAATCTTGTGCTCGCCAGGCTCAAATGGCGTAAAGGAAACGGAAAGGGTGTTTTTGTCATTCGGCTTGAGGGTCAAAGGTTCGTCTTTATTGCTGTTTGGTCTTCTGAGTGTTCCTTTGAGAGTTTTGAAGTCTTCAGGGAACCATGTGCCAGGAAGTTCTTTGTCGCATGTCGCATTGACAGGGTAGATTTCTTGGACCTTTTCTTTAGGAACCACCATGATACTAATGGGGCTCTTTTCGAGCTCTTTATTATCTTTCCTAACATGGATCAAATGCTCGCCGACTTCTCTTGGAGTAAATGCAACACCAAGAGTATTGTCTCCATTAAGTAGTAGGCGAAGTTCTTCTTCCTCTTTGGCGGATGGTCTCTTGAGAGTAGCTGATAGACGAGGGAAATCTTCGGGAAGATTTACATCATCAAAGTCGAGTCCACGGCCATAAGGACGACCGACCTCGCTGACAGCTTCTTGTGCAGTGACGTTGACTGGGAAGGGACTTCCCACAACATCGCGACCAAATTTCCTGATGTGAATCAAGTGAATACCAGTTTCACATGGTGTGAACGAGCAGGTAAGGGACATGTCTGAGTTCAGCTTCAGTTCGATAGGCTCTTCCTTGTTACTCGATGGTCTCTTGATGGTTGCTTTCAGTTTTTCAAATTCTGCTGGAAGTTTGACATCATCCTTGATATCGAAGCAATAATCAACAGTGGAACCAACAGCGTCGATGGGTTCTTCAGCTTCTACAAGAATCAAGAATGGACTGCCGCGAATGGGGACGTTGTCTTTCTTGACTATTAGGAAATATTCGCCATATTCCTGGGGCACAAACGTGACACTAACAGTTCCATCGGGGTTCTTCTTTAATTTAACTGGTCTGTCTTCCTTGCTGTTTGGTGCACGTAGAGTTGCGTGAAGCTTTGTTAAATCATCATAGCTGTCGAGTCCTGGAATTGCTACATCGGCTGTGTGTTTCACGGGGTAAACATCGCCTAGCCGTTGTGCCTGGACCAAGACAGAGAATGGACTATTCTGCACATGACAACCATCCTTTTTGATGCTGATAAGATGCTCACCAGGTTCGAAAGGAGTAAAGGTCACTCCTAAGCTGCCATCATCGTTCATGATTACATCTAAAGGCTCCTCACGCGTGGAAGAAGGACGCTTCAGGGTTCCCTTGAGTTCTGATAGGTCGACAGGTATTCCTGGTTGCCCAAGGTCTACATCGCATTTTTTCCCTACTGTGGGTCGGGGTTTGGCTGCAACAAGGTCGTCGTAGTTGTTATAGATCTGGGCGTAGAATGGACTGCCAGGAATGTGCTTGTCTGCAAATTTGACATTAATGTTGTACTCGCCTGTACAAAGAAAAATATTAAATTAGCAAGTTTGTGAAAATAGAACATAAAGAATGTCAAACGTATCTGCTTAAATAAAATAAAATTACCTGGTTCTTCTGGGACGTAAGTAACTTGGCACGAACCGTCACCATTGTCTTTACATTGGATGTCTGCCTTGCTGGGTCCTTCGATAGCAAGGGACAGTCCACCTGGTCCTGCATCTCTGGTAACTACTGTGAATTCACACGACTCCTTGGTAAGGCCGCGTTCAAGACCTGGAAATGATAACGAAAGTTACAAAACGAAAATAAAAGACACGAGCTATTGTGCATCGTATTCATGCTTACCCTTTCCAAATGCTCTCACGCTGCCTGGTCCACCCTCAATAGCATTAAATTTATATGGACTTCCTGGAATTGGTTGGTCGTCGTATCTAACATCCAGTTTGTGTGGACCTGGTTCTTTTGGTACAGCAGACACATCGTATGTACCATCACCGTTATCTCTAACATGAACGGGTTCTTTTCCGCTTGGTCCTTCCAAGGTACCTTTAACAGGGCACTTTGCGGGGAAGGTAGGAAAAGCTTCCACAGAGCTTGCATCGACAGCGTATACAAGTTCTTGGTTTACTGCTGGTTCATCTATTGGATTCCTTGGAGCACATTTGATCTTACTAACGTCTACACCCTCTTTCGGTTTTGCTTTTACATGGAATGGACTGCCTGGAACTGGCTTTCCACCGAAAAGAACATCCACTGCGTGACGGCCTTCCTCTTCGGGCTCATAGAAACAGCTATAAGTTCCATCTTTGTTTGGTACGACATCTACTGGGATATTCTTTCTTCCTGGACCGGTACAAGTGCATTGTGGTTTTCCTGGGGGAAAAAAGAAGAATCCCATCTTGTTTATTAGTGATCAAACAAGAGTCAAACAATTTGTTTATGAAATTGATGGCATTGAAATGGATGGGGCTCAATCAAGATCCTTTTTCTACACACCAGTATGTTTCCGCGTTACAATATTGCTCTTCATGCGTGTTGTTTATTGTTGCTGTTCTCTTTATCGTTGATATTGGTTTTTATGAAATGATGCGCTTCTCTTTAACTTTAATTTCGATATATGATTTGTAGACACAAATTCAAAACACTAAGTGACAATAAGACAATAAGTGACAAGTACATGTAATAAGTCCCCAAAATGACGGCCTCACCTTTTCCAGCATCTTTTGCATCAACAATGAATTCATTCTCTTGATGCACTATTGGGCAGTCATCAGGACCAAGTCCGTCAACCTTAACTTTAGACGCATCACCAGCAGGTTTCACCGTTGGCCTGAAAGGACTCTTTGGAACTCGTCTATTTCCGTATTTCACATCGATATTGTAGCGTCCTGGCTTTTCAGGGATGTATGTTACAGTATGGGTACCGTCTCCATTGTCCTTGATCTGAGGAGTGATGTCCTTCCCAGTGGGAGGAGAAACAATAACTGCGCAATGTAAAATGGATAAGTTATTAGAACTAGTTCACTGGATCGAGTGTTACAGTAAAAAAGGGAGGTGGAAAATGCGCGATATAATCTACCTGATAACGGTGCATTTCCAGCTTCACTACAGTCACACAAGAATTCGACAGGTTCTTCAGACATGGGTTCTTCATCGACACCCTTTCCTGTTACCTTTACTTTAGAGGCGTCGAATGGTGGTCCAGCACGAACTCGGAAGGGACTTTTTGGGACATGCGTAGAAGCATACTTGACATTCACGTTATGTCGACCTAAACAATACAATGTTTATAATACCTGCTTGAAAAAAATTAACGCTAAACAGAAATAAAATATGATACTGAATGGTGGTGAAGATGACGTCCATGTTATGATGGCGATGATGATTGTAAAATAGTGCTTATGAATATCAGTGCTTTCTCCTTTCTCTTTCTCCAATGATGATTAAGAGTGTGGGATAACAGAGATCAGTTTTCGTAAAAAAATCGTAATTTTAACTTAAGGACGTTCGCGGGCAAACAAATATCCATGTTTTCCCCCCTGAAACTTCGCATAGTGAAATAAGATCATTATAGAAGCTAAATGAGCAAATAAAAAATGGGGGTCACCGACATCGTTCTCGACATATGCGTGACTGGCTGCCATGTTGGACGTGAGGAAAGAGGACTGGACCGAGATGATTCGAACCTTGATTTTATGAACAATGCGCGCGAACATCCTTAACAGTTCGATGTAATTTACCTTCGTCGTTTGGAATATAGGTTACTGCATAAACTCCAGGTTTTTCTTCAACAATGCTTTCAGGTTTGTGAACCTTTCTGTTTGGAGCTTCAATGGTTACATCGAGTGGAGCAACACCAGCCTCTGTCGTATCAACAAAGAACTTCTGTGGTGCTTTAGAATACAAAGGATTGTCTGTGTCAACTCCAGGTCCATGGACTTTCACTTTGGAAACATCTACGGGGCGTCCAGCCTTGGCAGTGAAAGGGCTTCCAGGAATGTGTTCATCTGCAAATTTGATATGGATGTCGTAGTCTCCCTCCTCGACGGGTATGTAGCTTACAGAACACGTGCCATCGCCGTTGTCTGAGCATGTCAATTTAGCCTCGGATGGTCCCTCAATTGCAAGGCTTAATCCACCAGCCCCAGCGCCTAGACAAACAACAGTAAAGAAGTTAACTTTGACGCAAAACATTCAATTAATGTACAAACTAGCGAACACGCTGAATATTGATGGTGACAAGGATTGAATGAATTGTGTATCTAGAACTATAAAATATAACAAACAAACAAAACGCCAATACAAACAACAAACATGCAAGCATATCGTCATCATCGACAGTAACATCATCATCATCATCAACATGATCATCAACATCATAAAAAACATCATCATCATCATCAACATCATCGGCTTAAAAAAAACATCATCATCAACAACATCATCATCATCATCAACATCTTCATGATCATCCTTATCACCAACCATCAACTACAGCAATAAAGAACACAATTATATGAGATATATGTCTATCTATGTTACACACCAATAGTTTCAACAGTAAAGTCAGCAGGCTTGTTCAACTCAGAACGTTCGAGGCCAGGTCCATAAGCTTTGCATTTTGATGGATTTGTAGGTGGCAAGACATCAACTTTGAATGGACTTCCTGGAATATGTTCGTCAGCGAATTTAACGGCCAGATCGTGGATGCCTTCCTCAAATGGTGTGTACGAAACACTGTATGAACCATCTTCGTTGTCTGTCACCAAGGTGTCTGTGTGAGCACCTGATGGGTTCGTCACGGAAGCCATAAGCTGTCCATCACCTTGAATTGTATGAATATTATTTTAATCAAGACAGTATTTGAAAGTATCATGACAGTGTAGCAATTGGGGCTTATGTCCCGTCACATTATCCTGACATATATATTTGTGGCAAAACGATTAAAATAAACTTAATACAATTTGATTTCGTAAATACCCAAAGTTGTGAGCCTGCGATGTACTTCAGCGGCAACGTAGTGAAAGTTTACAATCGACTGAGTGAGTGATCCCTATAATGAGGTTATCATGTAATTTCAAAATTCATAGGACAAAAATATGATTATCATAACTGGAAAGAGTTCGTTGAAATTAGTGAAAATTTATGTGGAGTTTGGAAAAGATCGCTTCACAAATTGCGAAGATAAGAATTTTCAAAAATCGAAATTTTATATGAAAACCTTTGGAAATTTACGCTGGTAGGCAACTCTTGCCTACCAACAAAGGTTTTCATACAAAATTTCGATTTTTGAAAATTCATATCTTCGCAATTTGTGAAGCGATCTTTTCCAAACTTCACATTTGTACTCATTTCAACGAGCTCTTTCCAGCTATGATAATCATTTTTTTGTCCTATCAGTGTCTCCCTATAAGTTTTGAAATTACGTGATAAACCCTCAATACATACATGTAAAATGCATCGCGGTCCAAACTTCGTACAGAGCCGTCGTGGCAAGACACCAAATTATATTACACTAGTTTAATTATAAGATGTAATGACAAAATCACAGATTGGGCTTCCTGTGATATAAGATATAACTTACCTGCTTGGGAGCAGTCAACATCGAATTCTGCCAGCATTTCAATAATAGCAGTTTGCAAACCATCACCCTGGGCTTTGCACTTGCCGGCATTGCCTTTCTTTGCAACGTTGACCCTGAAAGGGCTTTTAGGAACAGGTTTACCAGCAAAAGAGACATTAACATTATAAGGTCCTTCGGCTGGGGCGACGTATTCACATTTAAAATTGTCTTTGCTCTCTTCTTTGACAGTGATGTTTTCCACGGGTTTGAGTCCTTTGGCTGCGATAAAAGAGCAGTATAAAGATACAACACAATTTTAATGATATTCCAGATAGCAAAAGAAAATTCAAAAAAAATTCCCGTATGTAAGAAGATCTGTAGCCAATCATAAGCAAGAATCGCAATCACGTGCCTAAAAATTTGGCGCCATTTTTCGACGCGCGCGCGTTGCCGGTCAGCGCTCAACAAAGATGGCGGAAAGTGAAAGCTTTCTGGCAGTTTGAGAGCTGAACAGAAGCTTTCGTTTTGTCTAAAATGATTCCAAACAACTACAATTTAACCAAAGATTGGTAAGGGGTGACTAAATCTGCTTGGATTTCGCTTGTACAGTAGTTGTAGCATTCCAACAATGTATGAGCTCGAGTCGTGAGTGGTTCTGCTTACCAGCGGGTTCAACGCTAACATGGACGTCGCCTTTACCGGCTCCATCACACGAGATGTTAAACCAAGTTTTCTTGTTGGGTTCGACACCGCTAGGCTCAACTCCAGGACCTGATACTTTGACTTTCGAAGAATCTGATGAAGGCGAGATGGGCACCTTGAAAGGACTGCCAGGGACGTGAGTGGAACCGTACTTGACGTTCACTTTGTGGTTCCCTGTACACGAGGTAACATGAGATTGTAGTCTTAATACATGAAGTCGAAAACAAGTAACCGAACATGTAACTGTAAGTGCAGTAATACATGTACATGTACAGTGTGCAACTTCAAAGATATACAATTAGCCACTTCCAAATCGAGCAGTCAAACTTAGCTAGCCTGCAAAGTTTGGTGAACTTCGGCTTAATATTGACGATGTTAGAGGGCATCAAAGATGTCTATTTTCACATACAAACTCTGTAAATTTTTGACGTTGTCCATCCAAACCATACATTCACTGTAAAATTTTGGCTGGACAACACAGTTTCAAAAGTTTATAATTCCGACAGAATTCACCCAAATCACATCAAACTTTGCACAGATGCTAATTTCAACATGCTCTTTCATGTCATGAACTTAATTTCGTAAATTACATTAATTATAATAAACTCATTCCCAGTCCCCTGCTCGATTTGGTAGTGGCTAATTTCAACACATGTAATGATGTATTCACTTCACTTCATTAATAATTCATGAAGAAAACAAAAGAAATCATAACTATACATAGACCCTATGCAAAAATGGCTGCTGCTAATTAGCATAATAGTTGTACATTGATGTTTAAAGTAGCAGAATGGTTCACAATGATAGCAAATGCTCCAAGAAAGTTAGTCTGTGAGTTTGAAGGTGAAATACTAAATTCCTGCGAAGCTATGACTATGAGTACTTTATAGTATGAAAAAACATGAAAACGAGGCTCTAAAAGCCTCGGTTGATAAACACATACAAAACTCTCTGTTTTTGTTGAATATTAGGTCTATAACAACCCAACTTTCCAATTTTGTGTATTTTGAAGTATTCTTTCCGATGGCTGAAGCAATTTGTACTGTGTAAAGGTTTTAGTTTGTCTATTTCAAAGGCACTGAAGTATGCATAGGATATATAAGCGTGAGAAAAGAGTGTTGTGAATGTGATAAAAAATCATCCTCATTTGCATACACTTTAAAGTGATTTTCTCAAGGAAAATTACTTGAATCTTCAAAATTTTGATAAAATATGAAATCATAAAAGAGTTTGTTGGCTAAGTAATAATAATAATAATAATAATATCTTTATTTATATAGCGCTATTTCATAGTATGTCAATAGCGCTTTACAGAGTGATAATATAATAATATATATGATAATAATAATATGATATAGAAAATAATATAATATAATATAAGTACATGTATATTGTAGTTTACAGCATTTGCAGTATGTTGTATCAGAACTACAAACTCCCGCCTTCGGCACGCGGTGGGAGTTTTGTAATTCTGTTACAACTGCAGTACTGCTCATGTTGTAAACACTACATGTATATTAATTATTATTAGATACCTGTACTATTACATTAGTTTTGTAATACTAACAATACAGCACATAATAATAATAATAATAATAATAATAATAATAATAATAACTTTATTTCAAGAGGGTAAACACTTTACAGCTAAAGTTGATAAACTAGTGGCCCTCAATTATACAGTGTAGTATATACCTACCCTTCTTTACTGGGAAGTATGTGACAGCGTGGAGCCCAAATTCCTCTTCCTCTATATCACATTTAACAGGCGTATTAAGTTCATCGACAACAGTGACCTCAAGCTTGGCATCACCAGCAAGGCGGGTGTCAATGTCGATATCAGCTGGTTCACCAGCACGAATGCCTGGCTCAATTCCGGGACCCTCAACTTTAACTTTGGTTGGGTCAAGTGGATAAGTGATTCTGGCTTTGAAAGGACTTCCTGGAATATGCTGGTCAGCAAAGAGGATGTTGATCATGTAATCACCAGGTTCATTAGGCCAGTAGTCCACATCACAAGATCCATCTCCAAGGTCTTTGCATTCGATCTTGGCTTCTGATGGTCCCTCAATGGTAAGCCCAAGACCTCCCTCGCCTGCACCTTTGGTCTCAATCTTGAATTTGTTAACCTGGTTGACAAAACCTTTCTCCAGACCTGGGCCATAAGCTCGGCATCTTGCTGGGTTTGTCTTGCCAACATTGACTTTGAATGGGCTTTTGGGGATGGGTCTGTCATTGAAATGTATTGTGACTGTGTATGTTCCAGGTTTGTCTGGATAGTAGACCACTGCATAAGTTCCATCCTTGTTATCAATGATGTCCACTGGAACCTTCTTACCATTACCATCCATAACTTTGATATCAATGTCTCCTTCACCTGCATCCTTTGTGAAAACAATGAACTCAGCAGGAGCACCTGAATAACAGAGGGGACAAATTAATCACCTTAAATCTATAGATGATATACAGTCATTCTCAAAAAGGTTGTAATTTCAATTTGAGATGCAAAAGTACACGGCATTGTGAGAACTGAATGTAATGGCACTGGTATCAACTTACAGTTCCGCACTCAGAAATTGCAAACATAACAAATCACGTGACTTTATTGTAGTATTGTAGTCTTTTCATGTGGACAACCTTTTTGAGAATGACTGTATATGAGCTGGGAAATGATACAGTTTAATGACACTGAACTGGTTTCTTGTGAACACTCACATTGCAACTGAAACTCTAACAGCGCAATTCAGTACAGTAAATCAACTATTGAATTCAAGTGAAAAATGGCTCGCCAGTAAGGAATTAAACATTGAGTTTGACATAATTTGCCTACTCGAAGATATTGAGTGCACTGCACTGGTCATAGTACTGCACGTTCCAAAAATCATTGTGATCAACAAGTTTACAGAAATCTCGATTTTAGCCAGCATCAAAAGACACCACAGGGACCCCATCTCAACACAGGAAGCCCAAGATTAGATAATGACTAAAATGATCTGTACCTGCACAAACACCTTGTGGATCCAGGCCTGGTCCTTCGGCATATGCCTTGGATGCATCGCCGGCAGGAGAAATTGGGACCATAAATGGACTGTTGGGGATATCAACATCACCACATGTTACGTGCACAGCATACTTGCCAGGAATGGTGGGATAGTAGGTGACATCACAGATACCATCACCTTTGTCAGTACATTTGATCTCTGCCTGGGCAGGACCCTCAACAGCAAAACCAAGACTGTCAATTCCAGCTCCTTTAGTTTCCACAGTGAAGTGGCAAGGCTTTCCAGCAACACCTAGCGCAAAAAATAATCACATCAGAGGTCCTAAAAACTAATAACACACTGTACATAATAATAGTAACATATAAATATATACAGATATATACAGATTGGCAAATGAATACAAAAAGTAAAAATTATAAAAGAAGAAAAAGGGAAAACAAAAGAAGGATGGAAGGAAAAGGGATAATGATCAAATCACATTTTCCCCCCAAAGCTGAACAGTATTTGAAGCTACGGTCATGTGTGTTACCTTTTTCCAAACCAGGTCCATAGGCACGTATTTTAGATGGATCAACAGCTGGCGCAACTTTGACATTGAAGGGACTGTGAGGTACTTGAGCTGAACTCCATGTCACTGTAACTACGTAATGACCAAACTTATGTGGATGGTATACACATTCATAGGTACCATCACCTCTATGCTTGATATCAACCTTCTCTTCTCCTAATGGGCCTTCCACGAAAACATCAAGCTCACCATCTCCAGCTCCTCTTGTGTCAACAGTGAATGGAGCACGTGTACCAGATTTAACACCAGTTGGTTGGACACCTTAGTATTGGAATACAAATGTCAGCTATCATATCAAGTGATTGTCAAATGAAAACTGAGGAATGTAAATATAAAGCTTCCCATCAATCGATCAATATTGATATAAATGTTTCCCATTTCAAACCCTGTGGGATTAACATTCTTTGTTCAAAGTATTTCCATATTGATCAATGTATTTGTTGTTCAAGGGAAATGTCACTGCCACATGGACTGAAATGGGACAACATTGATTCAAGCAAAAGAAGTTTATCAATTAGCCTTTTCAATCTCATTACAAATTCATGTGGACAAAATAAAGGAAATCACTACCGTGAAGGAGGTTTGGATATGTGATCTTAATTAGCATACAAGAGTTCTTCCTCCAATTTCAATACACCTCAGTCATTTGAAAAACACTCGGCTGCACCTCATTTTTTCAACCCACTTCTCAGTGTTTTGCAATTGGAGGATATACCAAACACTAAGAGTGTTCTGATATCCAAACACCTTGAAGTTGGTTGAAAAAACTCCACTGTGCCTTGTTGTGTTTTTCAACATACTACTCGGTGTTTTTTTTGTTTTTTACTTTTACGTGCTACCTTTGTTAAATAAAGTCTTTACCTTACCTTACCTTAATATCGGATGAAACACTCTTTCTCATGTTTGCATATCATGTTACAATAATTGTACGTCATCATTCAACTAAAACACTGGCTCAATGACAGTACATGTATAGGAATTAATGTACCTCTACAGTTATCATAGATAAATTAAGTTACATGTACATGTACCAATACAAACCTGGTCCAAATACTTTCACTTTAGATGGAATAGGTTCAATCTTTGGTGGACTAACAATGACATGGAAAGGACTGTGTTGAATGGGTTGACCTCCAAACATAACTTTGATAGTGTGTTTACCAGCATTGACAGGCTGATACTCGACTAAGTATTCATCATTTTCTAGAGGTTCCACAATTACATCAACGTCTTCACCTCCACGTGGATCAATGACCTTCACAGTAACCTTGCCTTCGCCTGCACCCTTTGTAAAGACAGTGAATTCTGTGTACTTTCCAGCAACAACACCAGATGGGGCAAGTCCTGGTCCCTTGGCATAGGCTTTGCCTGCATCAAGATCTGAACTAACTTCAACTCTGAAGGGGCTCTTTGGGATGTGTCGTCCATTCCATTTGATATGCACATCATATTTTCCTACAGGATGAGATACATTCAATTAAATGTTATTCAATCATCACACAAACAAATCTAAGAGAACATTTATGTTATTATACCTGCAGGTACCAGAAGGCAAGTTCTGCTAGCATGCAAACATAAACTTAATATTCCATTGCTCTGCTTAGTCTATTTTAGTAGTAATTCTTACATACATGTACATGTACATTTGTACTTCTACCTGGTTATAAATAATGATTCTATTGTTGTCTCCCTCCATTGTATTTACATGTACATGTATAACAAAATGATGCTGGACAGTTGTTCCTTGGTCAAGCACTTGGAGTCATTTTCATATGAGTGGGGTTATGATCATGGTGTGGAATCGAAGACATCTATTCAACCAATCACAGTGAGCAATATAGTGTGCAAAATAATTGCTCAACCAATCAGAATGCTTCGAACCGTAACGTAACTACTTCCCACTCATATGAAAATGACTCTATAAGATAGTAATCTGATTCTTATTGGGTACACTTTTTTTTTTGTCTGGAATGATAAATTCTAAATTTATTCAATACTGCAAGTTCTTTATGTGCTCTTTAATCTATTTTTATTTGTAAGAAGAAGAAAAACAAGTTAATTATTGTTGAAAAAATGATTAGATTATGTGTTACAGTTGTAATTGACTATTAAACATGTACAATGTACAAACTGAAGAAGAAGACTGTTATTAGACTTATTAGATATGACCTTTTCACAGAAAAAAAAGATTAATCCAATAAACAACACTTAATTATAAGAGATAGTATTTCAAGACTGCATGCCCTCTCGACTAATTGATGCTTAATCTTTGAACAGTAATTTGCTTGCTTCTCAAGCAAAATCTATAAATGGTAACTCATTTTAAGTCAATGGTTTCTTGTTACATACCTTGTTTCACTGGGATGTATTGACATGAATAGGTATGATCATCATTGTCTTTGACAGACGCCTCTTGTTCCACTTTACCAGGGCCAAAGATAGTGACTCCTACTCTACCACGTCCAGCACCTTGACTGAAGACAGTGAAGTTTGCAGGCTTCTTAATGACAAGTCCCCTGGGTTCAATACCTGGACCTTTGGCATAGCATTTGGAGGCTGGATGGACTCTTGGACGAAGGGGTGCTCCAGGCTTAAGTTTGGCCTCAGGGAAGTACGAGACATATGTCATCATACTCAGTTCATCAACATTTGGATTGACCAGATCAGCTGGATCCAAGACCTACAACAACAGGTACATTGTATATACAATGATGTAAAGTTAGTGTTATTGTACATTTATGTACATGTATGTACAGTATGTGCATATATACATTGTAAACAAAGGCTTTCTTTTCTGAAATATAACTCTGACAAAGAGTTCATTGTACAAGCATGAAGACCTTTGTGGATACTGTATGCAATTTTTGGATGATTTTTCAACTTTTCTAAAAACAGCCTCAAACTGCACATGTGTATACACCTATTTCAAAAAAGGTTGTCGAGGACATCAGTCCATAGGCAATAGGTTATAGGTCGTTCCAAGACCGAACTGCATTATGGTAACAGTTTGAATGGCATGTATGCCAGAAATATTTCATAAAATTCGATTCAAAATGTGTGTTGGTCTGTTGAAATGGAAATAGGTACGATATCATATAGGCTTTCATACGTTTTTGGCCATTCAAGCTGTTACCATAATGCAGTTCGGTCTTGCAACGACGTATAACCTATTGCCTATGGATTGATGTCTACGACAACCTTTTTTGAAATAGGTGTATACCGGGTAGGCTTTTATATATTGTAATGCGCCTTAGATCATTCTATGTATTGTGCGCAATATAAATTATTAAATTATTATTATATTATTATTTAATATTTATATCTAGCTAGATATCAAATGGTTACCGTATTTCCTCACATAAACGCCAGGATTTAAAATTTGAAGTTTTAGAGGGGGCGCACATACACTCATTTGCAGAAACGTTGTAGTATACATTTATACAAATTTAGTATAAACAAACTAGTGGTCTATCACATATCCTGCAATCTGATTGGCTACGCTACTAGGGGTCTAATAGTGATAGTCCCCTAGTAGCGAATCACCATGGTAACCATTGTCGTGAACGACGATGAAGCAAGATGGCGGACAAACCCGAGTAGTTGTTTTCTCGCTAAAAAGAGCTAAAATAGACTGAGAAACAAATCTCAAGAACAAGAAATGGAAAAAGCACATAAATATAGACATCTCATTGACAATTCAAGCAAGTTTTCTTTGGCTGACACTGCAGAAACTGAGCGAGAAACGATCGTTAAAGTTGAAGATTTTTCGAATTCGGGCCGATTTTTCAACTTTAGCGAAGACAAAGTCAAAGGGAATACTGATAGTGATAGAGGTAATAAACGAAGGCTACACCACTCTTGACTCGTGCTCGTGCTTTGTTCATTTGTTATTTGATTTATGAAAGTTTTTCAACAAAAGAACCAACTTTTCTGGTTTAGTTTTCCATTTGTTGATGGTAAAGCTAAACAGCTAGATTAGTTCAGCCAAATGTGTACTTATGACTAGCATAAACTTCGTATTCTTCTTACCTATGCAAATTAAACAAGATACATTGGTATAAAATTAAGTATGCTAGTCTGTTTATACTAAAACAATTAGACAACTCGCCCTCGTTGTCTATGAGCTAAGATAGTCAACTCGGCAGGAGCCTCGTTGACTATCTGCTCATAGCCAACTCGGACTCGTTGTCTAATTGTTAAATCTAATGAGATACAAAATGTTAAACATGCTAAAATACAACTGTTTAAGCACAAAATAGTGCTGAAAATTATTGTGTTGTCCTTGCTGGATGCGATGCTAATCTAAAATTGATGTTTCAGATATACATGTATTAGAAGAAAATAAGCGATGTTTCACACTTTGTATCTCATTAGATATCTTGTATCTCATTAGATATTTGTATAAATGCATTACAACCTTTCTGCAAATGAGTGTAAATATAAGCCCTTTAATTAGTTCCACAAAGGTCTTCAAATGTCGATCCATAGAGAATGGGCCTGGGGCAAGTGCGAGGTAGAATGGGAGGTAAATAGAAACATGCAGCATGCCTCTCATAACTTTTTGCAACCTATTGTCTCTATTCATCATGAATTAAAAGCATGTGTATCACTATCCATATACACTATAGTTAGTGTCACAGACATTTTAATTGGCTACTAATACAGCTACAGACAGTTTCAATGGCAAGCCTTGATACTTCAATCAAAAATTGTTAAGTGAATGTCAACTGACCTAATTTATACAATTAAATTAAATACTCTTATGGTGCATATGGTTGCAGTGTATATATATGTAGTTACATTTTGTAATTGCATAATCGTTGTCGGGTTGAAAATCATGAAAACTATGACCAAATGGAATTCTGGGAAATTAAAACTCTCAAATAACACCGTCAAATCATCGACCTTTTATCCAGACTTTTAGGATCTTAGTTAAATAGCTCATATATTTTCAAAAATATGAGATCTGTATGTACATGTAATGTGGCTCATGAACTGATTTCCCATCCATCCTTGCGGTCTCAGCTTCTATGCTTTATGATTTTCAACCCAACAACGATTATGCAATTAAGTATATATATATATGTGTATGCAATAATCTTGTTATAGAACTCACTTACAGTTTTGTAATTATAAGTACAGTAAGACTGTGAATCACAGTTAATGTGAGACCATCATAATTAAAAGTAGACACTGAATAAATATTATCTTGAGATAAACATACTCAATGGTTTAATAGACCTTTTTATGGATACGGTGGCCATCTTGAATTATGGAGAAATTATGGGATGCCCAGGGTGCAAGCTAAAAAACTACGAAAAACCGAAAAACTGAAAAACTACGAAAACCTAATTTAAAGCAATGAATTTGCACAAAATTATACAACAATACACAACACATGTAGATATTAAGTCATACAACACTATGGCTAGAGTGACATAGAAAAATAATATATTGACGCGACTCCACTCTCTACAGTTTTTGGGTCATTTGCACCCTGAGCATCCCATGTTATAGTAAAAAGGTCTATTGTATACTTAAATAATGATCTGACATGTGTTAAGAGTACCTTTTATGCTGTGTATATCTTACCTGTGGAATATCAAGCCAATCTCTAGCAAGATCCATAGCTTGTTTGGCATTCTGTAAAGCATCCTTGGGATCCAAATCCTCACACTCTGGCAATAATCCTGGTGCAACAGCATCAACAAGGCAAGCAATAGCAAGACCATTGTTCCAGTGTGTTGTAAAGTTATCCAAAGGAACAGACTCTGGCATTTTACTCTTCACCCATGCAAGAAGAGCCTGTTTGGGTGTCATCTTACGGCCACCTCTTTCATCATCATCATCATCATCCAGATATGGCATACTGATTTGGTATTTCAAAATTAGGGTCCATATTAGACCAAGGATAAGCTTGAGGTTTCCCTTCACAATGTCACTGGCATCTATAGAATTTAACGAACACATGCACAAGAAGAGTTAAAACAATATTATCATGAAAGCTGCACATAGATATAGATAGATATTAATAAATCGAGTGATATTTGTCAAAACCGATAAAACAGTGCTCAATGCATTATAATGCAGAGCAGAGCAGAATATAATATATATATAATATACATACATACACATGTATGCAAGAAATAATGATTGATTTGGCATTACTATATACATGTAGTACAAATGTAGTCATATCAGCTAGATACAGACCCCTCTACTCTCTGACAGTCAGATTAGTACTTTTCACACGCTCTGATTGGCTACTCAATCTCGGAATATCCATTGGCTATTCATCTCTGAGCAAAACAAGATGGCTTCGTGTTTCGTGAGTATGTCTCTTTCTTCTTGAAAATACATTTTGTATTATAATAAGAATTGACTTATTATTATTATTATGTTATTATTATATATTTGGCTGGCTATTCACTTGTGTGGTACATGTATATACTAAAACAATAATTATTATTCCCCTCACTGGGCCTCAGTGTCAGTGTCAGTGTCAGTAGTTGTAGATATTTACCTCGCCGCTTGAAGACTCGCGGCTTGGTAAATATCCACCACTATACTCACCTGCACTTTGGGAAATAATTGTTAACTATTCTCAAAATAGACATCAAGTAATACTGTACTGTACATTGTATTTGGTACCAAGGCTGTACAACTTTGATGACATTGATTGTACATGCAGATTAATTTTTAGGTACTTTCCATTTGACCCCAGAACAGACTGGTCTGTGGGCTGATTTTAATAACACAATAAAGCTAAAGCATCAGTTCAGTCTGGTTTGACTTTAAAATTGCCTGACTTCAAGGAAGCTAGTTAGCTTTATTATGAAAATCAGCAAGACAGACTGGTCAATCAAGTGTACCTAGACCTCTAGCCATTGTATAAACACTCCAGAAGTCAACTGTTTGGGATGTGGAAAGTTTGTTTACTTTAGATTCTTACAATGCTATCTACAATCAGCTATCAGTGTAGGCCTTGACACAAATATCCGGATATTTTTTGAGATATTTAGAAGCTCCTGGGATATTTAGAAAGACACGAGATATTTAGAAAAAAATGTGATATTTTTGGATATTTAGGACTTAATCTTGGGTCTAAAACCCCAAATGACTACTAAAAACGACCAAAACTCACTGAAAACTAGTGAAATCCAACCAAATCGGCGCTACGGGATCCCTGTGATCCTGGGATCGAGGTTGGGGGCCGCCCCGCATATTTTCAGGGCTCTCAAGTACTTCCAGTCACCAATTTGCAGTCGTCCATGTTTTTTAGAGCCGGTTCGACCGAGTTCATAACTCAAGGCTGTTTATTTCCCTTCTCATTATTTGATCTTTTACTACAATGGAAGCTGGTGAAAATAATAATAATATGGATATATGGGGATATTTAGAGAAATTTTTGAGATATTTAGGATTTTTTTTGGGATATTTAGAGATTTTTCGAGAATTTCCGGAAACATATTTAGGCCATTTTTCGAGATATTTGTGTCAAGGCCTATATCAGTGCAAAGTAATTTAAGATAGTCATTGTACGCCCCATTGATAACATTGATAGAATAATAATGCATGCACTATATTGTATTGTTTTATCAATAGGGTGTGATAATATAGTCACTGCAGACAATGCCATTCTCATAATAATTAATAGTAATTGAAAATAACACCACCAAAGGCACTTGACATTATACTTATAAACAAAAGAGGAAAACAAAAGAATAGATATGTTGTGTTATAATTTTTCCCACTGGTTTAAATTAGTCTGAGGGTTGTTCTAAGGTTAGGTTTAGGGTTTTATGGTGGGTAAGTTATGTGTTTAGGTTAGTTGTAAAGGATTAATCTCAAAGGAAGTGAATTACAATGTAAGAAACCAAAACAATTGGACTAAAAAATTAAACCAGTGGAAAATTTCAAACCTCAACATATGCATACATGTATATGAATACATTAGCTACTGTATAAAAACCTAAATCACCTAAATAAATATGTTTATAATCTTATAAATAAAAATAATTATTTAGATCTTATCAATATATCTATTATATGATCTCTGTTATCCCTCGTCAATATTTATTTAAAAAAACACAGGCCAAAAACAGAACCCCAAAAATTAGTATCTCCTGTCCCAAAAAATCACTAATGGTGAAATCGCCAATGGTATTAATATTAATGTCAACCCCTAAAAATCCCTGAAAGAATATCACTACTCCTTTGGACCTCTCCACATACAGTCTGAGTACTACTGGTGCTAACCCAAATCCTCCCAAATAAACACTCGTTTAGGACAGGTGTCTATAACACGTACATTACAGTAGAACCCCACTAACTCAAACTTGGTTAACTCGAAACACCCCGCTAACTCAAATCGTTTTTTGTTTCCCTTGGTAGTTCGAGTTAGCAGGGTTCAAATGTATGAAGATAAAGTAATACCAATATGGAATTATAAGTGTTCAAAAATTCAAATACATTTCAAGACAGTGAAAGAAATATGGCCTGCAGAAAACCTTCTATTTCTATATTTTACGATAACATTTAAGATTACAAAGTTCCTGTGTGATGTTGCTAACACCATTTTCAAGGATAAGTGTTGAGACAATGTACAGCTTGTTCAGTGCTCCCCGGTGACTGCTCTTCAACTAATTATGTACATTGCCTCAAGACTTTTCCTTGAAAATGGCATTAGCAACGTCGAAACGTTGAAACGTAGTTATCCAAAGAGATTTCTTACACGAAAACACATAAAACATTTACACTTCAAAGAGCATCTTAAAATACTATATATCTAAATATAAATGGAATAAATTTTGAACCTCTTGAAAATTTTACCAATGTCAAAAGAATAAAAGGGTTCTTATAAACCCATAGTTCTTAATGATATTGAGAGCCTAAATAACATAGAGAACAATAGGAGATCAATAAGTGTTCTTCAAAGGGTCATTAATCTATGGAAAGTTGAATATTTGAAATAATTGCACATCATAATAACCTCTGTGGTAGACAATACTGAATATACGGGGTGAATATAGTACAGATAGTTGCTACTAATTTATTGAGCTAATATAATACTTGCAGTGTTATCCCATAACAATGGCAAAAATATCAAAACAGAAGATAATTTCACAGCATGTAAAGGAGTGGTTCAATAAACAGGATATAAAACTACTAGATAAAATAGAAATGTATTGGGAACCTTTCTGTTTGCATAAAACAAGCTGATATCTAAAACACTTCTTCGATTTATTGCTTCTCTAAATCATCTACCGTATCATAGAATAAACATAGAGCTCATGTGATCAAAGTGAGGGATTAATAGAAAGATATTTAGAGTAAGATCAGACATGACACCCTACAACAGTTATCACAGAACAAGCAATATAAATAATATAAAATATAAAATAAAAAATATAATCAAGAATTGTACAACAACATTGCGTACAAGAGTAAATGGAATGGCTTTCTCTACGAACTAATGTAGATATGTTCACATGTTCACATGTTCTTGTGCAGAATATAATTATACAGTTTGTACATTTCACTAATTACGAATAAATTAGTCTGTTCCAAATGAAATCCACAATCAACACTTGTTAATCAACACTTGTTTCAAAGGAAAGTACAAAGGATTTATTGAGTTCAGTACTATTCACGATGATTTGATTTTCCAAATCGAATTGTTTTGGCGGGTATTAAAATAGAACGACGAGTCACGATAATTCGACAACAGGAAAGCCAATAAAGTGCACTGTTATTGTGATTAATATGAGCAGACATTCGTCCAAGTTGGCAAGTATAAAATCGTTTGGTCATTTACTTTACAATTCCATTCGATTTGCACGGACAAAAGAAGCCATTCGAATGCACAGAAGCGATATGAACTTGCCATTTGCCATAGAAAACCAATAAATGCCGATTTCAATAAACTCTTTCGTTCCTGTTAGTCGAACTAATGAGCCAAAACCAACAAGATGCACAAACACGAATTTATATGAGGTAAAAGCAAGCATAACAAACATGCTTTAGTCACTTCAAGTGCATAACAGCCAAATACTATTCATTTTGTCACCCTTCATTTATTACGAACAAACAGAGCTAACTAGAATGCCAACGTTCGATTCCGTCTCGTCAAGCTTTACACTCGTTCTTTCCAGATATTTCCAATGCATTACGCAGTTTCGACCGCAACGAGGTCCACGAGTAAGTCCGTCCAATATCATACACAAATGTGGCGAAGCTAGGCATCTCTAGTGAGCATGGATCTGCCTGCTTCGACGGTATATGTATAATCTCTGGGTTAACGCCCCAACCAATACCGCAAAACATTTAGCGATAAATTTCCTAATAATTCAAACTTTTTGCCGCCAGTTGTAGCAATGGGAACCCTAATCGTCCTAAGACTCGCAAACTTTTGAAAACTTTAAATAGCGAATTAGCAATTGGTTCCCCTCTCACAAGTAAACATATGGAAACCGAGGGACGCTAATTCTACGTTATGCCTAAATATGGCAGCGTGTAGGATATGATTAGATCAACTCTTTGAAATGTTCAGACTGTTGAACAAAACCGAGCAGATATTTCGATAGCCGCTCTATCTGTTCGTGTAACTACTTTTTAGTGATATACAGAAGTCCAATGATTGTCTGAGAGCTGCTTTTCAATGATATGCATATATTTAGAGCGAACAAAATGAGTGCAGAGTGACTTTGAAGAAGGTCTTTGGTTCCTTGAGTGGACAGCGATATTAAATTACAATTGCAATTGCATATTAATCAAAATTTCTTGTTCTTATCTTCTGCATTAATTTCCAAAGTTACTCTATCGCTCCCACACAAGTTACAACACTTACCAATGTTCAAGGCGAATATTCTCGTCTTCGATAAATTTCAGAGCGATGGAAACATTCTCAATCTTCTGCGACTTGAAGACGGGTTTCTTCGTATGTCTTGGCAGCTTTTTGTGCGAGAGAACTTGAAGAAGAGCTATGAGCTTGAGTCCATCGCATAAATCGGTTTCGAGGTTGTAGATGTACTGGTTTACACATTTGATATGCTCATTGCTCCAACGAGTGAATGTATTCTGTTGGATTTTCTTCCACTCGGCGTCCACCGCAGTGGGATCAGCTGAATCGGGCATTTCAAAATCCTAAGGACAGAGAACACAAATTACAACTGCGATCTCGATACTCTCACAACGATTCCACAGCCAACAACTTCAGAAACTTCGACCGAAACCGCCTACTTTTCCCACAAGTTTGTGGCTACTAAGCAAACATAAATTGTCTACATAAGCTCTCAAGAGAGGAAACTTCGGGGCCAATCACTGGCTATTTGAATTATTCATGTTTACAAAGTATACACGCTTGAATGGACGGAGAGCCAAACTCGGAGCCTAAACACACTGGAGGTTCGCTTACATCCATCCTGTTGGGATCCATCGTGGCGCGCCCCCAGCGGGTAAAGGTGCTAACTAGGTTTACTAATCTGCAGTATCAGTTTTAAACCAGGGCCGCGAGAAAAGCAGCCTCGGCCAGACAACAGATAGCGGTCGAAGAGCGGTGACGAGAAGAGTGCAGTGACTCACTGCAGTACCCTTTTCCCCTTTTTGCTTGTCTCAAAAATACCTCCAAAGCCAATTGGAAGGCTTGGTTTAGGAATTCTTTGGCGGGTGGGCTTGTCGGAATTCTAGATGACGACCTTTTGGTAACATCAGATCAACTTTTACGTCAAAATATTGTATGTAAACTAAAGGGGCCCATAGCTTGTGTCACGCAATCCCGTCACGTACCTTTCTTCCCCCATTTTCGCGAAACTGGGGAATGAAACCACGAATTCTGTGCTGACTTTCCGGCCCTGAAATAAATCAAACTACTGTGATTAACGTATAGAATACCAGGCATCAAGACTAATGTCTCGCGGTTCTTGCTTGAATATTAATGATCGTGACATTATATCGTTTCCGTCAATCTGTGTCAACATTAATGTTACCAACTTTTATCGTGAATGCGCTACCAATGGCTTAATACAAGCGACTTGGCTTATAAATGATCCCATAAATGAAGAATTAGGGCTACATATAGTAGATAAGTCATGTTTTTGTAAAGAAAAAAGATCACGGTCGTCTTGAACAAGAAACAGATAATTTGCATTACGGCATAGCACGTTGTGTTACCCAAAACACCGGGCAAACACCCACAACCATGTACAGTACATAGTACACGATTTTGTTTGAGTGATCCATATAAATGAGCTTAGACACAAATCAAGGCTTTAATATCTATTTTCATTTACAGTTACTCCAGATGAAAATAATCCCTAGTAATGGGTCACGGAAGAAGATGAAAGACATCTTCGAAATATTGCCGAGTCGTCGACCCATTGCGGTTTTTCCCTAACGCATCGAAAATTCAGTCCGCGAGCTTTTTCGAATCGCTTTTTTCAAAGAACTCCATTTCCGAGTCGTAATCGTGTGCACGTAAGACCAAAACGGAGAAAAAATGGTTTTCAATAAAAACGTCTGCCTATTAATTATGTAAATCATTGGTGCACTACTATGACCTCATAGGATCAGCTTTCATTGATAGAGGTTTTAGCTAGGTGAAAAAAGAATGGGAAGGATTATTCTAAGACGTCTGCTGCACCCCACCGCGGTTTATCATATAAATCATATCTATATTTCTAAACATACACCCATCCCTCTGTGACGTCTTGTTTTCCTCATCAAAGTCACACCGATTTAGCTTTAATCCATTTCCCACCGGGAAACTGAAAAGGGGGCCGAAATTCCCTTGTCCTCTCCCTAACACACCAACTCTCCAAAAAAGCATATCATCACCATATTTGGAAGGTGATTGCTGTAGATAGTAGACTGTCGACTCCCTCACGACTGTAATCGTGACGAAACCGCTGTATTGGAATGGAGTTTAGTAGACCGAAGGTACTAGAAGAACTAAGGAATGCCACTAACATCTTTGGCACAATAACATTCCAAAAATATGAAATTCCAGAAATACTGAAACTATTTTCAGACTTAACATCCACAAAACATTTATTGATCAGAATAATATTTATAGTGTAGTGCACGGTTACCAAACATGATTATTTTTGGCCGCATGTTTAATATTTTTCCTTGCTCGTATATGTCCAGTGTAACTTGACCTTTCATCGAAATATTATGCAACTTAACTGAGTTTTGAAGCTTTGGAAATATTTGGACCACTTGAGGTTAACTTGTTTTCAGTATACAACCTTGTTTTTTCTATATCTGTACAAGTGATTTTCTTGATTAATCATCAAGGTTTACACAGAGGTCAGGAATAAAATACCCTAAGTTTTTTATATGACTATTATTTGGTGCAAGTACTCATTTAAAAAAAAAATCATTTTTAAACCTAGGAAATTTTTTTTATGTAAATGAGATACGGTACCCGTACAATGTTTTGTCTGGATTGCTTAATATTTTCAGTAATTGGGTATTTTCAGTAAGGTATTTTCAGAAATATTAGGTGTAGAATAAATTTCGTGATTTAATAGAAAACCTCCATTGAAAGGTGTTGCTAAGAACAATCTATCTCGCAACAAGAAAGAAAAGCGTTGTAGACATTTCTGAACGTTGCATCACCAATAAGTTGTTTACTAATGTTTTATTTGGATGCCCTATTCATCATATGATGGTTTTCAAAGGGGTCCTACAACAGACCGCGGATGGTGTTATGGAAAAGACTAATATTTCCATTAATAGAATGGTAGAAATAATTTTGAAACAGTCTCGATCTATTCACATTAGGAGTTTACCGACTGACCCAGGGCATAGCTGCAGGTTGCCTGAGAACAGTATCTGTTTCTCAGTCGGACCAACTATCAGTTCTATAATAACTTCTTCCGCAGCTCGAAATTTCATTTTCGCTTTTCTTGGTCTTTCTTTCAACTTATAAGTCTTTGTTAGTAAATGAGACGTCCTGCAATTTCATGGCACATATTGAATGGAGAGAGATGTACTAATTTGCGAGTGGAAAAACTTGAAGAAAAAAAACTGTAAAACTGAAAGGCGCTGTAAGTATAATGTTATATTCATTTTAGTTTACCTCAGGGTAATTTATTCCTTTTGCTTTAGCTGAATCACTAAAAGCTTTGGTTGCCAAGATATTTTTCTTATCACTACTCTTATCACGTACTTGACAAATTACCGGATGTTGCCTAACGTCATTTTACTATTCAGGAACTATCATGAGATAGATAATGTACCATTTTGCATGGAACTCCGACTTTTTATTTATTTATTTTTTATTTATTTTTCAGTTTTTTTTCAGACTTGTATAATAATATCATATATCTGCATAGTCTGCATAATGTTGTTTGGTATAAAATATATAAACCTATAAAGCGCGATAAAATTGTCATATAAAAATGAAAAAAAAAGGAATTCATTAGGTATGCAAACTACGTTTCTCGTATTTTAATAATTCTCAAAGCAGTCGTGTACCGTGGTATAATAACAGGTTTTGGACTGCATACATAACATAATTCTGGTCACTATTTCTTGAACTGCAAGCTATGATGCTCTACGTGGCATTTTTTTTTTCTTTTTTTATATTTTATATGCAACAAGACGCTCAATGAGCGTTCACTCGGGCATTGTGAAAAGGAAAATGTCAGTTGTTCGAGGAAGTACTTGAAAATGAATGCCAGTTGGTTGAAGAACAAGGACAATGTCAGCTGCGCGAGGAGAGACCTGACAATGACTGACAGTTGCGTGACGAGGGAGACTATGTATATACATGTATGTGTCGAGTTCATTTGATTTGCCTTTGAGTTCATTTGATTACCTTTTGACTTTGAGTTCAATTGATTTGATTTTGATGAGTTTGTGTAAAGGCCCCCTCTCTAGCTTCAGATCCCGAAACGTCGAGTTTGGAATCGAGTTCGGGTTCGAGTTACGGTTCGAACGTCGAATAAAACAAGGACATCTTCTTCAATACAATATAATTTCTCTGACGTCATGACAATCAGTGACAGTTGAGTGACGAGGGAGACTATTAGTCCGGTGAGTACGAACATGATACGTCTTGAGGTTGCATAGGTCAGATGGTTCCGATAACGGCCTCGCGTTTGTTTAAAAAAATATATATTTTAAGCGAGCTTCTAGTCCTTTTACCACTTCTAGTCATTGAACGATGAACTAGAATCCTGACCTTTTAATAGCTTGAAGATCTACAGCTGCTTTCAAAACTAAGATTCATAATCTACTTGAGTCCTGTGTCTCCTTTATCTTTTCAAATCTGCGGAGTAATCTTGAAACTCCGGATACGATTAAATACGTCGCATACTCGTCATTTTGAAGCCGAACAAAACAACTACTACTACTACTACTACTACTACTACTACTACTACTACTACCGAAATCCGCATTTTCTAACTCGGGCGGCCTGCGGCCTGGGCCCGAGTAATTAATAGGTGTATACAATTTTCAAAACGTTTTCGATCCAGTATGGTCATCTCCTGACTCATCTTCATCATCATCGGTGTGATGTTGTGAAGCATTCAAATGGTTTTCGTTATTTTTTTTATCATCGTGTTGAAAGATAGATCAAGAAAAGCGAAGTGAAATTTCGAGCTGCGGAAGAAGTTATTATAGAAATATAGTTGGTCCGACTGAGAAACTGCTCTACTTAGGCAACCTGCAGCTATGCCCTGGGTCAGTCAGTAAATATTCCTAATGAATAAATAGATCGAGACTGTTTCAAAATTATTTCTACCATTCTATTAATGGAAATATTTGTCTTTTCCATAACACCATTGTCAACCATTAATAGCCCTTCTTTGTGAGATAAAATAAAAGGTGAAAGATAAAATCATGTTACTCCGTTAGTCTTACTTTGTAAAAGTCTATACTGGTCCGTTGCCGGCTGAAATATAAACACTAAAACATGACGCGTATAAAATGGAAAATATAGGTATATTTTACTAAATACAGTCATTTGCAAAAATTCTGGCCGCCACGAAATATCAATATATCGGGTGCATTATGGGTAATTAAATAATACTATTTTGAGTTTCCTAACTTATTAAATGAAGCCAAGCTTACAAACAACAAACGTAAGACCAAAATAAGCATTATACTAAATATTTCTACCAATTTGCTGATGTTAACCGCTTAATTTAAGGGGAATTTTCGATTATTTTTATTACCCATAATGCACCTGATATATTGATATATCGTGGCTGCCAGAATTTTTGCAAATGACTGTAATTATGCCGGCGGTAATATAGCATTAATGCGTTTTGTTTATATATTATTCATATCAATAGTTACAATATTCAAGGTAGTTTGCGTAATCGATCCCGTTTGTTTTTTGAAATTTCAAAGATGCTCGCCATATCGCGCATGCCTTGCGCAGCATGGACGGATCCTGCAAGGGTCATCGAAATATCAACAAATAACTTATAAGGTTCTTTATTACCAAGCCTGAATGATCACGGAAAACAAGGAAGGTGATGCTTATTATATCTTGTAGATGTTTAAGCCAATTAAAAGAAATACAGTTTCCAAATGACATAATATTGTCTTGAAAGTAGGCAAGTTGGGCGCAGCAGTTTTCGGGGGGAAAGACCTCGTCACCTCTATAAAAGAACTCGTACTAAGATTACTTGAGAATAGTTGAATAATGGATCAAATAAACTGCCAAAACGTACCAATGTTTACTTAGCTCACTGTATGAATCAGACTGAAGTTAAGCCGAATCGTCTGATTTGACAATAGCCACTCGATACCTTTTGTTACTTGGTTCTATTTTGGCTACTAGGCCTTTTCTCGGAATATACAATAGCGCATCGTAACTATCCTTTGCGGCATTGATGCCCTTAAGACATTTCACTGGGTAATACCTCTTAAAGCGATAGCCAAAGATGCGTCTGGACAGAAGCGTTTTGTCTATAGCCGGCATACTAGTCCAATGCAGTCATAACACTGACACTGAACCAAGCCCTAACCAAACCCTGTATAGTCACTGCTCAGATTTGTTTAAGTTAAAAAAACACAATGTTGTAGTCGGGATGTTTGTATGTCCCAACCCATTGCCCAGAAAGTTCCTTCTAGAATAAAGATATTTGGAGTCAAGTCTACCCAAATACTGAATAAAAATGTATCAATGTGTGATTGTAGGTGAGGTCGCTTTTGCACACTGTGAAATAGCGCAAGGGGGTACGTACGTATAGGAACGGACCTGAATTCTGTAGACTATTTTCATACTACTCTACATCTTTTCAGTGTTAGAAAGCTAAAAGTTTCGTTGCAGGGTTTATCATTTTTTGAATTGTTTAGAATGAAGTCACTTCACTTGTGTTTTTCCAGAAATATCGGCCGACGACAACGCCAAAATACCAATCTTGTTTGACAATAGGCTCTGATATAGACGTCGATAAACTCTTTAAGCATGCCATTAGTGTGATAGCCTGCAGGCATTCAGACATGTTTACAGGCATTCAGACATGTTTACAATGAAGATTATTTTATGGAGTAACGGTACAGTTTACTTGACAGTAAAGGTAGTAACGAAGGATAGAACTGAGGTGAGGTGAAACATGAGAGTACTGACGGTCAAGAACAACACGCGAGAAAATGGCAGACACTCCTGGTGTCACGCGAAAAAACAAAACTGTAATTTCTATGGTGATTATTCGGGTCATTTGTTGTGTTGTAAGAATTGGCGTTCTGTGACTGACGATGAAACGCTGGGGTCATGCAAGACAGATCTTGCGTGAAGGGTCTGCATGCCTTTCGAGATGATTCTAACCGGGGGTCTCTGACCATACGTCATACAATCGATATAATACGGAATGTCATTGCCTCATTGCCTTCGTTTATGTCAATGCTAATTCAAGAGCATTTATTAAAGCTGTTCTGCGGGTCCGGCGTTTCTCTAACATATCCCATAGACAAGCAGAGACAAGCATTCACATCCTATGAACAAACACTTGAAAATATATTGGAGTATTTTTATCAACTTGTCACATCAATCAAATACTCATCATGACGAACATCATATTGCGTCGGCGCTCGTTTAGACGATATGGGCTCTTAAACCTACGTCATAAGGGCTCTTGAAAATAACTTTTTTCCCATTCAACTTAGATCTTTGCGCAATGCGAAAACATGCGACAGTTCGAGAATGCGTTCACAAGTGGTTAGAATCTGGATTAAACTATTTAAGCAATGGACGGACAATGATAAATCTATCTTAGGAAATCCATAGAAAAAATATAATATAAAGGTTGAACGACGCTCTCAGTCGATGAAATGCTTTATTGCTTCAATGTATATTGGGACTTTCAGCTGAAAGTCTGTCCATCAGATGGTGTTACAAAAACTAAATGTAACTGAAACATGAAATATCCGTGTTCTCGATGATATGGAAAAAACATATCCTCACAGATGCGTGTTTCAATTTAGATCCCGCTTGACTGTACTATCGTGTCAACCGCTACTTAAGGTATATATTGGTTAATTGATCACGTCCTCAATATATATTGCCTGCATGGGTACCTTGTTCTGTGCGGTTAGTTAATCTAACCCCATCGATCAACAGATGCAAGGAGTCACAGTTTGCCCCAGACTTCCCTACGGAGACCGGATATATAGCTTCCGTGGACTCATTTTTTTTTTAATTTATCTATGGCTGTATGCTTGTGTTTAACTCCCTTCGTACGTGCTTCATTGTTCATATGAGTGACTACAAGTGGAAGGTCCCAGCTTGTGATTGGTTAGTAGTGAGCCAGCAAGCATATTCCGGCCTTGTTGTAACGCGGCAGGTTCCATAGGGTTGCACGGAATGCACTCTACATGAACTCATAGAATATTATGCTATTTCACAGTACATTCTTTAAAGTCGAGGATTAGACCGGCCTAAAAGTATTTGGAGGTATCAGTGATGCGAAGATAAAAATGGCCAAATGAAATTCACTTTTGCGCGAAGGGCTGAACCATTAGGGGGATCAAATGGTCAAGGCGAGACTTTGCAAGACTCCGAGACAAGGCATATTTTTGCGAGCCCGAGACGCTTTTTCACCGATTTCCTCTGTTTTCAAAATTCGAGACTCTGAGACGGCGTTTTGCGAAAACACGAGACTTCGAGACCCGTGAAATTTGACCGAAATTTTGCGAGACTCTGACTTTTTGCGGGGACCATTCGACACCCCTACCATTGCGAAAGAATCCGAGGAAAAGGTTTGACGTAATCATGATTCTAGCACCCTACTGATTATCATGATCAAATTACTCAGACTCTAACCTGAATGCCTAACCGTGTTGGATGTTTGTTTTTATGACAATTTACAGCAACAGAATGAAGATACATACTGTAGCTGATAGCTGACTATGATAGGTACATACACATGCATGCTTCTGCTGCTAGTGATGCAGCCATCAGTGATACTAGTAATGAAGATGCAAGCTGTAGCTGGTTGTATATATATACATGTATGCTTCAGCAGTTGCTAGTGATGGGATGGTGGTGAAAGTAATGGCTATGCATGCAAGTCGGCCGTTGCTAGTAATGCAACAATCAGTGATAATGAAGATGCAAGTTGTAGCTAGTTATGGAAGGTGCTGACAATGATACATGCATCAGTTCAGCGGTACGTTGCTAGTAATGCAACCATCGGTGATAATGAAGATGCAAGTTGTATATATAGTTAGTTGTGGAGGGTCGTGACGATGATGACAATATGGCTATGCATGCATGTTTCAGCCGTTGATAGTGATGGTTTGCAACACAACCATCAGTGATAGTGAAGATGCAATCTGTAGCTAGTTGTGGAAGGTGGTGAAGATGATGGCAATATATGGCTATGCAAGCAAGTCATCCGTTGCTAGTGATGTAACCACGAATGATATAATAATAATAATAATTTAATATATTGAAGATGTAAGCTGCAGCTAGTTGTGGAGGGTGGTGAAGATGATGGCAATATATGGCTATGCAAGCAAGTCATCCGTTGCTAGTGATGCAACCACGAGTGATATAATAATAATAATTTAATATATTGAAGATGTAAGCTGCAGCTAGTTGTGGAGGGTGGAGAAGATGATGATAATATGGCCATGCATGCATGCTTCAGCCGTTGCTAGTGATGCAACCGCCAGTGATAATGAAGATGCAAGCCGTAGCTAGTTGTGGAAGGTGGTGAAGATGATGATAATATGGCCATGCATGCATGCTTCAGCCGTTGCTAGTGATGCAACCATCGGTGATAGTGAAGATGCAAGCTGTAGCTAGTTGTGGAAGGTGATGGAGATGATGATAATATGGCCATGCATGCATGCTTCAGCCGTTGCTAGTGATGCAACCATCGGTGATAGTGAAGATGCAAGCTGTAGCTACAGGTTGTGGAAGGTGGTGAAGATGATAATATGGCCATACATGCATGCTTCAGCCGTTGCTAGTGATGCAACCATCAGTGATAATGAAGATGCAAGCTGTAGCTACAGGTTGTGGAAGGTGGTGAAGATGATAATATGGCCATACATGCATGCTTCAGCCGTTGCTAGTGTTGCAACCATCGGTGATAGTGAAGATTCAAGCTGTAGCTACAGGTTGTGGAAGGTGGTGAAGATGATGATAATATGGCCATACATGCATGCTTCAACCGTTGTTAGTGATGCACTACCATCAGTGATAATGAAGATGCAAGCTGTAGCTACAGGTTGTGGAAGGTGGTGAAGATGATAATATGGCCATACATGCATGCTTCAGCCGTTGCTAGTGATGCAACCATCGGTGATAATGAAGATGCAAGCTGTAGCTAGTTGTGGAAGGTGGTGAAGATGATGATAATATGGCCATGCATGCATGCTTCAGCCGTTGCTAGTGATGCAACCATCAGTGATAATGAAGATGCAAGCTGTAGCTACAGGTTGTGGAAGGTGGTGAAGATGATGATAATATGGCCATACATGCATGCTTCAACCGTTGTTAGTGATGCACTACCATCAGTGATAGTGAAGATGCAAGCTGTAGCTACAGGTTGTGGAAGGTGGTGAAGATGATAATATGGCCATACATGCATGCTTCAGCCGTTGCTAGTGATGCAACCATCGGTGATAATGAAGATGCAAGCTGTAGCTAGTTGTGGAAGGTGGTGAAGATGATGATAATATGGCCATGCATGCATGCTTCAGCCGTTGCTAGTGATGCAACCATCAGTGATAATGAACATGCAAGCTGTAGCTACAGGTTGTGGAAGGTGGTGAAGATGATGATAATATGGCCATACATGCATGCTTCAACCGTTGTTAGTGATGCACTACCATCAGTGATAGTGAAGATGCAAGCTGTAGCTACAGGTTGTGGAAGGTGGTGAAGATGATGATAATATGGCCATGCATGCATGCTTCAGCCGTTGCTAGTGTTGCAACCATCGGTGATAGTGAAGGTGCAAGCTGTAGCTACAGGTTGTGGAAGGTGGTGAAGATGATGATAATATGGCCATGCATGCATGCTTCAACCGTTAGTGATGCACTACCATCAGTGATAATGAAGATGCAAGCTGTAGCTACAGGTTGTGGAAGGTGGTGAAGATGATGATAATATGGCCATGCATGCATGCTTCAGCCGTTGCTAGTGTTGCAACCATCGGTGATAGTGAAGATGCAAGCTGTAGCTACAGGTTGTGGAAGGTGGTGAAGATGATGATAATATGGCCATACATGCATGCTTCAGCCGTTGCTAGTGATGCAACCATCGGTGATAGTGAAGATGCAAGCTGTAGCTACAGGTTGTGGAAGGTGGTGAAGATGATGATAATATGGCCATGCATGCATGCTTCAGCCGTTGCTAGTGTTGCAACCATCGGTGATAGTGAAGATGCAAGCTGTAGCTAGTTGTGGAAGGTGGTGAAGATGATGATAATATGGCCATACATGCATGCTTCAGCCGTTGTTAGTGATGCAACCATCGGTGATAATGAAGATGCAAGCTGTAGCTAGTTGTGGAGGGTGATGAAGACGATGAAATATGGCCATGCGTGCATGCTTCAGCCGTTGCTAGTGATGCAACCATCAGTGATAATGAAGATTCAAGCTGTAGCTACAGGTTGTGGAAGGTGGTGAAGATGATGATAATATGGCCATACATGCATGCTTCAGCCGTTGTTAGTGATGCAACCATCGGTGATAATGAAGATGCAAGCTGTAGCTAGTTGTGGAGGGTGATGAAGACGATGAAATATGGCCATGCGTGCATGCTTCAGCCGTTGTTAGTGATGCACTACCATCAGTGATAGTGAAGATGCAAGCTGTAGCTAGTTGTGGAGGGTGATGAAGACGATGAAATATGGCCATGCGTGCATGCTTCAGCCGTTGTTAGTGATGCACTACCATCAGTGATAGTGAAGATGCAAGCTGTAGCTAGTTGTGGAGGGTGATGAAGACGATGAAATATGGCCATGCGTGCATGCTTCAGCCGTTGTTAGTGATGCACTACCATCAGTGATAGTGAAGATGCAAGCTGTAGCTAGTTGTGGAGGGTGGTGAAGACGATGAAATATGGCCATGCGTGCATGCTTCAGCCGTTGCTAGTGATGCAACCATCGGTGATAGTGAAAATGCAAGCTGTAGCTACAGGTTATGGAGGGTGATGAAGACGATGATAATATGGCCATGCGTGCATGCTGCAGCCGTTGCTAGTGATGCAACCATCGGTGATAGTGAAAATGCAAGCTGTACCTACAGGTTGTGGAAGGTGGTGAAGATGATGATAATATGGCCATACATGCATGCTTCAGCCGTTACTAGTGATGCAACCACCAGTGATAATGAAGATGCAAGCCGTAGCTAGTTGTGGAAGGTGGTAAAGATAATGGCTATATATGTATGTGTGATTGAGTTTTTGGTTGTAATGCTACTGCCAGAAATTGCTAGTAATCATGAAAAGCCTGTAGTTGGCTGAGGATTGAAGATGATGGTCATGTCAATGAATGGCACTGTAGATTAATAGACGACTGCTGCATGCTCTAATATTTGCAGGTCACTGATTTCCCGTAAAGCTTCATGTTGCAATTGGCTGTTGGAGGTGGCAATGCTGGTGTTAAGGGAGATGTGAATATCAAAGAAAACACCTTTATCGGTCATTGTTTAATTAAATACAGAAACTCCTTACCTCTGTTATAAATTGTTTATTTGTCGGCGAATTCACTTGTTCGTCCCAGGCTTTCTTAGGCTGAATAACATCCAACTGACTTGCTTCAAGATAGTCTTCGTATTCTACAACAACGCCACGTCCTTCAAGAACACGAGATGGATTACTTACATCCTTCCAACTCTGGTCCCGCATTTCTGGGGTGTCGGTCCTCTTTTGATGCGAAGGATAGTCTACTCCGTTCAGACCTTTTTCCGATGTGCTTCGAACGAGATTACCATTTGCAGCATGGTTTTCAGTTTCCCATTTCTCCACCGATTTCATAACTTTCCTTCCACGTGTTGTGCCACGCCCTGAATGTGCGATTCTATCTGATCGTGTATAAGGCACTGCAACGAAACCATAATCTTCATCATCCACATCTTGAAAAGATGACAAACTTTTAGTTCTCCTGGGAGACCCACTGGATGATCCAGGAGTATATCTATCGGAGCCGAAACCATGTGCTGGAAAGGCTTTCTCGATTTCCTGAAAGACAAAACTATGCGGTCTCACATCCTCCAATCTTTCAAACTCACTAAATTCCGGAGGAAAGTTTAGTGGTTCGGGATCATTCGGTATTCGATCTAGCTGTTCGGTACTTCGGACTATCTTCGTATACGTGGTCGTATATTCTTCTACATACATAGGCGGGGCATCACGACTATGCACAGGACTATGTGGTCCTGTGTCGCTGCTAATTGGTCTTTCTTCAGTCTGTCTAAGTGGCTCTCTGCGTACAGTGATTTCCTCTTCAGACTGCTCAAACTCGAATGTTTTTGGATGAGTGCGGCTTGACGCGCGAGAAGAGATTCTCTCATCGTCATCATCACTGGGTAAGTACGAACGTCTTGACGTCATTCTGCATGGAAAAGGAAAAAAGAGGATTTATCTTATTGGCTCGAGGTGCTTCATGGTGGAGAAGACTCATTTTATTGGCTCATAAACTGCTTCATGGTAGACTGAGAAGACTCAGAATTTCAGCAACAATACAACATAAATAGCAAATCACTTTGTTAATTTACTATCGAGCAGCCGTGTTCATTTTTAAAGTGGGGAAAAAGCAAACAAATACTCAAGGGAAAGTCCACTAGTCTTCCAGAACAAGACGCTCAATGAGCTTACACTCGGGCATTATGACAAGGACAATGACAGTTGCGTGAAGAGGGAGACTATGTATTGGTGAGCATAGATAAAAATATCCGAATCGTCCTTATGTCGTATTCAATACGTTGTGGGGCCAACCTTTCAGTTATTTGGTCCAAAGTATGTTCCGACTGTTAGTAGTTGTTGACAGATTGATGTGTGATTAGTGGCATTTTAAGATATTTCAACGTTGCTGACTGACTGTTGTCACGCGCCGTGAAAAAACGTTTAAAAATTATCCGACAGTAAAACGAAACACATTTCTCAGATATATAATGATGGATGTTTATTTTATTCCACGTTTGAAAAATTCAGAAAGAAAAGGAATCGTAGAAATCGTACTTCAAAACTTCATCAAAACAAAGGCGAGCAATGTAAATGTACGAAATTCGGGATCATACAAAAGTAGTTTTAGCCTATTTATATACTTGCACAATAGCGAAGCGCATTAATTAGTGACGTCACAACTCAGACAAACAAACCAAATTTTGCATATCCTTCAGTCCGATTTTGTTAGTTTTATTTTTTAGTGACAATTGTTTTGATGTAGGTTTCTCCGTGTTTTTTTTCAGTACGATTACAGTTGCATGATCCTTCTCTGAGTCATACATCTATTACGCGACCTAATTTTAGAACCGCCGCGCAGCGCTATTTACTCGGGCCCTTCCGAAGGAAGCCCGAGTAATAAAATGGGGATTCTTTTTGTTTGTTTTTTGTTTTGTTATGGTCACGGAATGAAGAAAGAATGCGAAGAATGAAGAAAGAATGCGAAGTATTTGATCGTTTCGAGTTTCAAGATTACTCGGCAGATAAGGGAAAACAAACGACACACAGGACTCAAGTCGATTTGAATCTTAGTTTTGAAAGCAGCTGTAGATCTTCAAGCTATTAAAGGTCAGGATTCTAGTTCATCGTTCGACGACTAGAAGTGGTAGAAGGATTAGAAGCTCGTCGGTTGGATCGAGAGAGAACAAGTCATCTTTCAGCAGATAAGGGAAAACAAACGGCACACAGGACTCAAGTAGACTTGAATCTTAGTTTTGAAAGCAGCTGTAGATCTTCAAGCTATTAAAGGTCAGTCAGGATTCTAGTTCATCGTTCGACGATGCAGCTAAGGCGCGTTTGTTTTTGTTATAAATGAAACGATATCTTTCAGAGTGGGCCCACACGAATCGGCGTATGCTTTCGTATGTGAAATGAGCGTGTTTAAAGCCCGTGTTTTATTTTCAGTAACTCATGATGGATGTTTATTTTATTCCACGTTTGAAAAATTCAGAAGGAAAAGGAATCGTAAAAATCGTACTTCAAAACGACATCAAAGCAAAGGCGAGCAAGGTCAATTGTTTTGAAAATAAACAGTGTTTGCATGATAAAATGTAGGTTTCTCCGTGTTCTTTTCAGTACGATTACAGTTGTATGATCCTTGTCTGAGTCATACATCTATTACGCGACCTAATTTTAGAACCGCCGCGTAGCGCTATTTAACAATGTATCCAGGCTCAAAACAGGTTAGTAAACGGCAAAAATACATCACATCATCGAATCAAAACGTCCTTAGATTTTAGGGATCTATTACAGAAGAAGACGCTCAATGAGCGTAGTCGGGCATTATGACAGTTGCGTGAGGACCATGAATATTTGTGTCGGTGAGCATCGATAAAGATCTCGGACTCTTCGAAGTACGCTGTGGTACGTTTTTAACGTACTTGAGGTCACATCTTAAATCTAACATAAGCAGCTTTTGATTTTTCACGCGAACTGTCAGTTTTTGATTTCGAGATAAATCGAACTGAGATCTTTCAATGTATAGGCCCGACAGTCGATTGGTCGAGCTTTGTCACATCATACCGTAGTCTGAATCAACTGGATGTTTAAAAGATTGTCTGGTATTCTTTGTCGAACTCGCTACTATATTAGATTTTAGGGATCTGTTACAGAAGAAGACGCTCAATGAGCGTATAGTCGGGCATTATGACAATGACAGTTGCGTGACGAGGGAGACTATTTGTGTCGATGAGCATCGATAAAGATCTCCGATTCGTCGAGGTACGTCTACAGTACGTACTTAAACGTACTCGAGGTTGCATATTCGCCTGAGCTTCTAGTCCTTCTACCACTTCTAGTCGTCGAACGATGAACTAGAATCCTGACCTTTTAAAAGCTTGAAGATTTTGACCCGTTTGAGCATAGAATTACTTCATTAGGCGTTCTGATATCATCGCCCCCGTTTTCAGCCAATCGAAACCCTGAAACAGACATTCCTGACCGATACGATCACATTCTTCACATTCTGTGTACAACGAAGAATAAAAAAATATATATAAGAAAGCGCATTTTATAACTCGGGATTCCTTCGGAAGGGCCCGAGTAATTACCTGTCCTGTCTACTCGAAAACTGTTTGCATATAATCTGCTATTGTATTGGACCGCAATTAATTGAAGAACTTCAGTTTGTAATCTAAGTGCTAAATAGACAACCAAAGATCTCCAATAGAGTACAAACCATATGTCCGTGAAACAGTACTAACTAATTAGTACTAAATAGCACTGATGAAACAATAGAAAACAATAGATATAACACTATTTAGTACTATTTAGTAATAGTATTATTTCACGGACATATGGTTTGCACTCTATGGCAATATGAAATTGAGGTATATTTTTAATTTATCTGATCGTAACTAATGTAAACAATGGACCTGCAGGTTTTTACAGCGTTCTCATATTTACATCACTACGTGAAAATCATTATACAACAATACAACAATAACAAGTCTTGAATAGTTAATGTACAGTATAATTTATCTTGCACATATCTTTAACTTTTCGCTTGGCGGGAGTATTAGCTCTCTAAAGTAAGTATTGAAGTTATTAGGATTATAGTTATTCCCGAAAATTAAAGACTTTTGAATTCAATCCATGTATTCAGCCTTGCTTGTGGTTCCGATTCTACTTGAATGCACCGATGAAGCGAAGGCAAAGCATGCGCATATAATACTATATACTCTAACTTGTAGCTTTAAGACTTTTGAATTCAATCCATGTATTCAGCCTTGCTTGTGGTTCCGATTCTACTTGAATGCACCGATGAAGCGAAGGCAAAGCATGCGCATATAATACTATATACTCTAACTTGTAGCTTTAAGACTTTTGAATTCAATCCATGTATTCAGCCTTGCTTGTGGTTCCGATTCTACTTGAATGCACCGATGAAGCGCAGGCAAAGCATGCGCATATAATACTATATACTCTAACTTGTAGCATCGAAATAATGACTTTTTTCTGTTACTTTTCAGTTGGTTTATTTTCTGTACGACTATACTTCCTAGTTTTCTAATCAACTGTGAACCAATCTTTCTTAGCAGCGCATAATAAATACTTAGCATTATTCTGCATTAGTTTATTCGCTTGTGGCTTTTAGCGAGAGCTGAATAGAAGGGAAAACAACGATAACATCTCAGGCAGCACATGTTAAACCGTTTGTGAGAGCCTCGAAAGACTACAATTTGTGTGCTTTTAGTAGCCTTCATCTTAACATTGAGTGATATAAAAGGTACATGTTTTTTCGTGAAAAAAAATCCCCCACACACACACACAAGACATTGTAATTCCATACCTAACAGGTGACTCCAAAGACTGGAGTTTGTAGCTACATCTTATCTCGTGAAAATAACTTTAAAACCCCACAAATTAATGCTCATATGAATAGGCATACTTACTTCGAAGTCATTGTGGGCTGGTTGGAGATTTGTATACTAAACTCTCATTCATTCGCTCATTTTGTTGTCTCCAAACGCCCTTCAAATGGAGTGTTTTGGGCATCAAAATGACGCTATATTTACCAGTGGCAACGCTGGCTACAGCTATGAGACATGGCACCTTGTTGTTATTCCAGCTCGGCTCTGATTGGATGAGTGGCCTCGGTCACCTGTGCCCTTCTTTTGTAAATGATTTTCCTCACTGACTCTCAATCTTTCTAGTAACGCAAGGTTCTCGGAAAAATGCCTTTTCGAGAAAATCTGAGCCTCTTTTCCGTCGAATTTTGTGCCTGGAAATATAGGTCTTCATCCCTAAATATATAACTTATGAATGAATATTTTCATGCGGTATTATTTTATTGTGACTTTTGTTGGAGTTTATTTTTACTTGTGGTGTCTTTTGTCAGGAGTTCGAAAATTGATTTCCTTTAGTCACTTTACATAAGATATCACTTTACGCCATTTTCTATAGTCGTTAGCGTTAATAATATGCAGTCTCCTAGGCTACCACGAACTTTACTACTACTAGATTTATTCCAAAATACGTGAATCACACGACGTGGTGAAGGAGATTTTAGGGGTCGATTTTCAGTCGAGTTGATCGATATACACCGCTGCCACCATATTTATCGAGGACGTCTGGAAATCCAAGGCTCAATAGAAAAGCTTTTGATCAAAGCCCGTCAAAATAATAGCAAAATGAGACATATAGCCAAAAATACCCGTCGTCTGGTTTTTAAAAAGCGTAAATATTCTTCACAGTTTGTATATTTTCTTATCAGTTATGTGTGTTGTATTCATCTGAGTGAAGTCATCAATTGTTTGACAGCTATGACCAAGCCAAAAGGCATCTCAGAGGATTATGGAACATTTTTGATCAACAAATCATCGCAAGAGAAATTGACTTTATCGTTAATGATCATAAACGACTGACAAATTAAATTCCTTTCAAGTAAAATATCGGACAATGGTTTTGCATTGTTCCTCTCGTCTCGCGCTTTCCTTCAGTTTTTTCCTTCCTTTCTCCCGTATTTCCCCCCTTTGTCTAATTATCATTTCACTGCATACGGAGTGTATCAAATAATAATAATAATAAATTTAAGTTATGAAGCGCAAATATCCATACAATGTTCAAATGCGCTAGGAATCATAATATAAAATAGTACAAGAAATTACAATTTCTTATAATAACAATTTGTAAATATTAAACACTAATATCAATTATCCTTGTGACATACTGCATGATATGAGCTGGTGATCCACTTACGCGATTGAATAAATCTTGAGTATCGGAACAAAAGAAGCCCACTGTACGGACACCACTGAGGCCTCGCACACAATATTGTCTGCGCAAAGTGATTTGAGTAGATTCCTTGCATACAAATCTCTTTTGTTAATATGACGCACTAGTGGAATAAATAGAGGATATTACATGGGCGCGCGGAGATACGAATTTTATCTTCGAGTGTTGATGATATCTCTCACGAGTGAGCGCAGCGAACGAGTGAGAGATATTCAACACGAGAAGATAAAATTCGTATCTCCAAGCGACCATGTAATATTCTGTTTATTATATAATTATCGATGAAACATTTTTTTTGTTTTGAAATAATTTTTACTTTACGATATGATATCTTCACATGTGAAGATAACATGTTATCTTCACGTGTGAAGATATCAATTTTTCGAAGGAGAGAAATATAGATATTTCATCGATAATTATATAATAATAAATTTTAGTATATACAGTCGAACCTCTCCACAACAGCCACCTCGGGACTAAATTTTGTGGCCGTTGTGTAGAGGTTGCCGTTGTGGGGAGGTTTTGAAAAACGAATAAATGTATGGGATTGCTGGTGGCGGGACAAAAAACCCTGGCCGTTACAAAGAGGTGGCCGTTGTGGGAAGGTGGTCGTTAATAGAGGTTCGACTGTATTTTATTTAGTTTTTTATGTATTGCGCATTCGATCATATATTTGAAGAATGCGCAATGGAAATGATTAACATGACGCACGAGTGGAATAATAATAGTCAATATTTAGTTATGATTGTAAGCTGCCTGGCTAGAAATTGCGCCTAGGACGGTTGCAAGATAATAGGAGAAAGTGTAAACTGGCAGACACACATATTCAACACTTCATACATATTGCCATTTAAACCCACGCATTCAATTTAGACTAGACGACGCGCGGTCAGCCATGAACCTATTTCAAATTTGGAGTGGAGGGGTGTTGCAGAACAGAGGTGGTACTGAAGTCGTTCATTGTAACTGGAAAGAACAAACAAGACAAAATAATGCAGAACACACACGAACGCTTCAAACGTTTGATTTTAATATTGGTTTATCTATTTAGCATACAAAAGAAATACCTGCACTGAATTTCCTTTTTTCTTCACTGGATTTCCTTTTTTTCTGCAAGGAATTTCCTAAAACTTGCACTGTTCTCAGCGAATTTTATTAGAATCGACAAGTTTTTTTCATGTATATTATCAGACTGAAAGACATGGTCGCTCGCAACCCTGGAACCGGCCGAGAACCCTCGCAACCCCTACAGCCCTCGCAACCCCCTACAACCCTTACAACCCCTACAACCCTCTCAACTCCTACAACCCTCGCAACCCCCACAGCCCTTGCAACTCCTACAACCCTCGCAACCCCCACAGCCCTTGCAACTCCTACAACCCCTACAACCCTCGCAACCCCTACAACCCTTGCAACCCATACAACCCTCGCAACCCCACAGCCCTTGCAACTCATACAACCCTCGCAACCCCACAGCCCTTGCCACCCTTGCAACCCCTACAACCCTCGCAACCCCCACAGCCCTTGAAACCCCTACAACCCTTGCAACCCCTACAACCCTCGCAACCCCCACAGCCCTCGCAACCCCCACAGCCCTCGCAACCCCTACAACCCTTGCAACCCTTGCAACCCCTACAACCCCCACAGCCCTTGCCACCCATGCAACTCCTACAACCCTTGCAACCCCTACAACCCTTGCAACCCCTACAACCCTCGCAACCCCTACAACCCTTGCAACCCCTACAACCCTCGCAACCCCTACAATCCCCACAGCCCTTGCCACCCATGCAACTCCTACAACCCTTGCAACCCCTACAACCCTCGCAACCCCTACAACCCTCGCAACCCCTACAACCCTCGCAACCCCCATAGCCCTTGCAACCCCTACAACCCTTGCAACCCTGCAACCCTCGCAACCCCTGCAACCCCCACAGCCCTCGCAACCCCTACAACCCTCGCAACCCCTACAACCCCTACAACCCTCGCAACCCCCACAGCCCTTGCAACCCCTACAACCCTCGCAACCCCTACAACCCTCGCAACCCCTACAACCCTCGCAACCCCCACAGCCCTTGCAACTCCTACAACCCTCGCAACCCCCACAGCCCTTGCAACTCCTACAACCCCTACAACCCTCGCAACCCCTACAACCCCTACAACCCTCGCAACCCCTACAACCCCCACAGCCCTTGCCACCCATGCAACTCCTACAACCCTTGCAACCCCTACAACCCTCGCAACCCCTACAACCCTCGCAACCCCTACAACCCTCGCAACCCCCATAGCCCTTGCAACCCCTACAACCCTTGCAACCCTGCAACCCTCGCAACCCCTGCAACCCCCACAGCCCTCGCAACCCCTACAACCCTCGCAACCCCTACAACCCCTACAACCCTCGCAACCCCCACAGCCCTTGCAACCCCTACAACCCTCGCAACCCCTACAACCCTCGCAACCCCTACAACCCTCGCAACCCCTACAACCCTCGCAACCCTCGCAACCCCCACAACCCTTGCAACCCCTACAACCCTTGCAACCCCTACAACCCTCGCAACCCCCACAACCCTTGCAACCCCTACAACCCTTGCAACCCCTACAACCCTTGCATATTGAAATAATGAAGAGGAACAGTTCGTTTTTTGGTGAAATGATTTTATTGTTATACGTTATATCGTTATTGTTATGATTTCATTGTTATACGTGATCATGCAAACCCCCTATTTACCAATGAGTCAAGCTTCGAAATGGGCAGGTCTGAAATGTTGTACGTTAAGGGGGGCAAAAAAACGCACATTGGAAAGCGAGAGGACACGAGACAAAGCGACATAACCTGATCCTGGAGGAAGAGTCTGGCAATCAAACCAAATAATAGCATCTTGCAGTGTCTGGCCTTGAGCTTTGGAGATGGTGACGGAATACCCCGGAACGAAAAGACAGCAAGTATGCACAATTGTTTCGTCGGATCCATTCTCGGCATCCAAAGAGGAAACTCGCGATGAACCACAACCAAACTGCGGAACACAACCGCAAAACAATTGTGTTTCCTTGTCTCATGTGGACTGTGGCTTTCTGGCCGTTGATGACACCTCGAGGCTTGTCACGGTTCTGAGTAATGACCATTCTCATGCCTCTGTATACTGGCGTTTGTCCAGTCTTACAACCGCCAAAGGCTAATACTAATAAAGGCTAATAATGGCGTCCAATTTCAATTGCCATTGTTCTGGACTGACTAGCTGAAATAAACTGAAATAAACTGACATTCACCTTGATTTTATACCGCATTTATTCAGTTTGTGGTCTATATGACTTTACGGAGTCATTCAGGTGGTACCTTTGGAGTTGGAGCAGAAGCTGTGTAGTCTTTTGATTTTCTTTTTATAGCAAAAAAATAAAACGTTTATGAAACCAAGGTTGAGTATTGAATAAAAGAATTAATCCATTCGCGCTTCAACAACTGCTTCAAAGTTGGTTATTTGTAAATAATTTGTAAATTCCTTCTTGGTTATTTACATATAATTTAGTTAAAAATTAAAACACACTTGGCGCCCCATGAAAAACTTGCAACAAGACGCTCAATGAGCGTATACTCGGGCATTATGACAGTTGCGTGACGAGGGAGACTATGTGTCGGTGAGCATAGATAAAGATCTCCGAATCGTCAAGGTTCGTCTGCAGTACGTACTTGGGACGACTTGAGGTTGCATATTCATGGTCAGATGGTTCTGATAACGTCTTTCGTTTGTTCGTTGTCGCAGAGGAAAGTCGGTCAAATAAAGGACTCAAAAATCATTCCCGAACTTCGTATTTTTTAAACATCCAGTCGATTCAGACTATTATGTGACGAAGCTCGACGAAGCTGCTGTCTCTGCCTATAAATTTCGGAATTCATGCCTTCAAATGAGCGTGTTTAAAAGGAAGTGATCGATGGCTTGCCTTCGATACAACATCATTTCTCTGCTGCATGCACGAGCTTCTACACAGCACTTCTAGTCGGTAGTCGTGGAACGATAAGTTAGCACTTCTATTAACGATGACTCAGCACTTCTAGTCTTCGAACCTAGAGCGAACAATACTTCGGATTTAGTTTGATATACGCTCGGGAAACTATTTGACCCGTTTGAGCGAATCATACTTTCGGAATTACTTCATTAGGCGTTCGGATATCATCGCCCCCGTTTTCAGCCAGTCGAAACCCTGAAACAGACATTCCTGGCATTTTGTGTACAACGGGAAAAAAATAAAAATAAGAAAGCTCATTTTATAACTCGGGCTTTTTCCGGAAGTGCCCGAATAACAAGAAGGATGAAAAACGGTTCACCACAGGAACTCCAACCAACACAGGAACTCCACCGAGAGCCTGGTAAGCCTGTGATGTAGCCTGCGTATCCTGGCCCTAAAAGGGGAGGGGGGGGGGGGGGGGGGGGGGGGAGAAGAGGGAGAATGGGGAGAATCAAGCGAGATGATAAGTGCCCACATAAAACACAGGTAGCCCATGCCAATATTAGTTTCGCCTGACCTAACCTATTTCCCCTGCGTAGCCTGGACTTTTTAGGGCTTTTTGGTAGAGAGGCGGGGAGGAGGGGGACGGGGACTAGGGGCGAGGGGTGGAGGTTTTTTGGGGAAAATATCCCCATTCCCCAATCCCCAGTCCTCCTCGATTCCAAATTTCCAAAATCTCCCCCCAAGCGAGATGATAAAAACCCCATAAAAAACCGCCAGGCTAGTTTCGGCTATAACCTATTTGGGTGAAGTTCCCGGATGAAGGTATGGCAATGCTGAGACAGGCCCGGCCAAGGCATTGTACACTAGAATTAAAAATGCGCTCCTTAATTCGATCCACTCGATGTGCTTCAAAATATGGAATTCCATATCTTAGAAATATGCTTGACGGCTAGTAGTTTATACTAGTATGGAATGTACTGGAAACACAAAATTTCAACAAATTTGGGCCACATTGACAAAGTGGTCTCGAGACTGCGGTCTTTCTTGTTATGTCTTTGGTAAAAATAACACACATTGACATAACACTGGATATGAACACATATCGATAATGTGAAAATAATGACGCTATTTTCGCCTCGGTTTAATTGGCCATATTTCAATGTCAAGAAAGCCATTTTGCGTCATATGGACTGGTGACTCAACTCCTCCCCTCATAAGTACCCCCATGAACAGGCACGAGCAAAGAAGATTACAAATATGGCCATCGTTTTGTTATATCAGAGCACACAGCTTAAGTGTCCTTGAGAGCTGAATGAACGCGCACTTGAGAAAACTGCAAATACGTGGATGATATCCCAAGCCATCTTTCATCCATCGTGCATGACCTCGTATCGGGACTCGTATATTCTATGCATTCAAGTGTCAAGCCCACTCAAAAAAAAACCGAGTTCCTGTTGATTTTAAAAGCAAACTAATGGCTGGAGGTGGAGTAAGTTAGAAATTTTCAGTGCCAAGAATTTTTCATGGAATCCGGATACCCTCGGGGATCGGTAGTCTTTCTAAAAGATGCTCAGAAATGATGTCTTTGCGGGGACAAATTAGTCGGCACTTTCTAGAGTTAAAACTGTCATGTAGTTGTAAATATTTGTCAATAATGGGTGGGTTGTTTATGTTTGAATGCCTTGAATGAGTGGTTCGCCCCAGAGACTGAATAGTTGCCATTCGTTGATGATCGATGTGTATTTTTCTTATATTCTAATCATGAACTAAGAGAAGCCAACGAAAGCTAGCCTGCGTAGCGGCGCTCTGGGGGGAGGGGGAAAGGGGGAAAAAGGAGGGGGACCGCCGCTACGCAGGCCAACGAAAGCCACTGTATGATGCAAATCCTTATTTTATTTGATTACCGCTTTTTACATTTGTAGTACACTCAGTACTGCAACACTTTGAGCCGGGGAAAGTTAAAGTGTTATAAAGATACCGCGTTAAAGTTCTTCCGAGTGTTAGCCCTAGAAAGAAAGGAGAAAGAGAGAAAATCCCTTGGTGGCCGATTCGAACCCACAACCCTAGGAACTGATCACCGATGCACTACTTGGGTAATTTCCTAGTATTGTGTACAACACAAGGACTTTCTCGTAACGTGTGTTATTAAAGTAAAAGGCACAGGCGTATTTGTCAATTGTCAACTCTATTTTTTAAATAACCACTCAAATATAGAAATATATCGGCAAAATTATCGACGGAAAGCAAATATTTGGCAAGGTTGAAGGAGAGGTAATAGACAAACTCTCACTGCAAAATACTAAATTTATGAAAATTTATTTATTTATTTATAGCAACTGATTTAACAAATTAATATAACGGTGAAGGTGTATCAATAAAATAGTGCGACATTGTTAATTGGTAGCAGACGTGCTGTGTTGCAGTTAATTGGTAGCAGACGTGCTGTGTTTGGTAAGTTTACCCTTTTAAAAGACATATTTTATTGATTTCCAAATAGGAAAACCATTATACAAAACGTTCTGAAATACTCATCTTACTTTTAAATTGATAGTACCTCGAATAATTAATTACGCTCGCTCGACCAATCATGCGTCTCGCCTGTGATTCTATTGTGCGTCACTTGCTCAGTGACTTTGTTTGTCTTTCATTAACTCACGCGTCGATCATGCTGAACTGACAACCACTATGTTGGCCGGGACCCTATGTTGCTCATCTGTGAGCGACCGCCAGCGCTAGACACTTCTCTGTAACTCATTATAAGATGCAAGCCTCTAGTCTACATGTATGGCAAGTTTTGTAAAACATCAAAAGGGCAAGGACTTGAGGTCTGGCCTGTCGAAGTGGGAGTTGGAAGAACTGACTAAAGATCGGCGCAAGATTCTTGGCAAGAACGAGCTACATCGTGAAATACTTGCCGATGGACTACGCTGTCCGTTGTGTTTCTTGCTGCCATGTGCGATTATTGCATTTATTCTTCTTATACTCATGGGAGTCTACATCGTGCATCCATATGTGGTTGGTAAGTCGATTCCGTCACTCCGGCTCTGAAGGAATTAATTATAAACTGTAATTTAATAATTGCTTATATTGTACTTGTAAATATTCCTCTTCAGACAGCCAACCACATTTCTCAACACCGAGTAAACTTTACAGTATTCTTCTCAAGTGGCGGTGTGTCAGGCTTGTAACTTCACGCTTTTCTCAACATGCCCAGACAACATTGAAATCAAAACAAAAACCATCCACCGTCACCCGACGGGACTTGGTCTTTGACTAATTGAATTTCACTTAAAGTTTTACCACAGAACAACATCTTTGAGATACTCGTATCGATTTCACTGATCTTGTGGAGTATAAAGCATGTGGCGGTTCTAGACTTCTCGCATTGTACATTTTATTGTATTAATCTCCCGGTCTCATGACATTCTAATCCTAGAGATTTCTCTAGCAGGAAAACAAAGCAACAACTCATTAGCTTCTCACGAATATTAATCAATTTTTCTGTACAAAATATGGCCATTTTTTTTGCCCTTGATAAACGTTTGTGATTCGGCTGGGCGAATTCATTTTTTCCTGTCTTATCCAGTTTTTTGTTATTTCTGTGTATTTTGAGTTGTTTCTTGTCATAGGAGCGGAGCTATCCGTGTTCTAATGACAGGAGAATATATCCGTGCACAGAAACACCGACGTTTCTGATCGCGATACAATCTGTAAAACGCCTCTTTCAACCACATTCAGTGTATGGCAATATCCATTTGCTAGTTCCACATTACATAGACTGCAGCCTAATCAATAAACATAGCGACGGACACAGCGATTAGATTCTTGATAGTCTTTTACGATCTAAGACTAAAGCTTATCTGATAGCCCTACAAGTATCTCGAACGAGATTTGCCCAAAAATTCATCTTCTCGTCTGTCGTGTTGCAAGCATTACTTCATGTCCTAAACTCGCTTATTCGTCGAGTATCGTTCACGATACAGAATAGATATCATGGTAGTTTATCTGTCGCTGAGATGTCATATATGTTAAGTGATGTACTTATAGTGACTGCGACCCTCGTAACCCTTTACTGTGATGACAGAGAGGTATACAAAGTGGTTTGTAAAAAAAACATCTACACAAACTTGTTTTCCTTGACAAGTTTTCCTTGACAAGTTTCACATTGTTTCAATGCACTTTACAACCGATGGAGGATCGGGACTTGTAGCCTTCTCGTATATGTGTCTTTTTAATATGGAGTTGATGTTTGTTTGCTTCGACGACGACAAGTGACTACTAAAAGCTAATATTGCTATCGTGACGATTAAAGTAATTCATAATGAAAGGAATTAAAATGAAGAAAAACGCTCCACGATAGCAGGCACGAGTAACTTCCAGCCCATTTTACTTCGCCATTTTCACTGGAATTGTGGCGTTTTGGGAGGTTTTGAATAACTTGAAAATAAAAACTCCAAAAATCGCGGTTTGTTTTATTTACTTTTTCAATTCAATAAATCGATTGTCTTCCGCTATTCCACAGGGTGACAGGTAATATACCGGCGGCAAGAGATGCCGTCGCATTCTGTCATCCTGTATTTACATGATGTCCTTTTTTCCGTTGTCTTTTCTTCAGTTCACTAAAATTTTATAATATCGCAGGGTTTTTCAGTGATTGTGCCGTTCTACTTGCACTAACCATCTCTCAGTGATTGTACCGTTCTACTTGAACTAACCATCTCTCAGTGATTGTACCGTTCTACTTGCACTAACCATCTCTCAGTGATCGTGTCGTTCTACTTGCGCTAACCATCTCAGTGATTGTACCGTTCTACTTGCACTAACCATCTCTCAGTGATCGTGTCGTTCTACTTGCGCTAACCATCTCAGTGATTGTACCGTTCTACTTGCACTAACCATCTCTCAGTGATTGTGCCGTTCTACTTGCGGTAACCATCTCAGTGATTGTACCGTTCTACTTGCACTAACCATCTCTCAGTGATTGTGCCGTTCTACTTGCGGTAACCATCTCTCAGTGATTGTACCGTTCTACTTGCGCTAACCATCTCTCAGTGATTGTGCCGTTCTACTTGCGCTAACCATCTCTCAGTGATTGTGCCGTTCTACTTGCGCTAACCATCTCTCAGTGATCGTGCCGTTCTACTTGTGCTAACCATCTCTCAGTGATCGTGCCGTTCTACTTGCGCTAACCATCTCTCAGTGATTGTGCCGTTCTACTTGCACTAACCATCTCTAAGTGATTGTACCGTTCTACTTGCGGTAACCATCTCAGTGATTGTACCGTTCTACTTGCGGTAACCATCTCTCAGTGATTGTACCGTTCTACTTGCGGTAACCATCTCTCAGTGATTGTGCCGTTCTACTTGCGCTAACCATCTCTCAGTGATTGTGTCGTTCTACTTGCGCTAACCATCTCAGTGATTGTGCCGTTCTACTTGCGGTAACCATCTCTCAGTGATTGTACCGTTCTACTTGCGGTAACCATCTCTCAGTGATTGTGCCGTTCTACTTGCGCTAACCATCTCTCAGTGATTGTGCCGTTCCACTTGCGCTAACCATCTCTCAGTGATTGTACCGTTCTATTTGCGCTAACCATCTCTCAGTGATTGCACCGTTCTACTTGCGCTAACCATCTCGCAGTGATTGTACCGTTCTACTTGCGCTAACCATCTCAGTGATTGTACCGTTCTACTTGCGCTAACCATCTCAGTGATTGTGCCGTTCTACTTGCGCTAACCATCTCTCAGTGATTGTGCCGTTTTACTTGCGTCTTTAAACCCAGTACTGAGAAACATATATGTCCTATTTTAAACTTTATTTTTAAGTATTTGTGGTTGGTTTTACGGTATATGGTCTTGCTATTTCGTCGCATGGCGTGAGTTCAGAAGTATATCATGTCTTTTAGTGATAAACAGTGAAACATGTTTAACTAATCACCGTGATCCACGCAAATACTCCATGTCATTGCGTATCGTTGTCGGGAATACCCTGGGTTGGGTTTCTCCTTTCTTTCTCTCTTTCCTTCAATCCGTTTCCCTTTCTCTCTTTTTGCATCTGTTCTCACTATTCCGCTCTTTCTCCTTCCACCTTGTACTTCCTTGTCTCCGGCTCTCTCTCTCTCTCTTCTTTTGTAAAGAGTAGAGAAATATCGTAGAAGGTTTTCAGATGGCTGAGTTACCACCAATCTGCTTTATTCAATGTCGCGTGTGTGTTAATCGTTTCTGACAATTTCTCTTTCAGGGAAATCTCTGATAAAGACGCAGTGTCGATACAACAGAACTGAGTATGAACCTAGCTGGTCTGGATACTGTAGCCATAGGACAAACCACTTTAAACCCTGCTTTAAAATCATTGTAAGTATAAAGTTTTTGTCGTTGGAAGACAAGTTTTTATATGCCCCATTGTAAAACAAACAGAAAATATGAAAATACTGCTCAATCACTCGACTCTCACTCGAGATTTCACATGTCCGTCAGTAGTATATATAGTAGTTCGTGACTGAGTGGGATGACTGCGCGGGGCATTATAGTGCCACTTGTTCATTATTTTGTACGGACCTCGCGCAGATATTGTCCGGATTGTTTCGAGTCAATCTTATGAGTTAAAAGCCATGTATGTTTAGGCCGAATACTCTGTTTTCGCAACTCAGCCGAATCATACGGGATTTTACGGACCCGCTCGAGCAGGTACAGAAAAACACGTAGAGCTCCATCACGTGACTTTTGTCGAAGAATAAATAAACATTTCCGAAGTTTGACCGAACTGTCAACGAATATTTATCGAGCCACTTTAATTTCTCATTTGAGCAATAACATTGTTAAAAGAGGCCTGCGTTGCAATACCAAAGCTGTTTTACTGCCCGCAGTTTGCCAAGTCTACGCGCCCGCGGCAATAATAAGAGCTTTTATGAAAATGGCGATTTCCCAACATTTCCAAAGACCATCAGCGCGCACTTTTCAATAACCGGAAAACCTTTTTCTCAATAGAAAATCATGTATTTATTGGACTGGCGGCTCTTTTTCTAAGCATCCTACACACTTAACTAATGCATTCTTTTCCCTTTTAGTAAACACGTTATTTCTATTAGTGCAATAAAACGTGATTTTGAAGAAGAATCGGCTTTTAAAAAGATCCAAATCTAACACTTAAAACGTTTTAGCACAAATTGAGGTTGCTCTAATGTACAGGTGCATGTGCATAGAAACCCTTTAGAACGCACAATCCATAGGCTTGCTCGACGCATTATATTTTCTCTTAAATTCTAGGCCTGGTTTATACGGCTAGTCGATGCCATGTCCGTAATAACGAGGGGTGAAACTGTAAATCTATCTTGGCTAAGCCGGCTTGCTACAATCAGGCAGATGTAAGTGCCTTTCAGAGGAAGATAGGAACACATATAGATTTGGCTTTTTTACTTGCAAGTTCATCGATTGCTTGAAAAGAAATATTAGTGCAGTGTAAATACAGGGCCAAGAAAGTGTTTCATATTCATAGCAAATCGCAAGAACCAAAAACATCGTCCCTAGTAGTAGAACTTTGTATTTCTATTTTTGATAGAAATTGAGGGAAAGTTAAAGTGCTATAAAGATATCCATAAAGGTCTTCTGAGTGTTAGCTCTAGAAAGAAAGGAGAAAGAGAACATTTTAATTAATTTTAAAAGGTAGATGTATGACGAAAACTGAATCCCAAAGATCTTGTCCGCAGGCAGGCGCACGCAGTACTCTATCCTAATCTATACACACTTTAGTACTCTATCCTAATCTATAGCCCTTGTTCTATTTGATGAGAATGTGCCATATGAATATAACTGATCGGCTTATATGAGCACTCTCAGAGCGTGCGACTGCATATCCTCAAGTACAAACATCTGTGATTATCACTGTACTATATGGATTACTAAGATTGGCTCTATTAATGTACGTTAGATGGATTTGCTATAGTAACATCTATGCTTGGTTGAAATGTTGTTAAGAGTTAGAGAGGATTATACAGGATTAATCTTGTCTTGTAATATTTGAAGTAGGTTCAGTGTGAATCCTGTGAGAGTGGTTTTATTAATGTACTCGGTACACGTTCACCGTTAGGGTTACAGAACGCCCTGGTTACTCTATCTGATAGCGACTGAATGTAACATTTTCAGATACTATTTTGGTCTGACCTTTTACTGTTACCTTCCCACGTCCCCTAAGGGCGAAAAGTGGCTTTTGTCTCTTGGGTGTGTAACCTGGAGACATAGAAAAGAATCAGACAAGCCATGATGTTGCTGTTCAGATTTATACATATTTATATATATTTTATTGAGGCAAATTTATTAATAACTTTATTAATTATAATGCTGCATGGTACTACCTAACTAACACCTTATTAACAAGTTAGTAATAACCAATGAAGAAGAATAAACAGAATAAATAAATGAATAAAGGAAACGGCATAAAAACTTATACGAAACCTGGCCTTAAAACTTGTAAATAGAACTGATACGGTGCTTTTACCTTCAATACTTTAACAGCTATAGGAACTCCTGCCACCATTATTATCATCAACATGATCATCAGTCACCTTTAGCAGTACCATATCATCATCATATCGAGATCATCACCATCATTATCAACATACTGTAGTCATCATTTATTGTCGTCGTTTCATTAACAGTATCATGATGTCATTATATCGAGATCATCATCATCATCTGACTGTCATCAGCATCATCCGACTATCATTAGCATCATCCGACTATCATCAGTATCATCCGACTATTATCAGTATCATCATCATCCGACTATCATCATCCGACTATCATCATCCGACTATCATCATCCGACTATCATCATCCGACTATCATCATCCGACTATCATCATCCGACTATAATCAGCATCCGACTATCATCATCCGACTATCATCATCCGACTATCATCATCCGACTATAATCAGCATCATCCGACTATCATCATCCGACTATCATCATCCGACTATCATCAGCATCATTCGACTATCATCATCATCATTCGACTATCATCAACATCATCAACATCGTCATCATCTACATTTTCATGACTTTGTTAACTGTATCATATCATGATGTCACTGATTATTAATCATTCTTGCATGGTGACATTTACAGGTGCATTACAACACCATAACAGTCAACGAGGCCATACTACAGGAGAATGAACAAGCACTTGTACATTGTAATAAGGTATGAACCGTACACCTCACCTGTACTTGTAGAGGAGGTCAATAGTCGACTTTCACTTGTGGCCGGCGTATATACAATAGTTTCGCAGCGAGGCTCCTGGGGAATGATGCTCACTGATCCGTGAAAAGATAAAATAATAATTGTTAATTATTCCCTGGAGCCTTGAGTTGTCACGAACAAAGGTTTCAGTGCGAGGCTCCAGGGAATAATTAACAATTATTATTTTATCTTTTCACGGATCAGTGAGCATCATTCCCCAGGAGCCTCGCTGCGAAACTAACTAAAATGATAAGGAGCCTAATTGTCATCTTAGACTAAAAGTTCAGCTTTCCATGTGAAAAGACGAATGAGATATTCAAATTAATGTGATTTCCTCCTATCCTGATAGGAGGAAATCACATTAATTTGAATATCTCATTCGTCTTTTCACATGGAAAGCTGAACTTTTAGTCTAAGATGACAATTAGGCTCCTTATCATTTTAGGCTGGTTAGTGTCGACTTCTAGTAGTCACGTGACCTTTAAAGCAGAAATACACAAATTTCAAAATGGGCCGACTCTATCACTCTTATTAGCAGCCATTTTTGAGTTATAGTCATCAATAATATGAAGACGAACAAGAAACCGTCTGGAATGGATGTCTACACTATAACAGTAAAGCGAAAATAAAATAAATGTTAATTTTTAATTTGGTCACGTGACCTGTTTTGTAAATTGTGCCCTTAACAGACTACGGGGGACAACCATTCCAGGCAGAATTTCAAAGACCACTATGAATGTCATTTGATGACATGTTATTCGTTATTCTACAAACTGTTTCTATACGGCCCATTTTCAACTGAATTTTTCTGAAGTTCTTGACCACGTGCTTTGTCACGTGACACACTTTATGGCTTTGTGAATATGACATTTTTAAGAAAACCTGGAAGTGGTACATCTGGTCAAGTTTTAGCTTGAACGGTGGAATATTCCTCCAAATACTAAAAAAATACTGATTTTATGCTAATTAGCTAAGAGACCCATGCCATCTTGAGAAGTAGAGCATATATCGAAAGTGGGCTATTCCTCACTATTAGCCCTCAACTGATGGACTGCTTAATATGGACATATACCATGATGGGCACTTCTCTGGTCTCGAAGGTGTCTGGATGCATCTTAAGCCTCTCAATGAAGGAAAGAAACAATGTGCTCTTTCAATTAACCCATCTTTTGTTTTTATACATAGAAAAGAGGGTTAGGACAGGGGCGGATACAGGAATGTTTTAGAGGGGGATCCAACACAATATGTACTTCAAACCTGTGGCAAACTGACTAGATTCTAGGATAAAACAATCAATTGTTACGGTGGAGTATTTCAGTTCGCACGGTATCACTTAAGTCTTCACTTGAACTGCGTAAGGTTTTTAAGGGTGCGTTCGATTGACTTTATTCCGTATTATAAATAGATGCTGGATTATTCAGGAATGGCTATTCCACCCTCCTCCCCTATTCCACCCTCTTCGCCTATTCCACCCTCCTCCCCTATTCCACCCCTCCCCCTATTACATCCCCCACCCACACACACACTCCCCCCGTCGATAGTAATATCGATTCAATGGTAGGTTATTCCGTTTTATTCCATTGATGAACGGACCTTAAGAGTCTGTTGTTAGGTTATAAAGTGCGTGCACAAGTGCACCCTCTTTGACCTCCAAATTGGCACGTTTTCTAACAGCCACACCCTTACGAGGCATGACTCGCAATACGATATGCAGGATAGAGTGTAGTTTGTAGTTGCTATCGTCTATGATATACACTTACGAATTAGAATGCTTACTATTACGCTTATTGTATATTATTCTCCCTACACAACTCCAAGATGGATGCCAAAGATAAGCGCTATATTGATATAAATCAAGGCAATTAGACTTCCCTTCCTGTATCGGCCTTTAATAAAACCACTTAGCATGAATGGATTGGATGATTGATGTTTATAACATAGCATTGATATAACGCGCGCTCTAATTGGCTAATAGCGTGCATCCATAACTCAATGGACGCACGCTCACGTCATCGGCATAGCGCGCGCTCTGAAATCAGTTGGAAAATAAAATTGTTTTATTTGAATTTGCAGTAACTATGATATAAAAGAAATGGTCAACGCTTGAGTTATAATACGCCTCGTGCGACTCTTACGCTTCTCTCGTGCTTAGCAGCCTCCCGCGTGCATCCATAACTCGATGGACGCACGCTGAGCGTTGACCATTTCTTCAATAGTACAATCATCTCTGATATTTATAACACTAATCAAGCATACATAAAAGACAGAATGCCAGTTTAAATGAATGAAGTATAATAATGTACTTATAATAATAATATATAACCATAAACTAGCATTTACTATGCGTTACGTTTCTAGAAAAGCTCGTCAAAAAAGAAAAAGAAATGTACAGATGTCTCTGTGTTGCTACTATTTTCAAAAGATCTTCTACGTATTACTACTTTGGAAGAGTATACGATCTCAGGGGCGGATCCAAGGGGAGGCATGGGGGGCCGGTGCCCCCCCCCTTTGAGTTTCCCGATACATATTCGCCCACGTTTCCCCACCATTTGATGCCCAGAATGGATGGAAATCAGTGCATTTTCGAGCTTCTAGAATTCAAAATTTTCTGGAGGGGCATGCCCCCACACCCCCTAGAAGAAGGGGCCTTACGGCCCCTTAGTGGTGCATCCCCCTTTCAAAATATCTAGATCCGCTCCTGGATCTTGTAGTAGTAAGATACACACAATACCGAATATAGAAACTACTAATGAGATTCAGCAAGAATTGTTCATCGGTCCAATTGATGTACGTGCAATTCTTCACTACTATTGCGGTGTTTTTACAGCTAAATGAATTGTGCGTTTAAGTATGTTATCAAATCAATGTCCTAACCCTTTATTTCATCGACAAGAGAAAGGACATTTCTACTCCCACGCAAAACCCTTTCATACTTTATATCCAACATTCTGAAGTATATAAGTGTACTTTGCAGCCATCGGACATTTTGTTTGTGTGTCATGTATTCTATAATCTAGGAAATATTGGGAAATGCACCTATAGTGAAGTCTTTCGATATTAAAGGGGGACTAGTACGTAAATCGTTCAAAATTTGATTTAGCTGAAACTTCACTGAAATAATCTCAAAGACCCATACAATCACTGGTTCATTTTTTTATCAGACATTCCAATGGGAAGTAATACATTTTTATGAATCTTTAGAGGTGTCAGTGACGTCACTTACTCAACCCAAACAATCATCACGGCTTCGCTCCATACATTTCTTCATGTTTAATGTCTTGAATTATTTTATTTCTATGAAGCTAAACGTTTGTGTGAATGAGTTTTCTTACGTTATATGTGCTTAGGATTGATTGCTTGACTAGTTTTCTTCAATGCAAAGCTGTTATCTGAACAAACCGTTGAGATATTTTGATCACAAAATACAAAGAAATGTATGGAGCTAAGTTTGGGTTGAGTAAGTGACGTCACTGGCACCTCTAAAGATTCATAAAAATATCATACTTGCCATTGGAATTTTTGAGAAAAAAATAAACCAGTGATTGTATGGGTCTTTGAGATTATTTCAGTGAAGTTTCAGCTAAATCAAAATTTGAAAGAGTTACGTACTAGTCCCCCTTTAATGTTATTAAATTAAATAGACCTTTATTGGGTGTACAGATAAAGCATAGCTTTTTTCCAATCTGGCCCATATACATGTTATACAAAAAAACATTACTACATTTCTAGAATATTGTACGTACGGTCCCGTAGCTACGGATGTTTTGAATTCATCTTCCAATCTATTATTTTCTTTTAGTTTGTTTCCCTCTAATTTAGAGGACCACCGCTTGTTTGCTCATCAGTGTTTGGTCGACTTTTGGATGTTTTATCATCCGTTTCAAAGTCTTGAGCGATTTCGCTCAGGAGCTCATCTTCATTAGCGACGTTTGTTTGTAAGGATCCTCTCCTGCTCTACTTCATTGTGTTTTGTCTTCTCCCTCCTTCCTTGCACTTCCTGATCACTTCTCTACCCCTCTTTCCTGAACCCCATGACCACGCCCTGTCCTACACACCCCCTTTCTTGTACCCCATGACCACGCCCTGTCCTACACACCTCCCTTTCCTGTACCCCATGACCACGCCCTGTCCTACACACCCCCTTTCTTGTACCCCATGACCACGCCCTGTCCTACACACCTCCCTTTCCTGTACCCCATGACCACGCCCTGTCCTACACACCCCCTTTCCTGTACCCCATACCACGCCCTACCCTACCCATGAAATGACCTTTCAAATTCAAACGTGCCAATTACATACTATACCTTTCGTGAACGAGAGCCTGGATCAGAAACGAATTATCAAAATAATAAAAACTTTCTCTATAATTCGGAAATTAGTCCGTTAGCCTCATTACCCTTAGTGCCTGGAATATTAGTGTTATGGCACGGTATAGCGAACTACCTCCATACAAACACTTTGGCAATGAATTATAGATGGTACTTTTATTTCTGCTTGATATTCGTATTACCACCCATAGATTATTGTCCTAATATTAAAACGTTGAAAATAAACTACAGTATATGAATACCTACCCTGGTTCCAGATCGAGTCTCGAAAGTCGGGTCCACGAAGTCGAGTCCGAAGGACGAGACGGTAATGAATACCGCGTCCAGCGAGGAGATTAGTGTATTTACGAGATTAAGAGTTTATTGAATGGTTTTACAATATTTTAGGCTCTATCAATTGGAGTACTTCAGTCCTTGTTTCTGATATTACGCTTCGTGGTATTATGTTCTAATTCACGACTCTGTGTGCAACATTTTCTTTATATTTGTGCAACGTTTTCTTTATATTTCGTGCAACGTTTTCTTTTTGTGTGCGTTTTCATCCTTTTTTAATACAATGAAGTAGATTTCCTTTGAGATGCGGTTAACCTTTGCTAATGGCTATTTAGTTGCAGTTGGCAAGGGGCTAAATTGACAAAGGGCTAAATTAACAAGGGGCTAAATTGACAAGGGGCTAAATTAACACAGGGCTAAATTAACACGGGGCTAAATTAACACGGGGCTAAATTAACACGGGGCTAAATTGACAAGGGGCTAAATTAACAAGGTTAGATTAACAAGGGCCTAAATTAGCAAGGGGCTAATTTGCCAAGGGGCTAAATTTACAAGGGGCTTAATTTACAAGGGGCTAAATTGACAAGGGGCTAAACTCGCGCTATTCAAACCTTGGATATTCATTGGAAACCAGAATTTTCAAGGTTTTGGAATCCAGTGTGGTCCTCGTTGATAGGATGTAACCACACTCATCTACTACATCTTTTCCACAGTGTTCATTTACCCAAGGTAGAAGTGGCATGTTCAACAAGAGAACAAGATGCTCATGGAACAGTGACGTGGAGATAAGCAGATGCATTCCGGAATATTTGAAAAGATTTGGTGTTGTAAGTCATCGTGATTTTCATTTCTTCCCACTTTGATCTCCTGCAGTGAGTCTCACTCTGAGGGACATAACAACGTACTCAGCTCCAATCATCCAGACATCAGCTCCATGCATCCAGACAGACAGTCAGACAGTCAGACAGTCAGACAGACAGATGGACAGACATTATACTGTATTTACTATACACGGTTAAAATGATCAGGATTCATTATTTCAAAATTAAGAATCTAAAAGCACCAGTCCTTTGCTGCAATTCCTCCCTAGTTTCCCTACGTCTTTTGCTTACCATAAGAAATCCACACAATATTACTGTTAGTTTACACGAGTCTCACCCCTCCATGATCCCCCGGCTGTGGATCGTTTATTTGTGTGTAGGATACGCCCAGAATAATCAATAGCTGACCATGTTTTTCTTTGATTGTTTCTTCAGCCAAACGCTACATACCCGTGTTATTATGATCCAAAGAACACACAAAATGTAATTGCAACTCTCAAGGTTGGTAATAGTTACAAGTAGAAAACTAGAAGCGAGAGAAAAAGGATGGAAGGAAAATCCCATTCATTGGGAGAAATGTCGTTCGTTCGCATGTGGATGTTTAAATACTTTCTCTCGTCTCTAGTATTACCCATGACTCAATAAATTGTACGTGGCCACCTTCCGTAGGCAACACCTTACTGAGCTATATAATCATGGTCGCTTACGAGAGGTTGTACTCTTTATTTATTTAACGAGATATTTTTATCGCTGCATTGAAGCAATGCTATTTATTTGTCGAAATGGATTACCTGTGGAGGAATAAAGCCTAGTCCCTCTCGGTCAAATCCCTGCCCACATGTTACCCACTCTATGTTGCGCTCATCGATGTGTCGTTATTAATTTTATATCGTTTTAGGTCACGGCTGGTGAAGCAGCATTAGTCATTGTTATACCTTTAGTGCTGCTTATTCTCTGGTTAATCGCTTTTGCAGTCATGGTATACGATCGCTACAGACGAAGGTAAGAATGTGCACTGCACCGATATGGAATAATATAATATTGTGCGTATCAGAGTGGTTAGAACAATCTCAGATACTGCAGCCTATGGGTAGATAGCGACCTCTGATAACAGTAGAGAGGAGTAAGGGCGACCTCTGTCAAGAGTAGAGAGGAGGAAGGGCGACCTTTGTCAAGAGTAGATAGGAGGAAGGGCGACTTTTGTTAGGGGTAGAGAGGAGGAAGGGCGACTTCTGTCAAGAGTAGAGAGGAAGGGCGACTTCTGTTAGGGGTAGAGAGGAGGAAGGGCGACTTCTGTCAAGAGTAGAGAGGAAGGGCGACTTCTGTTAGGGGTAGAGAGGAGGAAGGGCGATTTCTGTCAAGAGTAGAGAGGAAGGGCGACTTCTGTTAGGGGTAGAGAGGAGGAAGGGCGACTTCTGTCAAGAGTAGAGAGGAAGGGCGACTTCTGTTAGGGGTAGTAGAGAGAGGAAGGGCGATTTCTGTCAAGAGTAGAGAGGAAGGGCGACTTCTGTTAGGGGTAGAGAGGAGGAAGGGCGACTTCTGTCAAGAGTAGAGAGGAAGGGCGACTTCTGTTTGGGGTAGAGAGGAGGAAGGGCGACCTCTGTCAAGAGTAGAGAGAAAGGGCGACTTCTGTCAAGAGTAGAGAGGAAGGGCGACTTCTGTTAGGGGTAGAGAGGAGGAAGGGCGACTTCTGTTAGGGATAGAGAGGAGGAAGGGCGACCTTTGTCAAGAGTAGATAGGAGGAAGGGCGACTTTTGCTAGGGGTAGAGAGGAGGAAGGGCGACTTCTGTCAGGGGTAGGTAGAGAGGAAGGGCGACCTCTGTCAAGAGTAGAGAGGAGGAAGGGCGACTTCTGTTAGGGGTAGAGAGGAGGAAGGGCGACTTCTGTCAGGGGTAGAGAGGAGGAAGGGCGACTTCTGTCAGGGGTAGAGAGGAGGAAGGGCGACTTCTGTCAGGGGTAGAGAGGAGGAAGGGCGACCTCTGTCAAGAGTAGAGAGGAGGAAGGGCGACTTCTGTCAGGGGTAGAGAGGAAGGGCGACTTCTGTCAGGGGTAGAGAGGAGGAAGGGCGACTTCTGTCAGGGGTAGAGAGGAAGGGCGACCTCTATCAAGAGTAGAGAGGAAGGAGGAAGGGCGACTTCTGTTAGGGGTAGAGAGGAAGGGCGACTTCTGTTAGGGGTAGAGAGGAAGGGCGACTTCTATCAGGGGTAGAGAGGAGGAAGGGCGACATTTATCAAGCTAGGGTAGAGAGGAGGAAGGGCAACCTCTGTCAGGGGTAGAGAGAAGGGCGACTTCTGTCAAGAGTAAAGAGGAATGGCGTACGGCTCTGTCAGGGGTAGAGAGAGGAAAGGATTAAGTTTGTGCGCAGGCTTTAACTGACGTGTACGGAAGTGCGCAAATATTTTACAAAAGAACATTTAAGTAGAAGGAAACGAAGGAGGATCGGGGTCAGGATGGTACCCCATCTCGTGTTTATTTAACATTTGATTTCCTTCCGACTTTCTCTGAATACAGAATCATGGACGGCCAAATCCTGGTCCAGCGTCAAGCAGAAAACAAACTCAACGGAAACGTGAGAACCAACGGAACAACGAATACATTACAACTCAGAACGAACGTCGACCTCAGTGAGGCATCGGTGGCCACAGAGTGCCACACGGACACCACGACGGTCACTCCGAAAAGAAAGCGTAAAAAGAAACTCCCCTGCCGTAAACCTCACTTTCAATTTAATTACTTGGATGAAGGTATAGTCCTGGAAGACAAGCCGATCTCACCAGTAGTTCGAAACCAGCCGTTGGACTTTAACTATTTGACTATAGACACGTCACCTACATGTAACTGTAATCAATTGGATAGTATTGATGTAGTGCCACATCTTGGAGATCATTATACATCGCAAACACCTTCGTATGGTAGTCCCAGAAGACCTGGAACAATACTCAAATACTTGCCCGAATCGTTTGTATAATGGCTGTGGGATGTCGCGTGTAGTTGCCACCGATATACACCCTTCTAACGAACGCTACACACCTTCTCAAATTACCACCTTATTAGGCGACCGTCCACTTTTCCCTGATCACTCTAGGCATTTCTTCTTGTAAGTGACCTCTAATACAGGCGCAATATGTACTTTAACAATAGTACACGTCAAAGTGTGTAAGAGGATCCGAGGGATATGCTTACAAGTCTGCGTGCACACACTGATGGTACAGTATGGCCACAAAATGCCGGCAACGATGGCGGCCATGTTGGATGACAAACGAAACGCTATGTCAATGACCTCATCAAACATGGCCGTTCCCTTCACTGCAAAACCACAATATTGCGTTCTGACTGCTTTGTAGAATATGTTATACAGTATGCCGCAAATATTACAATTTCACTAATCTATAATGTATGCGCGAATATCAATAAAATATACCTATAAACTGAAAGAAATGTCCGAGGCATATACACAACTTTATTATATAGACAAGAGTGTTTTACTGGAAAATATCTCACACGAAACTACATCCGGGACCCGAGTGGCGTATTTTCCATATCCTCACTAGTGAGGATATCGATGACGTCGTGCTCAGTACTTTTAGTAGTCAAATTTTTTTTGGTCTATATAATAAAAAGAAAATTACACGGCGGTTTGAAGAAATGAATTTTATTTTCTCGTGTTAAAAACAATATTGTTTTTGCCACTCGAAAATAAAATTCATATCTTCGCGCCACCGTGTAATAGTCGTTTTCGTATGAGTGGGAAGTAGCTACGGTACGGTTAGTGCCGTACCGTGACCGTATCGCGCCATCATCATGCCTTATCCAAGCATTCTGATTGGTTGAGAGATGATTTTGCGCGCTGATTGGTTGAATACAATGTCTTCGATTCCGTACCGTGACCGTAACTCCGTGCCGTAGGTTTCCCACTCATACGAAAATGACTCTATCCTCTATATACACGGCCGGGGACATTGAGGATGGAGCCACGAGAAAACGAAGTGTGACTGGACAATATTTTCTTACTTCACTCTTCCCTGGGGTTCCTTTGGAATCGAAATGTTATCGAGACGAGTAAAATAGCCCCTTAACAACCCACGTGACAAACTTGTTACCAGTCTTTTCCGAGACGTAAAATACATAGAATGCTACTAACAAATAAAAAGCAATCATTTGTAGTTTATTGCTGTGTTCAAGGCTTTATAAATAAAATCAACCCATTAGAACATATCTGTACATGCAAGACAATAATTACTCCTAATAATTAGCCATTGCATACCAACATTATACACTGTATTGTACACAGTACTAACCATTAAAAAACACACCGAACAACATTGCGCGCAAAATTACCTGCGATAGATGGACGTGATATACTACAAAGTACCAGAATGCTTTGCCCATTTTCTTTTGAATATAAAGAAAGAAAATTCCCAAAGAATTCTGGTAGTTGTAGTAAAATAACGTCATCATGCAAGTCGCCTATTGTTGCAGACATAATTACCGAGTGGTAATAATAATAATACGATTTCACACTCCAAATTACAGATTGTGACACGCTGCAATCATAGCACTGGCCGTGCTCGCAATGTTGCAACCACGCAAATTTCAACGTTCACTACAGTAACAATTACTGAATACAGACAATAACATTTCGCGCAATAAGACATCTAAACAATGGCTTGTGTCACCTGTCACGTGACTTTTTAAATTTTCACCGAAGACAAACGAAAATATCATAACTGGAAAGAGCATACTAAAGTTAGTAAAAGTGGAATGTTTGAAGGGACTAAGTAAATAGGGCAAGAGTTACAGGCATTCAAACTTTGCCTTTTTTGTATGCTTGATTCTTTTGCAATTTTCAACTTTTACTAACTTTAGCATGCTCTTTCAAGTTATGATATTTTCGTTTGTCTTCGGTGAAAATCTAAAACGTCACGTGACAGGTGATACAAGCCCATTAAAGGAACTATCCGTCAAATCTGCAGCTGAGCAAAGCACAATACATCAGCCAATATGCAGGTAAGCGTGTACAACACGGAACTTATTTGAATGTCCAAATTGTTAATATTTATACCTAAATGTAACAAAAGTATTAACAGAAATGGGGAATTACAAAAAAAGATACAAAACTCTAATATCCTTCTTCGGCGAATAGAAAATAATAACCGCAATAATGATTTTTCTTTTGAATTTGAATAAGCTATAACTGCTTCATTATATTTACAACCGCTGTGGACTGCGTACAACCATACTTTCCCCTCCCCTGACAGGTAGGTGACTATTTACCGGGGAGGGGAGGGTTAGGATGCCGACATGCAGTATACGAGACGTGTCAATTGTGCACAAATGTAGGTGACGAATATACGAAGGAAAAAGTGGCATATACTTTCATAAAAAAACACAAGATTGGCAGTGTGTTACAATGGGAAAATGGACAATTTCTTTTATGCATTTATCATTAATATCGTACATAATGGTACAAAAGTACTTTGGAGTGATGAGGAGATTAACTACAACCCGAGACACTTATTGCTCTTCGATAAACAGTGAACAGCAGAATGTGACGAACGACAGAGATGAAATGCACCTAACAATCAACACTGACTGTCTTGTAAATCCTTCGAGAATCGCACCAATCAGCTCCAAGCTTATAACAGCTTTCTAGAGTAATTCCTTGCTTTCTGATTGGTTAAGATGATTGTAATCTCACCAATCACAAACGAATTTGATTGGTTAATCCCAATATAATTAAACCAATAGGACGCTTGCAAAAATTGCCTGTTTGACATAATTAACTGACCAATGAACAATATCAAAGAACCATTTCCAGAATAATTCCTCTGCGACCTGATTGGTTAACTTGGCAATAATCTAACCAATCACAACCCTGAACGTCCAGCAATATTTCTACGTCATACAGTCGAATTGGAGATGTTCTTGACAACCAAGAATGCAAGAAACGTGAAGCTGAACAACCAAACAAGCCACAGGCTCCTTTGAACTAAGTATCGATAACTTTGTCATGACGAGCCAAACCGTCCTCCAGGTGAAATAGAGATGAAGTCTAGAGAAAAGGCGAGTACCATGGCAAGTACTAGAGCGAGTACTGAGAGTAGGTAGGATTGCTATAATGGACAATAAATAGGTGAGGAAAGGCATGATTAGAAATGAAATTAAAACAAGAATAAGATTTCAACAATCACTCAATCGGAAGAATGTTGAAAGTAATGAGTCACTGAATAGCCTGTATAGCTAATGTTCATTTATCCATTCATTCATTTGTTCGTTATTTCATTTACTCATTCATTAATTCTTCCACCCAATCATTTATTCATTCATTCTTCTACCAATTCATTTATTCTTCCATGCATTCATTCATGAGACATCTATCCAATCATTTATTCATGCATACATTCATTCTTCCACCCAATCATTTATTCATTCATTCTTCTACCAATTCATTTATTCTTCCATGCATTCATTCATGAGACATCTATCCAATCATTTATTCATGCATACATTCATTCTTCCACCCAATCATTTATTAATTCATTCTTCTACCAATTCATTTATTCTTCCATGCATTCATTCATGAGACATCTATCCAATCATTTATTCATGCATACATTCATTCTTCTACCCAATCATGTATTCATTCATTCTTCTACCAATTCATTCATTTATTTCCATGCATTCATTCATCAGACATCTATCCAATCATTTATTCATGCATACATTCATTCTTCTACCCAATCATTTATTCATTCATTCTTCTACCAATTCATTTATTCTTCCATGCATTCATTCATCAGACATCTATCCAATCATTTATTCATGCATACATTCATTCTTCTACCCAATCATTTATTCATTCATTCTTCTACCAATTCATTTATTCTTCCATGCATTCATTCATGAGACATCTATCCAATCATTTATTCATGCATACATTCATTCTTCTACCCAATCATTTATTCATTCATTCTTCTACCAATTCATTTATTCTTCCATGCATTCATTCATGAGACACCTATCCAATCATTTATTCATGCATACATTCATTCATCTACCCAATCATTTATTCATTCATTCTTCTACCAATTCATTTATTCTTCCATGCATTCATTCATGAGACATCTATCCAATCATTTATTCATGCATACATTCATTCTTCTACCCAATCATTTATTCATTCATTCTTCTACCAATTCATTTATTCTTCCATGCATTCATTCATGAGACATCTATCCAATCATTTATTCATGCATACATTCATTCTTCCACCCAATCATTTATTCATTCATTCTTCTACCAATTCATTTATTCTTCCATGCATTCATTCATGAGACATCTATCCAATCATTTATTCATGCATACATTCATTCTTCCACCCAATCATTTATTCATTCATTCTTCTACCAATTCATTTATTCTTCCATGCATTCATTCATGAGACATCTATCCAATCATTTATTCATGCATTCATTAATTCTTCCACCCAATCATTTATTCATTCATTCTTCTACCAATTCATTTATTCTTCCATGCATTCATTCATGAGACATCTATCCAATCATTTATTCATGCATACATTCATTCTTCCACCCAATCATTTATTCATTCATTCTTCTACCAATTCATTTATTCTTCCATGCATTCATTCATGAGACATCTATCCATCATTTATTCATGCATACATTCATTCTTCCACCCAATCATTTATTAATTCATTCTTCTACCAATTCATTTATTCTTCCATGCATTCATTCATGAGACATCTATCCAATCATTTATTCATGCATGCATACATTCATTCTTCTACCCAATCAAGTATTCATTCATTCTTCTACCAATTCATTTATTCTTCCATGCATTCATTCATGAGACATCTATCCAATCATTTATTCATGCATACATTCATTCTTCTACCCAATCATTTATTCATTCATTCTTCTACCAATTCATTTATTCTTCCATGCATTCATTCATGAGACATCTATCCAATCATTTATTCATGCATACATTCATTCTTCTACCCAATCATTTATTCATTCATTCTTCTACCAATTCATTTATTCTTCCATGCATTCATTCATGAGACATCTATCCAATCATTTATTCATGCATACATTCATTCTTCTACCCAATCATTTATTCATTCATTCTTCTACCAATTCATTTATTCTTCCATGCATTCATTCATGAGACACCTATCCAATCATTTATTCATGCATACATTCATTCTTCTACCCAATCATTTATTCATTCATTCTTCTACCATTCATTTATTCTTCCATGCATTCATTCATGAGACATCTATCCAATCATTTATTCATGCATACATTCATTCTTCTACCCAATCATTTATTCATTCATTCATTCTTCTACCAATTCATTTATTCTTCCATGCATTCATTCATGAGACATCTATCCAATCATTTATTCATGCATACATTCATTCTTCTACCAATCATTTATTCATTCATTCTTCTACCATTCATTTATTCTTCCATGCATTCATTCATGAGACATCTATCCAATCATTTATTCATGCATACATTCATTCTTCTTCCACCCAATCATTTATTCATTCATTCTTCTACCAATTCATTTATTCTTCCATGCATTCATTCATGAGACATCTATCCAATCATTTATTCATGCATACATTCATTCTTCCACCCAATCATTTATTCATTCATTCTTCTACCAATTCATTTATTCTTCCATGCATTCATTCATGAGACATCTATCCAATCATTTATTCATGCATACATTCATTCTTCCACCCAATCATTTATTCATTCATTCTTCTACCAATTCATTTATTCTTCCATGCATTCATTCATGAGACATCTATCCAATCATTTATTCATGCATACATTCATTCTTCCACCCAATCATTTATTCATTCATTCTTCTACCAATTCATTTATTCTTCCATGCATTCATTCATGAGACATCTATCCAATCATTTATTCATGCATACATTCATTCTTCTACCCAATCATTTATTCATTCATTCTTCTACCAATTCATTTATTCTTCCATGCATTCATTCATGAGACATCTATCCAATCATTTATTCATGCATACATTCATTCTTCTACCCAATCATTTATTCATTCATTCTTCTACCAATTCATTTATTCTTCCATGCATTCATTCATGAGACATCTATCCAATCATTTATTCATGCATACATTCATTCTTCTACCCAATCATTTATTCATTCATTCTTCTACCAATTCATTTATTCTTCCATGCATTCATTCATGAGACATCTATCCAATCATTTATTCATGCATACATTCATTCTTCTACCCAATCATTTCATTCATTCATTCATTCTTCTACCAATTCATTTATTCTTCCATGCATTCATTCATGAGACATCTATCCAATCATTTATTCATGCATACATCATGCATACATTCTTCTACCCAATCATTTATTCATTCATTCTTCTACCAATTCATTTATTCTTCCATGCATTCATTCATGAGACATCTATCCAATCATTTATTCATGCATACATTCATTCTTCTACCCAATCATTTATTCATTCATTCTTCTACCAATTCATTTATTCTTCCATGCATTCATTCATGAGACATCTATCCAATCATTTATTCATGCATACATTCATTCTTCCACCCAATCATTTATTCATTCATTCTTCTACCAATTCATTTATTCTTCCATGCATTCATTCATGAGACATCTATCCAATCATTTATTCATGCATACATTCATTCTTTCACCCAATCATTTATTCATTCATTCTTCTACCAATTCATTTATTCTTCCATGCATTCATTCATGAGACATCTATCCAATCATTTATTCATGCATACATTCATTCTTCCACCCAATCATTTATTCATTCATTCTTCTACCAATTCATTTATTCTTCCATGCATTCATTCATGAGACATCTATCCAATCATTTATTCATGCATACATTCATTCTTCCACCCAATCATTTATTCATTCATTCTTCTACCAATTCATTTATTCTTCCATGCATTCATTCATGAGACATCTATCCAATCATTCATTATTCATGCATACATTCATTCTTCCACCCCCAATCATTTATTCATTCATTCTTCTACCAATTCATTTATTCTTCCATGCATTCATTCATGAGACATCTATCCAATCATTTATTCATGCATACATTCATTCTTCTACCCAATCATTTATTCATTCATTCTTCTACCAATTCATTTATTCTTCCATGCATTCATTCATGAGACATCTATCCAATCATTTATTCATGCATACATTCATTCTTCCACCCAATCATTTATTCATTCATTCTTCTACCAATTCATTTATTCTTCCATGCATTCATTCATGAGACATCTATCCAATCATTTATTCATGCATACATTCATTCTTCTACCCACCCAATCATTTATTCATTCATTCTTCTACCAATTCATTTATTCTTCCATGCATTCATTCATGAGACATCTATCCAATCATTTATTCATGCATACATTCATTCTTCTACCCAATCATTTATTCATTCATTCTTCTACCAATTCATTTATTCTTCCATGCATTCATTCATGAGACATCTATCCAATCATTTATTCATGCATACATTCATTCTTCTACCCAATCATTTATTCATTCATTCTTCTACCAATTCATTTATTCTTCCATGCATTCATTCATGAGACATCTATCCAATCATTTATTCATGCATACATTCATTCTTCCACCCAATCATTTATTCATTCATTCTTCTACCAATTCATTTATTCTTCCATGCATTCATTCATGAGACATCTATCCAATCATTTATTCATGCATACATTCATTCTTCTACCCAATCATTTATTCATTCATTCTTCTACCAATTCATTTATTCTTCCATGCATTCATTCATGAGACATCTATCCAATCATTTATTCATTTATTCATTAATTCTTCCACCCAATCATTTATTCATTCATTCTTCTACCAATTCATTTATTCTTCCATGCATTCATTCATGAGACATCTATCCAATCATTTATTCATGCATACATTCATTCTTCTACCCAATCATTTACTCATTACTTCATTCATTCATCCATGCATTCATTCACGTGACTTCGTTCATTGATTCAGTCATCTAACTCAGTTACTTACCAGTTTGCTAACACGTTCTTTTTCTTGTTCTATATTCAGACGCCATTCTACTTCTTGTTGTTTTATCGTCTCTTTAGATGACGTTAGCTTTTCATCCACTTTATTCTCCTTTGAGACAAAACAACATTCGCAATGACATACTATGCTAACTCGCAGTATCAAACAAGAACATCAAGTCTCGGTTAAGTGTGTTTTCTCTTAGAATGAACGAATGAATGATACTATGTACTTATTACTGACTGAGTGGGAGGGCCGGAAGGGAAAGTATCTGGCTTGAGGTTATGACGTACGTACAAATGACCGAGAGCCAAATACTTTCTCGTCCGGCACAACCTAACTCAGTTAGTAAGCATTTTATCATATGACCCAATACTAAGAAGGCTTTTACCCGCACTTTGAGAGCTTAGCTAGTAGGTTTAATGGGTTTTCGAGCCGGTCTAATGAAAACACTCGGTTTCAACACAAAATTATTTGAAACAAATCACGAAATTTACATGGTACTCCGTACGGGCTTTTGCGGACCCGCTCGGGCAGGTACAGAAAAACACGTAGAGCCCCATCACGTGACGTTTCAGTGTCGAACGCGCGCGCGAGTCCGTACGGGTCATATGATAACGATGACTAATAACTGATCATCATATCGCACACCTTGTCTAGCAATTCTTGATTTTCCTGTGATTCACGCTCCGCCTTATCACGTAATGCATGCTGGGAGAAATTATAAGTGCTTAATAAGTATACAGAACTTATAGAACTTATAGCACAGCACAGCACACCAGTACAGCACAGCACAGCACAACACAGCACAGCATAACACAGCACAGCACAGTACAGCATAACACAGCACAGCACAGCACAGCATAACACAGCACAGCATAGCACAGCATAGCACAGCACAGCACCACACAGCATAACACAGCACAGCATAACACAGCACAGCACAGTACAGCACAGCATAACACAGCACAGCACAGCACAACACAGCATAACACAGCACAGCACACAGCACAGCACAGCATAACACAGCACAGCACAGCACAGCACAGCACCGCACCGCACAGCATACACACACACAGCACAACACAGCACAGCATAACACAGCACAGCACAGCACAGCACAGCACAGCACAGCACAGCACAGCACAGCACAGCACAGCACAGCACAGCACAGCACAGCACACACAGCACAGCACAGCACAGCACAGCACAGCACAGCACAGCACAGCACAGCACAGCACAGCACAGCACAGCACAGCACAGCACACAGCACAGCATAACACAGCACAGCATAACACAGCACAGCAGCACAGCACAGCACAGCACAGCACAGACAGCACAGCACAGCACAGCACAGCACAGCACAGCACAGCACAGCACAGCACAGCACAGCACAGCACAGCACAGCAGCACAGCACAGCACAGCACAGCAGCAGCACAGCACAGCACAGCACAGCACAGCACAGCACAGCACAGCACAGCACAGCACAGCACAGCACAGCACAGCACACAGCACAGCACAGCACAGCATAGCACAGCACAGCACCACACAGCATAACACAGCACAGCATAACACAGCACAGCACAGTACAGCACAGCACACACAGCACAGCACAGCACAGCACAGCACAGCACAGCAGCACACAGCACAGCATAACACAGCACAGCACAGTACAGCACAGCATAACACAGCACAGCACAGCACAGCACAGCACAGCACCGCACAGCACAGCAAGCACAGCACAGCATAACACAGCACAGCATAACACAGCACAGTAACACAGCACAGCACAGCACACAGCACAGCACAGCACAGCACAGCACAGCACAGCACAGCACAGCACAGCACAGCACAACACAGCACAGCACAGCACACAGCACAGCACAGCACAGCACAGCACAGCACAGCACAGCACAGCACAGCACAGCACAGCACAGCACAGCACAGCACAGCACAGCACAGCACAGCACAGCACAGCACAGCACAGCACAGCACAGCATAACACAGCACAGCATAACACAGCACAGCACAACACAGCACAGCACAGCACAGCACAGCACAGCACAGCAGCACAGCACAGCACAGCACAGCACAGCACAGCACAGCACAGCACAGCACAGCACAGCACAGCACAGCACAGCACAGCACAGCACAGCACAGCACAGCACAGCACAGCACAGACAGCACAGCACAGCACAGCACAGCACAGCACAGCACAGCACAGCACAGCACAGCACAGCACAGCACAGCACACACAGCACTGCACAGCACAGCACAGCACAGCACAGCACAGCACAGCACAGCACAGCACAGCACAGCACAGCACAGCACAGCACAGCAGCAGCACAGCACAGCACAGCACAGCACAGCACAGCACACAGCACAGCACAGCACAGCACAGCAGCACAGCACAGCAGCACAGCACAGCACAGCAGCACAGCACAGCACAGCACAGCACAGCACAGCACAGCAGCACAGCACAGCACACAGCACAGCACAGCACAGCACAGCAGCACAGCACAGCACAGCACAGCACCGCACCGCATAACACAGCACAGCAGCAGCACAGCACAGCACAGCACAGCACAGCACAGCACAGCACAGCACAGCAACACAGCACAGCACAGCACCGCACAGCACCGCATAACACAGCACAGCACAGCACCGCACAGCACAGCACAGCACAGCACAGCACAGCACAGCACAGCACAGCACAGCACAGCACAGCACAGCACAGCACAGCACAGCACAGCACAGCACAGCACAGCACAGCACAGCACAGCACAGCACAGCACAGCACACAGCACAGCACAGCACAGCACAGCATAACACAGCACAGCACAGCACAGCACAGCACCGCACAGCACAGCACCGCACCGCACAGCACAGCACAGCACTGACAGCACAGCACAGCACTGACAGCACAGCACAGCACAATACAGCACTGACAGCACAGCACAGCTGTATACTGTGCTGCTGACAGCACAGCACAGCACTGACAGCACAGCACAGCACTGACAGCACAGCACAGCACAGCACAGCACTGACAGCACAGCACAGCACAGCACAAGCACAGCACAGCACAGCATAACACAGCACAGCATAACACAGCACAGCACAGCACCGCACCGCACAGCACTGACAGCACAGCACAGCACTGACAGCACAGCACAGCACTGACAGCACAGCATAATACAGCACTGACAGCACAGCACAGCTGTATACTGTGCTGACAGCACAGCACAGCACTGACAGCACAGCACAGCACAACACAGCACTGACAGCACAGCACAGCACAGCACAGCACAGCACAGCACAGCACAGCACAGCACAGCACAGCACAGCACAGCATAACACAGCACAGCACAGCACAGCACAGCACAGCATAGCACAGCACCGCACCGCACCGCACAGCACAGCACTGACAGCACAGCACAGCACTGACAGCACAGCACAGCATAATACAGCACTGACAGCACAGCACAGCTGTATACTGTGCTGACAGCACAGCACAGCACACAGCACTGACAGCACAGCACAGCACAGCACAGCACAGCACAGCACAGCACAGCACAGCACAGCACAGCACAGCACAGCACAGCACAGCACAGCACAGCACAGCACAGCACAGCACAGCACAGCACAGCATAACACAGCACAGCACAGCACAGCACAGCACAGCACAGCATAGCACAGCACCGCACCAGCACAGTACAGCACAGCACTGACAGCACAGCACAGCACTGACAGCACAGCACTGACAGCACAGCACAGCACAGCATAATACAGCACTGACAGCACAGCACAGCTGTATACTGTGCTGACAGCACAGCACAGCACTGACAGCACAGCACAGCACAGCACTGACAGCACAGCACAGCACAGCACAGCACAGCACAGCACAGCATAATACAGCACTGACAGCACAGCACAGCTGTATACTGTGCTGACAGCACAGCACTGACAGCACAGCACTGACAGCACAGCACTGACAGCACAGCACAGCACTGACAGCACAGCACTGACAGCACAGCACAGCACAGCACTGACAGCACAGCACTGACAGCACAGCACTGACAGCACAGCACTGACAGCACAGCACAGCACAGCACAGCATAACAACAACAACAATTGGTACAATGCAACGCGCCCACTTATTCTTTGAACACGCATGATATCTGTTGGATAAATCCTTATCCAGTGGATTACAACTCTTTCGTAACACAAGCATAGCGCACGACAGCTGATTAGTGATTTAGTGTTCGACTGAGCTGTTTTACGTGGCATTAACTCAACATGCATGTACATAGATATATACCGTAAAGTTCCGAAAGTAGTGAGGTCGTTACTTTCGGATTTAGCAACCTTAGGTAACTGTTACTTTCGGGTGGTCGCTACTTTCGGGGTGCTAAAATCGTTAACTTTACGGAGCCATACCGTGTACCCTTAAATGACATCGTGTACGGTATTTTATATTCACAGGATCTAGAACGTATTTTATTATGACTATTTCTTTTGTTACATTTGCTTATCAGTGTAGCAGTAAATGTTCTGGCTCTTTACGTCTGTTTGCTAGTGCTGTTCGTCATCTAATCTAATCTAATCTAATCGTCGCTCTAGAGGAGGATCGCTCCTTTCGGGGGGATCGCTACTTTCGGGGGGTCGTTACTTTCGGTATTTGTTAGCAAGCATCAATTTTTACTGTTATTTTCGGGGGGTCGCTCCTTTCGGGGGCTCGCTACTTTCGGAACTTTACCGTGGGCGGATACGATGTGTACAGCACTATTACAATCCACTACACAACATGCTTACTAATATATATGGTAAGATATACAGGCAGATACGATATGTACAACATTATTACAATCCACTACACAACATGCTTACTAATATATATGGTAAGATATACAGGCAGATACGATATGTACAACACTATTACAATCCACTACACAACATGCTTACTAATATATATGGTAAGATATACAGGCAGATACGATATGTACAACACTATTACAATCCACTACACAACATGCTTACTAATATATATGGTAAGATATACAGGCGGATACGATATGTACAACACTATTATAATCCACTACACAACATGCTTACTAATATATATGGTAAGATATACAGGCAGATACGATATGTACAACACTATTACAATCCACTACACAACATGCTTACTAATATATATGGTAAGATATACAGGCAGATACGATGTGTACAACACTATTACAATCCACTACACAACATGCTTACTAATATATATGGTAAGATATACAGGCAGATACGATATGTACAACACTATTACAATCCACTACACAACATGCTTACTAATATATATGGTAAGATATACAGGCAGATACGATATGTACAGCACTATTACAATCCACTACACAACATGCTTACTAATATATATGGTAAGATATACAGGCAGATACGATATGTACAACACTATTACAATACAGGCAGATACGATATGTACAACACTATTACAATCCACTACACAACATGCTTACTAATATATATGGTAAGATATACAGGCGGATACGATATGTACAGCACTATTACAATCCACTACACAACATGCTTACTAATATATATGGTAAGATATACAGGCGGATACGATATGTACAACACTATTACAATCCACTACACAACATGCTTACTAATATATATGGTAAGATATACAGGCAGATACGATATGTACAACACTATTACAATCCACTACACAACATGCTTACTAATATATATGGTAAGATATACAGGCGGATACGATATGTACAGCACTATTACAATCCACTACACAACATGCTTACTAATATATATGGTAAGATATACAGGCAGATACGATATGTACAACACTATTACAATCCACTACACAACATGCTTACTAATATATATGGTAAGATATACAGGCAGATACGATATGTACAACACTATTACAATCCACTACACAACATGCTTACTAATATATATGGTAAGATATACAGGCAGATACGATATGTACAACACTATTACAATCCACTACACAACATGCTTACTAATATATATGGTAAGATATACAGGCAGATACGATATGTACAACACTATTACAATCCACTACACAACATGCTTACTAATATATATGGTAAGATATACAGGCGGATACGATATGTACAACACTATTACAATCCACTACACAACATGCTTACTAATATATATGGTAAGATATACAGGCGGATACGATATGTACAACACTATTACAATCCACTACACAACATGCTTACTAATATATATGGTAAGATATACAGGCAGATACGATATGTACAACACTATTACAATCCACTACACAACATGCTTACTAATATATATGGTAAGATATACAGGCAGATACGATATGTACAACACTATTACAATCCACTACACAACATGCTTACTAATATATATGGTAAGATATACAGGCAGATACGATATGTACAACACTATTACAATCCACTACACAACATGCTTACTAATATATATGGTAAGATATACAGGCAGATACGATATGTACAACACTATTACAATCCACTACACAACATGCTTACTAATATATATGGTAAGATATACAGGCAGATACGATATGTACAACACTATTACAATCCACTACACAACATGCTTACTAATATATATGGTAAGATATACAGGCAGATACGATATGTACAACACTATTACAATCCACTACACAACATGCTTACTAATATATATAGTAAGATATACAGGCGGATACGATATGTACATGTAGTATATGAAAGAATCCATGCTACTCTTACTTGGTGCTTGATCTGTTTTTCGTGTTGTGCTCGTTCCTGTAGCTCCAGGTCTCTGTAAGAACCTTGTAACTTATTGTAGTCAGTAGATAAACGGCTATTCTCACGACGATATCTGAATAGAGTAAACAGGCGCAGAGTTACGGTCACGGTATGGTATCGAAGACATCTATTCAACCAATCACAGTGCGCAAAATTATTGCTCAACCAATCAGAATGCTTGGATACCACACGATCATGGCGCAATGAACCGTACCGTAACTACTTCCCACTCATACGAAAACGACTCTATTAGCAAGTGTGTGGTCTTCACATTATAGAGTCGTTTTCATATGAGTGGGAAACCTACGGCACGGAGGTACGGAATCAAAGATATATATTCAACCAATCACAGCGCGCAAAGTCATTGCTCAATCAGAATGCTTGGACACAGCACGGTACCGTCACCGCACGACATGAACCGTACCGTATTACTACTTCCCACTCATACGAAAATGACTCTACTGCTTCTATTTAACGTCTTATTACGTAGATGAGCGCGTGAAAGCGAAATCAGGGGACAACGTACTCGAGACAGCAAATGTCGACTTCAGTGCGTAAGAATTACAAGAGATAGAACCATAGTTGAGACAAAAACATGTTTATCTTGTTCTTGATTAGTCACAGTAGACGTACTTTACAAAAATATATGATCAATTTGTTACAAATATTTTCCCCTGACCTCCCTTGCAGGTGCGGAATCCTAAGGAATTCTGGGAACTACGGCAAGGTTGATGATGGCTTTTAGAGCTACACAGGTCAACAAGATACTCAATATGGGTTGTTACTTACTTTTTGAGTTCGCTCTCCAGGGTTTGTACTTTCTGCTTTAGTAAAAGATTATCGTCTGCGACGACACTGAGTTCAACTGAAAATATAACAACGGTGATGTTACAGTGCGAATCGAAAAACCCTGGACACCCAGAAATAGCTCAGAAATCGTTTATTGTTCGTTGAACAATCAGAAACGACTCTCTAACTGCAATAGGAGGAAGGGCAGAGAAGGAAGGGCAGAGAATGAAGGGCAGAGAAGGAAGGGCACAGAAGGAAGGGCACAGAAGGAAGGACACAAGAAAGGTCACAAGGATGGACACAGAAGGAAGGACACTGTCACACAGAAGGAAGGACACTGTCACACAGAAGGAAGGACACTGTCACACAGAAGGAAGGACACAGAAGGAAGGACACAGAAGGAAGGACACAAAAGGAAGGTAACAGAAGGAAGGACACAGAAGGAAGGACAGAAGGAAGGACACAGAAGGAAGGACAGAAGGAAGGACAGAAGGAAGGACAGAAGGAAGGACAGAAGGAAGGACAGAAGGAAGGACAGAAGGAAGGACAGAAGGAAGGACAGAAGGAAGGACAGAAGGAAGGACAGAAGGAAGGACAGAAGGAAGGACAGAAGGAAGGACAGAAGGAAGGACAGAAGGAAGGACAGAAGGAAGGACAGAAGAAAGGACAGAAGAAGGGACAGAAGAAGGGACAGAAGGAAAGACAGAAGAAAGGACAGAAGAAAGGACATAAGGAAGGACAGAAGAAGGGACAGAAGGAAGGACAAAAGAAAGGACAGAAGGAAGGACAGAAGAAAGGACAGAAGAAAGGACAGAAGGAAAGACAGAAGAAGGGACAGAAGAAAGGACAGAAGAAAGGACAGAAGGAAGGACAGGAGAAAGGACAGAAGGAAGGACAGAAGAAGGGACAGAAGGAAGAACAGAAGAAAGGACAGAAGGAAGGACAGAAGAAAGGACAGAAGAAAGGACAAAAGAAAGGACAGAAGGAAGGACAGAAGAAGGGACAGAAGGAAGGGCAGAAGAAAGGACAGAAGAAAGGACAGAAGGAAGGACAGAAGAAAGGACAGAAGAAGGGACAGAAGGAAGGACAGAAGAAAGGACAGAAGGAAGGACATAAGAAAGGACAGAAGTAAGGACAGAAGGAAGGACAGAAGGAAGGACAGAAGGAAGGACAGAAGGAAGGACAGAAGAAGGGACAGAAGGAAGGACAGAAGTAAGGACAGAAGGAAGGACAGAAGGAAGGACAGAAGAAGGGACAGAAGAAAGGACAGAAGAAAGGACAGAAGGAAGGACAGAAGAAAGGACAGAAGGAAGGACAGAAGGAAGGACAGAAGAAGGGACAGAAGAAAGGACAGAAGAAAGGACAGAAGGAAGGACAGAAGAAAGGACAGAAGAAAGGACAGAAGGAAGGACAGAAGGAAGGACAGAAGAAAGGACAGAAGGAAGGACAGAAGGAAGGACAGAAGAAGGGACAGAAGGAAGGACAGAAGGAAGGACAGAAGGAAGGACAGAAGAAAGGACAGAAGGAAGGACAGAAGGAAGGACAGAAGAAGGGACAGAAGGAAGGACAGAAGGAAAGACAGAAGAAGGGACAGAAGGAAGGACAGAAGGAAGGACAGAAGGAAGGACAGAAGAAAGGACAGAAGGAAGGACAGAAGGAAGGACAGAAGAAAGGACAGAAGGAAGGACAGAAGGAAGGACAGAAGAAGGGACAGAAGGAAGGACAGAAGGAAGGAAGTGTCATACACCGTCTTCGTACCTTTATTTTTGCCTGCTGATTCAGCGCTCTTTGCAGCTTGTTTCTGCATTTCCCTGGCTGCATTTTGTGCAGTTTCACACGCTTTATGCTCGCAGTTCTTTTCTACTTGCATCAAATCACGTTCTCGCGACAACTCGTTGATCTCACCTGGATTGCAAGAGTGAAAACAGAATGAGAAAACAAAATACTGGGAAATAAAAAATGGGAATGTATCGTAAGTGGTTTAGAATGGTATCACATACGTCTTAAAGAAGCCAAGTATTCATCTTTTTGACGAGTTAGTTCTTGTTCTTCTAGAAGTTTATCTGTGGTAAAATGTAAATAATATAAATAATGGAATGATATAAACTGTGTCGGTGTATATACTTGATAACGAAAGAATTTGAAGGAGAAAATGTGTGCCTTGGCGTGACTGGCACCCATGGCTTTAGTAGGATGCTAGTAATTGATTTCATATGTTGGAGATGTGTTTCGTGAATCAAACACTGAATTCAATCATCCAGAGTGTGTATTTCCAAGTTCTGTGTTTTTGCATGAAAATAAATGAATTCACATGGGATTTGTTGATCTGCTTTCCATTGTCTACATGATTTTAAAATACAGAACAATATATTTGTTTCTCAAAGTCTTAAAGTGCTACTTAGACGAAAATCGATCGAAGTTTAATTTAGCTGAAACTTCACTGAAATAATCTCAAAGAGCCATACAATTACTGGTTAATGTGTTTTCTCAAAATTCCTATGGGAAGTATTACATTTTTATGAATCTTTAGAAGTGTCAGTGAGGTCATCTACTCAACCCTAACAATCAACACAGCTTCGCTACATACATTTCTTTGTGTTTAGTTTCTTGAATTATTTTATTTCTATGAAGCTAAAACTTTGGGTGAAGGAGTTTTCTTACATTATTTGTGCTTAGGATTGATTGTCTGACCAGTTGTCTTCAATGCAAAGCTGTTATCTGAACAAAACATTGAGATATTTTAACTCACAAAATACAAAGAAATGTATGGAGCTGAATGTTGGGTTGAGTAGATGACGTCACTGACTCCTCTAAAGATTCATGAAAATATAGTACTTCCCTCTGGAATATCGAAAAAAGATTTTAACTAGTTATTATTAGACCCTTGAAGAATTATTCAATGAAGTTTCAGCTAAATTAAACTTCGATCGATTTTCGTCTAAGTAGCACTTTAAGGTGACTCCAACATAATTGCGAGTGCATTTTGTAATATTTTTAACTCGCTCGTATCGCGTCAAAAACACTCGGATATTTCTGCATTTAACACATGTAATAACTCAAACATGTAGGCTTTTAATGGTGTATTCAACATTTTATTTTTCAGTCGCGTTTGCCGTTACGGGCCGATTTTCTAACAGTGGTTTTTCATAATATTGTCCTCCTGTTCGCTCAAAAATCGTACGATTTCTACGAAACTTCAGATTCTTGTTAAATAGATTGTCATAATTTTGTCAGCCGGGTTTAAAAAAAATCTCTCGACTGCAAGTTGCGCGGCCTAAAAACTGACCATAAAAATAATGCCGCGCAACTTGCAGTCGAGAGATTTTTTTTAAACCCGGCTGACAAAATTATGACAATCTATTTAACAAGAATCTGAAGTTTCGTAGAAATCGTACGATTTTTGAGCGAACAGGAGGACAATATTATGAAAAACCACTGTTAGAAAATCGGCCCGTAACGGCAAACGCGACTGAAAAATAAAATTTTGAATACACCCTTAAAAGCCTACATGTTTGAGTTATTACATTAAAAAATCACAGAATGCACTCGCAATTATGTTGGAGTCACCTTAAGGTCGGTGGAAACGCAGCAATGTTGGGAGTGTTTGTACATCCTGTTGTGCGTTGTTGGACAAACACGTCCTAACGAATCCTTTTGAAAATATTAACGTGAATATAAATTGAAAGAAAACTGAATGACGAACTGAATGACGAGAAGGTTGTTCAGCTACCATCCAGTACTCATCGACTGTAAGTTGAAGTGCACATTTCTTTTGTGTTGTGATCGTTCAAGCATAGACCAACAATGTGGGATCTGTTTGCACACTACCATCAACAACTACCAACAATGTTTGACTAACAATGTGGGATCTGTTTCCACACTACCATCAACAACTACCACCAATGTTTGACTAACAATGTGGGATATGTTTCCACACTACCATCAACAACTACCACCAATGTTTGACTAACAATGTGGGATATGTTTGCACACTACCATCAACAACTACCAACAGTGTTTGACTAACAATGTTGGATATGTTTGCACACTACCATCAACAACTACCAACAATGTTTGACTAACAATGTGGGATATGTTTGCACACTACCATCAACAACTACCACCAATGTTTGACTAACAATGTGGGATCTGTTTGCACACTACCAACAACAACTACCAACAATGTTTGACTAACAATGTGGGATATGTTTGCACACTACCATCAACAACTACCAACAATGTTTGACTAACAATGTGGGATATGTTTGCACACTACCATCAACAACTACCACCAATGTTTGACTAACAATGTGGGATCTGTTTCCACACTACCATCAACAACTACCAACAATGTTTGACTAACAATGTGGGATATGTTTGCACACTACCATCAACAACTACCAACAGTGTTTGACTAACAATGTTGGATATGTTTGCACACTACCATCAACAACTACCACCAATGTTTGACTAACAATGTGGGATCTGTTTCCACACTACCATCAACAACTACCAACAATGTTTGACTAACAATGTGGGATATGTTTGCACACTACCATCAACAACTACCAACAATGTTTGACTAACAATGTTGGGTGTTGTGGGGAGCATTAGCATGTAGTTTTATATTCCATAAAAAAACAATTATTTTACGGTGAATGGGTTACCTGTGTTAAATCCTTGGCCGGGAGAATCTAAGTATAGGAAGCGTTTTGTTCTTTATGATAGGATATGTAGTTGCGAGCAAAACGTTTGATAAAGGGTAAGTCAGTAGTTAAAAGTTAGTTACGTTACTGGGAATTAGACATTAAATATCACCTTGTAATTCTAATATTTGCTGCTTGAAATCTTTAGTATATGCCTGTGCATTTTTGAGATCTTCTGAAAACAAACAAAGTTACTAATAACACAGAAGAGACGAGAAAGAAAAGAGTACAGAAGGTAGAGAAAAGAGAGGAAATGCATGCAAAGTAGAAGACATGGAAGAGAGGAAGAGAGGAAGTGAGAGAGAGGAAGAGAGGAAGGAAGGAAGGAAGGAAGGAAGGAAGGAAGGAAGGAAGGAAGGAAGGAAGGAAGGAAGGAAGGAAGGAAGGAAGGAAGGAAGGAAGGAAGGAAGGAAGGAAGGAAGGTAAGGAAGGAAGGAAGGAAGGAAGGAAGGAAGGAAGGAAGGAAGGAAGGAAGGAAGGAAGGAAGGAAGGAAGGGAGGAAGGAAGGAAGGAAGAGGAAGTGTCAGTTACAACTACATACATTCTATAAATTATGATTAGAATTAGAATTATGTAACAATTTGGCCTATGTTGATTAAGTTGGGTGCGCAAAGTGGTCGTTCTTTAAAACACATACAACAATTGCCATACCTTTAATATGTCGCCCATCTTTATGTTCTTCATCTACCAGCCTTTCAATCTCAGAGAAATTATCTAATATAATGTAATCAATATTACCCAACATTAGATCTAATAACCCTTATTGTATGACATACTCATACCAAGTCAGATGCATATAAGCAAGTATTGACTTTAGAGGATATGTAACAACAGTCCTACTTAGTCATGAAAATGTATTAAGAAAGTTGAAGCTGAAGTTTGAGTGAAGTCACAAAGTTGTGAACAAAATGATGCAGAAAACAAACCCCACATTTGTTGATCTACTCTTGCCCCATTCTCCTATGGTAGTTCAGACTGTTTTACACTGTCTATTAACATCATTACCTTTTATTTTTTGTATAAAATCCAGACCATGGTTCAAGGTACTGCACTGCTCTGTATTTCCACCTATGTCAATAACAAATGAATAGCATTATTAAACATGGGTGGATCACCAGGGGGGGGGGGGGGGGGGGGGGGGGGGGGGGGGGGGGGGGGGGGGGGGGGGGGGGGGGGGGGGGGGGGGGGGGGGGGGGGGGGGGGTTGTGCAACCTCAGTAGAGAACCGATGGACAGATGACTAGTAAGGATACAGTTGAACCCCCCTGGAACTACTACTGTGTAAGAATAGCCATACACACAGTGTGAGGATACTGTGAGGTATTCCATGGTAATGAAGAGGAAGGGAGGAGTGGAGAAGAAAGGAGTGGGAGGGAGGGGGAGGGATATCATGAAATGGTCATATTCAAGAATTCCACACCCAGTGGACTGGTTGTCATTTGGAACAAGATTCATTACTGTTACTATTACTATTACTAAAGTACTATTCTATACCTTCATGATCACCATTAGAATTCACTAGAACTTCATTCTTTACTGGTTTCAGTGCCTCTGAATCTACAAGAAATTCATCATTTTACAACTAGTGACAGCAAACTTATTCTACACTGCAGATGGAAGACACAGCGCAATAAACTACCCATAATCCTTCTGAATATTAACCCCAGAGAAAGAGAAGAGAGAATCTATGAACTCAATGGGATTCAACTCATGATCTCTGGAAATGATCACTGATGCTCTACCAGTTCAGCTACGTACATGTACAAGGCCAGACTGCTGGGAGAAGGCCTTGGGTCATTTACACTAATAGGAATGGAAAGTTGTCTGTGTAGCACTAGTGGAACATATAGAAATGTAAGGAAAGAGCGCTAAATACATTATCCATACCATTTCTGGCACTTTCCTTATATTGCTATCAGTCTCCTACAATGTATATGCAGACACCTTTCCCAATATATAGAGTTAGTGTACCTGTCCATTCTAATAAGGCTTTTCTTCTTTCCTTCACAAGAGTATTCACTTCCAGGATTTTTTCTGCTTAGACAGAACACAATATTTAATCAATGCAAGGAAAATAAGAGGAACACATGCACATATGAAGACAAAGATGTGTAGATTAAGCATACATACCTAGAAGACCTTGTAGACGGGATGCAGAAACAAAAGATTCTTTGCTAGAACATGGTGTTAGTTCATCATCAACTATAAAGAAATCAATAGAGGGGAATTAAAATACAAAACAGTTTCTTTTGGTCACTAGAGACTAGAGCACAGTCTTACTTTCTCCATTCTCATCCTGGTCAGCACCATCGGTAAAGGTTAACTGGTCTACAGCTTGTAAATGATATTCCATTACTTGTTCTGTTTAAGGATAATTAAAAGACATTTAATGATAGAGTGATGAAGATGACAGAACTATTGATGACAAAGGTGATGATGATGATGATAGTAATTTTGATGACAAAGACAATGAAGCAACAAAGACGGACACTAATTTTGATGACAAAGATGATGATGATGAAGACGGACAGTAATTTTGATGACAAAGACGATGATGAAGACGGACAGTAATTTTGATGACAAAGATGATGACGTTAACGTGGGTAAATAAACAATTGACCGATTGATTGATTCATGATGAAGACGGACATTAATTTTGATGACAAAGATGATGATGATGATGAAGACAGACAGTAATTTTGATGACAAAGATGATGATGACGATGAAGACGGACAATAATTTTGATGACAAAGATTGATGATGAAGACGGACAGTAATTTTGATGACAAAGAGGATGATGATCATGATGAAGACGGACAGTAATTTTGATGACAAAGATGATGATGATCATGAAGACGGACAGTAATTTGGATGACAAAGACGATGATGAATGGACAGTAATTTGGATGACAATGCAAAGACAATGATTATGACAACTAGTTACCATAATATGTCAAGATGGCATACTGTATTACTGTACCTTCAAGATTACTGATCTTCAATTTGTCTTCATCAACTTCTAGTTTGGCTTTACACAATTTATCTGAGTGTGGACATGGCAAAATATGATTTACAAATGTACAATGCATCATAAAATGTATTGATATGTTTGTACATTTGATTAAACCTACATGTAAACAGTACAGTCACAGCCACCACAAAGTAACCAATAGAATACACAACATACCACTCAAGCTTTCCACCTCTTCTTTGCTGCCCTTTAGAAGTGTCTGTGTGTCTGTGAGTTGTTCTATAGAACACAAAGTGAAGTGTCAGGACTCTAGATCAATATTTCTTTGATAGATAATTTGACAGAGAAAAGAAGTTATCCAATCAGACTGTCTGTTGCTGAGCCTGGTCTTGTCCAGAGAAATGGCATGGACTGGGGTAGACATTTCACATACATTCACTGTATCTCAACTTGAAGCCATTGTTCATAGTCATCAAAGGGAGTGCAGGAAAGATCTGTTCTTTTGAAATTTATTACTATATTTTATTATTTTCAGCCAGCCAAAATTACAGAGGTGTTACTGAGAAAAAGCCTCACTATTGCAGACTGTGGTTATTATGGCGACCAAACACGGACCCTAGGGTGATAGCACAGACCCTACAGACCCTAACCCTACAGACACTAGGGCGATAGCACAGACCCTACAGACCCTAGGGTGATAGCACAGACCCTAGCCCTACAGACACTAGGGTGAGAGCACAGACCCTACAGACCCTAGGGTGATAGCACAGACCCTACAGACCCTAGGGCGATAGCACAGACCCTACAGACCCTAGGGTGATAGTACAGACCCTACAGACCCTAGGGTGACAGTACAGACCCTACAGACCCTAGGGTGATAGTACAGACCCTACAGACCCTAGGGTGATCCAAGTACATGTACAAGTTACCTGTAAGGCTTTCCAGATGTTTTTCTTTCTGTGTCACTTCATTCTCAAGTTTCTTTACCTGGGCTGTAATGAATATTAGAGAGAGTGAGTAATAATGAATAATATTCATTCATATCATTACTGTACTTATTTACTAGGACCACTATCAGTGTGCTGTCTCCAGCCAAAGCACACAACAACCAACAAGGATGTTTGTATGTCAGTTTATGCGGTTGTTTGATATAAAATTATTATTATATGAATTCAAAAGAGTGTGAGTAATCAAGGTACTAATATTTAATATGGCCGCTATCATTGAAGACTTATCCAGTTTACTTGCACATAATGGCTTGCTGAAAACTACTTATGAATGATAACTGCTAGACACTGCCTTTATACACTATAGTATTAATGCCATTTCACCAGTAAAGAAATGCAACTGTATTGCAGTGTTTTTGTATTATAAATTAATCTTGGGAACTGACGTCATCTGATTTGGGCATAGAGATTTCAAACCTCTCTATATTATATTAAGTATACACACATAATTATTAAAGGTAACACCTTATAAAAGTGTTACATCTATTTTATATTAAGTATACACACATAATTATTAAAGGTAACACCTTATAAAGGTGTTACATCTATTTTATATTAAGTATACACACATAATTATTACAGGTAACACCTTATAAAGGTGTTACATCTATTTTATATTAAGTATACACACATAATTATTAAAGGTAACACCTTATAAAGGTGTTACATCTATTTTATATTAAGTATACACACATAATTATTAAAGGTAACACCTTATAAAGGTGTTACATCTATTTTATATTAAGTATACACACATAATTATTAAAGGTAACACCTCATAAAGGTGTTATGTTATACATGTATTGAACCGTATCAGTGAATTACCTTGTAGTATCTTTAAATCATCAGTACTACTTTGGTCAGTGTTGTCGTTGGACAGTAATGTTGTATCTGGAAGGATTAATGTATTGCATCAGAAAGGCGGCACACTTTGGAAAGGGTGTGGCATGTACATATTAGACATGTAAAACAGGGTTAGTGATCAATATCCAAATTCTCCTTTGGAATTCAAAAAATCTAAAGGAGAATTTATATTTTAAACAGAGACCACTTATTGTATCATGCACTGGCCCAATCAATTAGTGTAGGTAATTCAAATGGCATTGAGTGCAATCTGGGATTAATTTCAGGAAGGCTGTACTTGCTTAAACCTATATATATATATCGTGATTGAAATTTGGGATTTGTGAAAAACACATGAGTTCAAATTAATCCCAAATTACATAATAATAATAATAATAAATAATAATAATAATAATAATAATAATAATAATAATAATACAGTCAACTCTCTCGTAAGCGGACACCCTCGGGAATTGAAAAAAGTGTCCGTTAGTAGAGCTGTCCGCTTATGAGAACTATTCCCGTAAGCGGACACCAAAGAAAAATAGGGTGGATGTCCGTTTACGGGAGAGTTAATTACGTTTTAATCGGTAGAGAAAAATAGCAACTGAACCGTACACCTTGCTTCCCCGCGGATAAATGGAGATTTGACAAAATCGATCCCCACTGTTCTGTTGCTCTGTAAAAGGTCATATTTTTGTTGATTTATTGCAAATTAAAGACAAATTCCATTGCCAAAAGTCCGTTATTATATGGTGTAAACAAAAGAAAAATCCAATTTTCATTTTCAAAAGTGTCCGCGTCCGCTTACGAGGGAGTGTCCGCTTACGGGAATGTGTAAATACAGAGTTTGACTGGGAGGTAAAACGGGGATTTGAAAAGGTGTCCGTAAGTAGAGCTGTCCGCTTACGAGAGTGTCCGTTAGCGGAGAGTTGACTGTAATAATAATAATAATAATAATAATTATTATTATTATGTCTATTTTACTCTCCTCCATGGGCATAGTAAAATATAGTTAATGGTACCCGAGCCAGCAGGTCACGGGTTACGTCTATCAGGTTTCAGGCTAAGCGCACACGTTCAAGGCCGATCAAGGTCACTTTAATTTCATTACCACTATTCTTGTCTGGCTTTCGGGTTTTCCCAACTTCTATCACTGCCTTGCATTGGTCAGTGATTTGCGTTTATAAACTATAAAGCATTCATGTCTCTCTGATAGCGCACGTGCCGTCTAGGTTTACTTTAGTACAGCCTTTAGCATTGGCTAGGTCTTTGCACCTATTGAGCAACTGTCTGGCTATAAAAGCAAGTCAATATAGAATAAATACTCATATCTGCAAGCCTTGCTGCACAGTAACAATATAGTTCAAATAATTTTCCAAAAAACTTCCAATCCTCGATCATGCCTCGTGCTTCCAAGCGCCGTTCATCATCTTCCTCTGCCCAACCCGAGCAGGATTCTCTAGCAAACTTGTCCACAGAAGTGCTCCGTCTACGTTTGCAGGCGAATAACCTTTCCCTGCATGGCAGTCGCCAGCAAATGTTGGCACGCCTTCGAGGAGTGGCACTGCCACGTAACGTCAGCAAGGCTTCGAAGTCGTCTAGATCTCGCAAACCACCCAAACGATCGCGAAGGTCGACCACAGCGTCTACATCAGCGCCTCTGGACGACGAGCAAAATAATTCCTCAAGTTCCGATCCCGAGTCTGAGCCAGAAGCTCGGTCGGATGCACAATCTGCCTTCAGTCCAGAACAGGTAGCGGTAATCCAAGAAACCATTCAAGCCAGCCTTGCAGCATGGCAGCCGCCACAAGCTCAACAGCCGGCCTACCAACTACCACAACTGGCACAAGCTCGGTCAGTAAATCCACCAACACATGCGGGTACTGCCTCACCCATTGGCTTGGACAGGCCCCTGGACGAAGCTCTCCAAGACAAACTAATTCGTGGTGAGTATATAGATCTTGCTCTGTTACTCCCCGATAGCTTGCAAGTACGCGACGACTCGCAATACAAATTTGGCGTAGATGACTCGGTACCAGGCTCAGCGGTCAAATTACTGCGTACCAAAAAACCACTAATTGACTCATTTTACAAGTGGATTGACGCCTACACGCGATACATGTCCATCATCATCAATACCTTCCCGCGAAGAGCGCTTGAGATGGTGAGGTACCAGGCGATTATCTGCCGCGGTTTTGCCACATACAAAGGCTTTGCGTGGCTTACATATGACGAAAGTTTCCGCCGCCGCCGCGCAGCCCACGACCGCACTATCCCCTGGGATAGAATTGACCTGGAACTTTGGACGGTGACTTTTGCTGGCCTCGCAAAACCTCACTGCACGGTTTGTTTTAGCCCCTACCACAAGCAGGAAGACTGCCCGTCTGGTGATCGCCGAAGCCCCCACAGCAACACAGCCCGGCCAAAACAAGTCTGCTACGACTACAACAAACCAACTGGTTGTTCAAGAACCGCCTGCGTCTACAGCCATGCTTGCCAACGCTGTTCAGCCACCGGCCACCCAGCCTTCCAGTGCCGAACCAAAGACGGCACTCGCCCTGGCAGCAAAGGCCCGTCTTCAGGTCGCACGGCTGAAACAAGATAAGAGTACAATAGTGCATACACCAATTAATGTCGCTAAGTTAGAAACGGAATTGCAGTCCCATCCGGACAAAAATTTCGTAAATCAATTAATTGATTCTCTGCGTTTTGGCGCTCGCATAGGCTTTACCGGCATTCAACAATCTCGGCTATCACCCAATTTAATTTCTGCGTCCGAGCATCCAGAAATCGTTAGCAAAAATATCTCTAAGGAAATTCACTTAGGTCGTATGGCGGGGCCCTTTCTAGAACCCCCGCTACCTAATTTGCAATGTCATCCGGTTGGCGTAGTTCCTAAGAAACACTCCACGGAGTGGCGTACTATATATCATTTATCTTATCCCGAAGGGGATAGCATTAATGACGGTATTCCAAAGGATCCCTACTCCCTTCAGTACGTTCGGGTGGACGACGCCATTCGCATCGTTCAGCGCCTCGGTCGTGGCTCTTACATGGCCAAAACTGACTTGAAATCCGCCTTTCGTATTATCCCTATCCACCCGAATGACTGGAATCTTCTAGGGGTCTGCTGGAATTCACGCTATTACGTTGATATGTACTTGCCATTTGGTTTGCGCAGCGCCCCGTACATCTTCAACCAACTTTCAGAAGCGCTCGAGTGGTCTCTGAAGCATAATTACGGTCTGCAGAATGTCATTCACATCCTTGACGATTTCTTTGTAGCCGAGTCGTCAAAAGCAGCCTGCCTCACGAGTTTTTGCAAACTACTTAAGTTTTTTATTTCTGTTGGCGCGCCAGTAGTCGCCTCTAAAACCCTGGGCCCCTATACGGTTTTGGAATTCATGGGCATCGAAATCGATTCCCTCAAAATGGAAGCTCGCCTCCCCGCGGACAAACTGGAACGCTTGAGGGTAACGCTTAATTCATTTTCCTCACGTCGGTCAGCACGGCTCGTGCAGTTGCAATCCCTCATCGGTACTCTCCAGTTTGCCTGCAGGGTGGTTATTCCTGGTCGTACCTTTTTGCAGCGCATTATTCACCTCACCAGGGGTGTCACTAGCCGCTTTCATCACATTCGCCTCAACGCCGAGTTCTTTCGTGACATAGCCATGTGGCGTTACTTTGTTGACAATTGGAAAGGGAAATCGTTTTTCCTCGAGGATCAGGTGTCCGCTAGTCCCTGACTTGCAACTTTTTACTGACGCGTCCGGTACATTAGGTTTTGGCGGCTATTTCGCCGGTCAGTGGTTCCAGGGCCACTGGCCTCCTCATCTCGGCCTTAGCAAGGCGACCGGCATTAGCATCGAATGGCAGGAGCTTTTTCCCATTGTTGTCGCATGCGTCATTTGGAAAACCAATTTTATTGGTAAACGCCTTCAATTCTGGTGTGACAACGAGTCAGTCGTGCACATCGTTAACTCAGGTCACTCTAAGAGCCCTAGGATCATGTCGCTATTGCGCTACTTAACGCTAACTACAATGCAATCTAACTTCTTAGTTCGTTGCAAGCATATAAGCGGCAAATCTAACAGTATCGCTGACGCCATCTCTCGTTTTCAGGGCGACCGTTTCAGGCAATTGGCGCCAGAGGCAAGCAAAACCCCTTGCACCATCCCGCCTTCGCTTTTGACCCTTTGACAGCTGAAGTGCAGCAGTACGCTTCATGGAGTTTAGCTCTGAACACCAAGCGCACCTACCAGTCAGGCGAAAAACATTACGTTGATTTCTGTTTAATGAATAGACTATATAACGATGCTGGAGAAATTCTGCCAGCCTCTGAAGGCACGTTGATATATTTTGCCACATTTTTAGCTCGCACGGTCAAACACGCGACAATTCGTAATTATCTAGCGGCAGTGCGGAATATGCATATCGTTAACGGCTACGGGGACCCCACGCAAGGTAAACTAGTTTTGCAAAAGGTGCTAAGAGGCATACTCCGTTGTCAAGGAGCATCACGCGCGTTAAGACAGCCTGTTTCGCCTCAGCTCTTGCTGGCAATAAAACCTCTGCTGCGCAGTTGGCTTTCAGAGCACGATTTTGTAATGATTTGGGCAGCTTTCACGCTAGCCTACTTCGGGTTCTTGCGTTGTAGTGAGTTTACCTGTCCTTCGGTTGGTAGCTTTCATCCTCACTTTCACCTTGCCCGGGACGACATCGGCTTTCATCCTAGTTTCCACAAACCCGAGGTACATGAGAGTGGTGATTAAGGCTTCTAAAACTGACACATTTCGTCAGGGCTCAGTTCTAACTATAGCTAGTTCCTCACGCGAACTGTGCGCGGTGCAGGCCATGCGCGCCTACTTCGGGGCAACACAGCGTAACGGTCCACTTTTCGTTTTCCGCTCAGGTCGATTCCTGACCCGATCTTCCGTCGCCAACCTACTCAGGGACGCAGCGCTGGCAGCGGGTCTCCCCTATAAAAGCCTCAAAGGGCACAGTTTCAGAATTGGCGCAGCCAGCGCAGCAGCTGCTGCAGGCTTACCCGATTGGCTTATTAAGGTTTTAGGTCGATGGTCATCAGACTGCTATCAATTATACATACGAACTCCGCAGAACGTCCTTCTGTCAGTTGCACCACAAATGGCTTGCGTTAGTCCAACGGCGCTTCACGCCTCTTAGAGAAAACATTTATTTCGCTTGGGGGGATGCATGTCTGCATCTGTGGCGGTTAAGTCTGTCTGGCGACTTTCCCAAGCGTATTTTGCTAGCTGGTTAGCATGCTATAGTGACGTCATTGGTACGTCATTGCGTTCGACCTGCCAATACCCTTGTCCGATCCAGCACGCGGAGTGCTGGGGAGATGAGTGAGGCTTTAAAAGGTCATGTTTGTTGTTATGTTTTGCACTAAGGGAGTCGTCACGCCAGGCTTGCCACGCCATCAGTTGGGCTCATTCCCCCAATTATATGCCACAAATATGTGTACTGTTTTTGATGTGTAATAATGGGTGGTTGTTAAATACTGTGAGAAGTGACATTAATGTCTATTTTACTCTCCTCCATGGGCATAGTAAAATATAGTTAATGGTACCCGAGCCAGCAGGTCACGGGTTACGTCTATCAGGTTTCAGGCTAAGCGCACACGTTCAAGGCCGATCAAGGTCACTTTAATTTCATTACCACTATTCTTGTCTGGCTTTCGGGTTTTCCCAACTTCTATCACTGCCTTGCATTGGTCAGTGATTTGCGTTTATAAACTATAAAGCATTCATGTCTCTCTGATAGCGCACGTGCCGTCTAGGTTTACTTTAGTACAGCCTTTAGCATTGGCTAGGTCTTTGCACCTATTGAGCAACTGTCTGGCTATAAAAGCAAGTCAATATAGAATAAATACTCATATCTGCAAGCCTTGCTGCACAGTAACAATATAGTTCAAATAATTTTCCCGCCCACCCTCCCTAGTTTGGGTGCCAATCATTGACATTGTAATATTGTAAATGGAGTTTGTTATTGCTTAATAAACTGGGGTTACCCCTTCGGTTGGCGGTTAAGTCTGTCTGGCGACTTTCCCAAGCGTATTTTGCTAGCTGGTTAGCATGCTATAGTGACGTCATTGGTACGTCATTGCGTTCGACCTGCCAATACCCTTGTCCGATCCAGCACGCGGAGTGCTGGGGAGATGAGTGAGGCTTTAAAAGGTCATGTTTGTTGTTATGTTTTGCACTAAGGGAGTCGTCACGCCAGGCTTGCCACGCCATCAGTTGGGCTCATTCCCCCAATTATATGCCACAAATATGTGTACTGTTTTTGATGTGTAATAATGGGTGGTTGTTAAATACTGTGAGAAGTGACATTAACATGCGAAAACCATACGATTTCTCATTAACAATATTCATGAAAAACTTTGTAGTTTGTAACTACAAATTACCTTGTAATTACACATTCTATTAGTAGTAGTATAGTAGTAGTAAGACTTTATTAGAGGGTGACACGTGACAGTATAAATTAAAGTAAACTGATAAATGTACAAAAGACTTTTGAAACATGTCTAAATTCAATTTAATATTGTCACTTGTACATTATAATTAACTGTCAAGTGCTGCTACTATACTTAGACCATTTGGCTCTAACATTTAATGCTCTTGGCCAATCAGAATAGAGAATGTTTTCATGAATATTATACATATAATAGACCTTACATTGGATCTATTCTTTTCCTACCTTCAAAGAGCGATGGTTCATCACCAAGTTGTACTGCTTGTCTTGCTGTACTCTCTACGGGTTTCTCACTCACTTCTTCAGAATCTAGAAAATCACCATGAAACAGAACAATCAGACAAGAACCCTGTACAATGCAATGTTGTAAAGTGCCTATAGCTGTAGCATATAATATGTGCTATATAAAAACCATTTATTATTAGTAGAGGTAATCATACAATTTCTTGTTCAATTTGGAAATAATTTACACTTGTGTTTTTCAAAGAGTATCAAAATTGCACGAGCCGATGAGTGCAATTTGAGCTCTTTGAAAAGCACACAGGTGCAAGTTAGTCCAAATTGAATAAGAAATCATATGATTACCAATTAATAATATTCATGAAAAAAATTAAAGGTGATTTGCACTGTATTGTGCAAATTACTTTTCAACTGCACTGCTCTTAGCCAATCAGAATTGAGTTTTATTCATGAATATTATTATTATTACAACAATATTGACAAGTCATAGAGATAAAGACTATAATATCCAACTACATAATAATAATAATAATAATAATAATAATAATAATAATAATAATAATAATAATAATAATAATAATAATAATAAATAATAATAATAATAATAATAATGACATATAAATGTTAAGCCTAGTTCACACTAACATCGTAAGAGGAGCTTATGACCAGTGCGAACTAATAATCGGAGTTGGATCCAGAAGCAGAAGGGCAAATGAATCGGAATTTCGGAAGGATTAGAAGGATTTCTTTTTCCTACGATTCCAATTCCAATATTATGATTTTGATCTACACTAGATCGTAAGCTTTTTGCGATTACGATTGCATGTCCAAATACGCTTATGACACTTATGGCACTAGTGTGAACCAGGCTTTAAATGAATTTGTAAATGAAGGATTATTCTAGTCACAACAATAATTATCATAATTACTTGTGTACTACATGTACCAGTATGAGCTATTTTTATAATTACAGTGTCTATAAATTCTATGCAAAAGCACGTTACAGAGGCATTCATAAATTATATATCTATATAACAACTACTAAATGCAATACAAAAATGATAGGAACCATGAAAGCAGGATAAAATCAAACATGAACTGGTTAATGTTAATTTATTCATCCGTTCATCCAACTAAAACCACAGACAAAATAAACCCTTTCTTTCCTTTCAGACAGTTACAAGCTAAAACATTATCACAGCACAAATCTTCATGTTGTAATCTCAAATATTGTAAAATAAGATATCATGTTGATATCTGCTTGAGGATCTGTGAGAATGTCAAAATAATATATGAGATATATGAGATCACTGAGACACCTATGATAGAGATTATTAAACCATAAGGTATTAAAGTCTAAGTAAACATTGCCCTGGTACCTGCTACCAACCTGCTACTTGCCTTTCAAACTCACATTGCAGAAAAACAACTAACAAAATTATAATATTTCTAAAGTATTTTGTGTTGAATTGAAGTTTATATTGTTTAACTATCGTAAGAATCTTCCATGGTGTTTTGAGTAAGAGGGTGTTAATTATTCAAAGATAAACCACGAAACCAATTGAATTTGAACAAAAACATCCTGTAACCCAAATATGACTGGCAAACATGGGAAATTATTTACTTTCTTGGCAACTTGTAAATAAGAAATTCCTTTCCAATTACAAATGGAGCCTAAAACTAAAAAGTTCATACATGTCAGTCCTATAAGAACCTCTAAGAAAGAAGATATATAATTGTTTTGCATAATAAGCTGAGTGAATGTAGCCTTAGCACACAAGTCAAAATAGATTATTGTAACTACACTTTTATTTCATGTAGATAATTTCATGAATGTAGAAAAGTTCAGATTAGAAAATTCTACTTTCTACAGCTTGTTTTCAAATACACAAGGGATAAAGGAATCTGCAAACAGACGTAGATGGAATGAAAAAATTCATATTGGGTTGTCTATGTTGTGATAAAAGATTAGAAAACATTTTATCGCAAATGTCTATATTGTGTTTTGTATAATACACCATACACAAATTTGTTTTCACTTTTAAGATCTTACGGAACACTACTCAGTAATACTACTACATGGTTGGACTGGCATGTACATATGGAATAAAGATGTATAGCTGTACACAATAATAACCTCTTCCTAACCATAAATATACAATAATATTTTCATGAAAAAATTTCCTTCGAATTTAGTCAAATTTGACTTCGAATTTTGTGTACAAATAAAATATTTTCCACCAAGTGAGAGAGAATATTGGAATATTTTAATAAAGTGTGATAGCACTATAGAATCTAGTTCTACAGCCAGTGATATTGGATAACTCTGTTCTTACCTGATAAATAAATATAGCAAAAGGAATATACAATTGGTGGAACAGTGTTGGAAGTCTTCATGATGTTACCCACAGACAATGTCAGTTCCATTACTACATGTAGCTGGTTAGGATTGCATAGATAACTCAAGACATTCAGATATACATAGAATCTGTTTATCTTGTGCACTGGCCAAAGTCTTCACTGTATTGGCTCTTAGCCATGTGAATTGATAGCAATAAGTAATATTATGTGGTTGGTAAATGTAATCAAGTATGTCAAAAGTATGATTATAATCACCACAATATATATTAACTAATATACACGCAATTGCAGAAACATTGTAGTATACATTTATACAAATATACAAATATCTAATGAGATGCAAAATGTTAGACATGCTAAAATACAACTGCTTAAGCACAAAATAGTGCTGAAAACTATTGTGTTGTCCTTGCTGGATGCGACACTAATCTAAAATTGATGATTTTCAGATATATTAGAAGAAAATAAGCGATGTTTCACACTTTGCATCTCATTAGATATCTTGTATCTCATTAGATATTTGTATAAATGTATACTACAACCTTTCTGCAAACGAGTGTATATTTTATTAATGTCATGAATTTAAGTTTGCATGCAACAACGAGTGATCACTTGGGACTGGAATAAAAAGTTTCTTTTAACGTGTTTTGTAATTCACTTTTTATGAATTGGTCTAAAATTACAAAAACAGGTTTATTTAACAATAATTATTATTCGCCAAAGGCGAAGTGATTATCGTCTCATAATCACTGGTCGCTCGACCAATCACAGCACGAAACTCTATATTCACCGTCTAAAATTATACTAAATATTTTTATCATATGACCTGCACGGACCCACACACCCACTCTTAATCAAAACAATAATTATTGGAAAAGTCATCTGATGGGGTCTATAATTATAATTATGTTTTTCTGGATATCCTGCTTGAGTAGTGGATGGTTAGATGATAGTGTGCAAATCTTTAGAGTACCACTGATGCAAATTTTGTGATTTGATTCAAATGAATTTGTCATTAAACTGAGTCTTACTCAGGTTTTTCAGAAGACTGGCTCGAAAATATGCATGTATAATAAACGTACTACCTAATTTAAAGTGCCTATAACTCCTGTGAGTTTGTTTTAAAAATCGATTATATATTAAGTGAATAGGTTTCAGTATTTTGTGATTTGAACTTCGCGTTTGTGAGTTATAGAGGTTTGAAATCGGGATATGTTAATTTGGTGATGTAACTTAAGGAATGATGCCATAGCTTATTTAAGTACATACATGTAATATACTGTATATCTAAATATCAAGGCTGTGGCCGAGCCGATTTTCCCTCAGTGGCTTGGATAGCTCAGTTAGGAGAGCATTGCACCGGTATCGCAAAGGTCGTGGGTTTGATTCCCGTTCTAAGCCTGATTTTTTTCAGGTATTTTCTGGTAGTGTTAGGCCCCAGTTGGATTAATATATATCAAGGTTTAACTTTTTTATTAATTCATATCAGAAATATAATAATGATTTATGTTCCCATTTTTCTCAGTAACATTTTATTATTTCATAAATTGGCTAAAAATCTGAAGCCTATGAAATATAAGTCAACCAGTTTTGCAACATTTTATGACAAATGTTTTTAAAGTAAGGTACATTATTTTACCACTACCATGTAAATACATGAGACTTTGATCAATGTCAAAAAATTTCAGTATAAAGAATGGAACTTCAGGGGAAAAAAAGGTTCAAAATTCAAAAATATTCAAAAATTATTTAAAGAAAACGTTTTATGTTCGATTTACAATTGCATGGGAATAACAAGGAAGGTTGATCATGTTTCCTCAACAACAACAACAACAATTTTTAATTTAGCACCTCCCAATGCTATAGAAACATTGCAATTATTGATTATTAATAGATGACACAATGGGTATGTGAGTATGTTATATTTACATATATTTATATTTAGAATAGTCTACACAATGTGTTACTAATAAATTAACTACAACGCTTATGAACAAAGAACATTTAGAGAAGATATAAAACTTAGGTAACACAAGGAGAAGAGAGGGTAGTTGTATGCTGTATACTTCTTAGTAACTAAATCATCAAGGAATTTTTTCCTTCTGTGATTCTGTGTGTGAGTGTATATAATGTTGTGGTTTGAAATTTTTCACTGGTTTAATTTTTTTAGTCCATTGTTTTGGTTTCTTAATTCACTTCCTTTGAGATTAATCCTTTACAACTAACCTAAACACATAACTTACCCACCATAAAACCCTAAACCTTGGCCTTGGAACAACCCTCAGAAATATTTAAACCAGTGGGAAAAATTATAACACAACATATACATGTATTGTGTATTTTTATAATTTTTATAATATTTTTATAATAATATTTAATCGTTCAGTGTTATTAACTAGCCCACAGGATACTATTTATAAACTATGTACCATTACTGGAAACAAACTAAGGACAAAACAACAACAACACCAGAATTGATAAAATCTGCTTCATTATAAAATTACACCTATAAAGTACCAAATGAAAGCAAGGCTACTGCACATACCTTCTTTCCTGCTATGATTGCCAGCTTTGTGTACTCCTTCTCTTCTCTTGTCTAATTGTGCTGTGAAAGCAGAACATGCAAAACAATGCGTTCAGTTCTCAGAGCTAAAGCTTGCTGTGGTATTCTTATCCTTGTGTTGAGAAGATGTACATAAATTATGATAATATGGATGCTGAGGGTAGTGGCTCAATATCAAACAAGCCATTTTATTAAGGGTAATTTACTGTTAGTTACAGTCTACTGATTGACCAATCAGAGAGTACAGAGGTTACATACAACAATACAATTACTTTCTCTTTCATTATATTTTCAAACAAAACACTGAATGCATTGTAGATAACAAACACAAAGCAGCTTACTCAAGCACTGAGAAATAAATACAGTAACTTGTAGCAGCCATGCTGAAGACATATTCGTAGGACCTCTGAACTATAATTATTGTATTTGCCAAGTTTCTGATATCACAGACAAATGGTGGTAATTATTCCTTTTTATATTTTACTATAATTTCAACTAGACGCTCTACTAGCATGAAGTCAGGCTTCTATTAAAGCTTACCACAACACAAAATAACAGCAGTACAAAGAATAGAAGACATTGACTTCATTTAGATTTCAATCTTGTGTCAGTTATGCGATTAAAGTGATTTAAAAATCTCCTAGTCATCGACCCGGGTCATCAAATATGTGCAAGAACTTCGTTCAATCACTAGGCACTTTTCCTATATCCGAGCCTTCGATTATACGCTCTCGCATGCACATCTACATGTACAACAAAGCAAGTCTTTGTTATCACTCGGCAATCTCATTCGGCAAGTTCTCGTATATAATAATAATGATAATAATTTATTTCTTAAAAACGCATTTCAAAAAACTCAATGCTTTTTACAACTGGATATCTGAGCCTGCGATGTATCTGAGCCACTTTGATGTTTGAGGTCAAAGATGAAACAGTATATTTAGAGTCGGGCCGTCCACAGGAAGCCCAACTAAATAGGACAACGCTTCTGAAAACAGACAGGTCTGCGTATCTATTTCATGGGTTTAGTAAAATAACTCTAATAGCAAGAATGGAATTGTGTATTTCTCTTTGATTTTCATGACACTTTTCAGTTGTTTTGCATAGTTAATATAATTATTGAACCATTATTATTTTATCTGAAAATGTGCAGTATTGTTGTCATTGTAAACAAGAGTACTCTATTGCTAGAGTCAGGAATGCATAATTTCTCATGTTTTTAAGTCTTCACATTCCAACAACCAAATAAATGTACATTTATTTGTACCAATGCTATACTATAGTTTTTCATATTTATATATAAATAATACAATAAATAAATAAATAAATAAATAAATAAATAGATGTAGATGATGATGATGATGTAGATGATGATGTAGATGATGATGATGTAGATGATGTAGATGATGATGATGTAGATGATGATGTAGATGATGATGTAGATGATGATGTAGATGATGATGTAGATGATGATGATGATGTAGATGATGATGATGTAGATGATGATGTAGATGATGATGATGTAGATGATGATGATGTAGATGATGATGATGTAGATGATGATGATGTAGATGATGTAGATGATGTAGATGATGATGTAGATGATGATGTAGATGATGATGATGATGATGATGATGATGATGATGATGATGATGATGATGTAGATGATGATGTAGATGATGATGTGATGATGATGATGATGATGATGATGATGTGATGATGATGATGATGATGATGTAGATGATGATGATGATGTAGATGATGATGATGATGATGATGATGTAGATGATGATGTAGATGATGATGATGTAGATGATGAAGATGTAGATGATGATGATGTAGATGATGATATGATGATCATGATCATGATGATAATACCAAGCAGGGCCTAACTGAAAATCACTATTGTGAGTGGGCTCCCTGAGAACTAAATAAATAATGTATTTATGTAAGTGTCATTACCTTTCATTGCAGATAGTTGTTGTTTGGCAAAGTCACACTCAGCTTGAAGTGATTCGGCCTATGTAAACAAAAACAAAATAAATAAAATCACAACAGAACAATTCCAGACAATAATTGTCTAAGTGATCACTGATTGATCACAATCTAAATTCCCTTTGAGGCACTTACACTGTTTAAACATTATTATATACTTTGAGGCACTTACACTGTTTAAACATTATTATATACTTTGAGGCACTTACACTGTTTAAACATTATTATATACTTTGAGGCACTTACACTGTTTAAACATTATTATATACTTTGAGGCACTTACACTGTTTAAACATTATTATATACTTTGAATTCCAGGTTGTAATGAAGAAACATTTCCCTATACTGAACAAAGCTGATGTGTCCACAAACAGTTGCTGTGATATCTTACAATTTTTTTATCAACTAAATAAACTGTAGATGTAGCAGAAATAATCTACCAGTGGATAGGGGTGGTATAGGGACTGGTACAGGGGTGGTATAGGGACTGGTACAGGGGTGGTATAGGGACTGGTACAGGGGTGGTATAGGGACTGGTACAGGGGTGGTATAGGGACTGGTACAGGGGTGGTATAGGGACTGGTACAGGGGTGGTATAGGGACTGGTACAGGGGTGGTATAGGGACTGGTACAGGGGTGGTATAGGGACTGGTACAGGGGTGGTATAGGGACTGGTACAGGGGTGGTATAGGGACTGGTACAGGGGTGGTATAGGGACTGGTACAGGGGTGGTATAGGGACTGGTACAGGGGTGGTATAGGGACTGGTACAGGGGTGGTATAGGGACTGGTACAGGGGTGGTATAGGGGCTGGTACAGGGGTGGTATAGGGGACTGGTACAGGGGTGGTATAGGGACTGGTACAGGGGTGGTATAGGGACTGGTACATGGTGGTATTTAGGGGACTGGTACAGGGGTGGTATATAACTGGTACAGGGGTGGTATAGGGACTGGTACAGGGGTGGTATAGGGACTGGTTCAGGGGTGGTATAGGGACTGGTGCAGGGGTGGTATAGGGACTGGTACAGGGGTGGTATAGGGACTGGTACAGGGGTGGTATAGGGACTGGTACAGGGGTGGTATAGGGACTGGTACAGGGGTGGTATAGGGTCTGGGAACTTTAGTCTAATACAGACAGCACAGTTCTGACCAATATATCACATGATACAACTATATCTCGTTGACTCTACATGACTGTATTTGAGGGAGATTTCCATTTCAGCCAGTTTTCTGGAATAACTTGAGCAAAGTTAATGACTTGGAAAAAGAAGGATCGTTTGAATTGCCCATTTCAAAGAGATCATCACTAAAAATGACACTGTAACTACACATTGTTGAAGGAGTGGATGTAATAACAGTATAAATGACCAGGCTCTGATAAAATCTAAATTCTCCTTTATACTCCTTGAATTCTAAAGGAGAATTCAGATCTTGATAAAAAGTCAATGATACTGTTCTGGCAGGGACCCCTTCAGTTATTGAGATTTCAATATAATTATGACTGACATGTGACGCATATATATAAGTCCATACAATACAATATGCATGCATTACCATTGCTTAAATGCTTTAATATTAAGCATTAAGTTAATTTATCATCCTCTATGGACTGCATGCAGATGTCTAGCTTTGTTATTGGTTATTGTGTACATATGACTTGTGATCAAAACCCAAATACTCCTTTAAAATGCAAAGAAACTTGACGAGATTTTCTAAGATTTTGATCAGAGATCACTTACAAATGCACGTTGTTTACAATGCTTTCAAATTTTGCCTAGTATAATGTCAGACTTTGTTGATCAACTTATCCTGTTGTAATCCTACTTTTGCAACATTGCAAGAAACGCAAGAAACGAACTGCAGAGGTGGACACGCACTGAAATATTGTGCCTGTTGCATCTACTGCATAAATTTGTACTGTTTTTTATAATAAAGCTGTTGAATTTCACCAGTCACTTTCAAATTCTGCCTAGTATAATGTCAGACTTTGTTGATCAACTTATCCTGTTGTAATCCTACTTTTGCAACAATGTAAGCAACGAACTGCAGAGGTGGACACGCACTGAAATATTGTGCCTGTTGCATCTACTGCATAAATTTGTACTGTTTTTATAATAAAGCTGTTGAATTTCACCAGTCACTTTCAAATTTTGCCTAGTATAATGTCAGACTTTGTTGATCAACTTATCCTGTTGTAATCCTACTTTTGCAACATTGCAAGAAACGAACTGCAGAGGTGGACACGCACTGAAATATTGCGCCTGTTGCGTCTACTGCATAAATTTGTACTCTTTTTACAATAAAGCTGCAACTTTCAATTTCTTTTCTAGTATAGTTTCCCCTTGTAATGGTTAGCATTGGTGTCATTAAATAGCCTTACATACCCTTGCAGCAAATGCTGCTTCCTTCTCCTTAGCTTCTTGCATGTTGTTTTCAAAACCTTTCCTTTCTTTAGATGCCTGTAGAGGATCGATTAGATCAACCAGGGCAGATGACTGACAGTTGATGATGTACCAGACAGTTGAGAAAGGAAAGTTACAGATTTAGGTGTTAGTGTTAAGGCCTGGACACACGGTACAACTTTTCTTGCAATGTTGCGTGCAACAGTTGCAGAAGTAGGATCAAGTTCTACTTCTGCAACTGTTGCGTGTAACGTTGCAAGAAAAGTTGCATCATGTATCTGGGCTTTTAGAATTAGTCTATGTTATTCTGAACTAATTTGTAGTGTTATGCAGCCTTTGAGTATTAGCAGTTGGAAGTTTAACACAAGCATTACATAATTCATATTATTGAAGGGCAGCCTATGAAATCTCTGATGGCATTTCTTTGTTTTGACTAAGATCAAATTGACCTTGTCTTATCATAGGAAGCATACACGGCTAGCTAGTACATGTATACATTGTCAAGTTTTCATGACTTTCAGCAATGCACAACAAATTGCAAAGCCCGGGCCAATGGATATCAATGATATCAATGATACTGAGACACACAGTCACATAACATCAACCATTACTAAGATGTGGGTGTCTATGATGCTGCAGGTACAGAACAGGTCGGTTGGTTTATGAAAACTGTGCAAAATTACCAGTAAAAATTTATAGAGAAAAGTGGTTTTGGTATTATTTAGTCACCAAATGAAAAAAACAAGTAGCATAATTTTGTCAAAAATTATTTTTGTACAGCAAAACCACAAGAATGTCCAACCATTTTCGTGACCGTAACATGAAGTAACCTATGTGAGCACCAGTGTCGAATCGGTGAAGTAAGAGATGCAAGGATTAGTGGAAGAGAATTGAAATATTTATGACCAAATATCCAGAGGAAGTAAATAATTTCATCTATATTTAATGGCAAGGAGTATGTACAAAGAGTTGTAAAGTGAGTTTACACAGCAGGCATACACAAGACACAAGTGCATGTAGTTGTGTTATCCCAGCTTACCTGTTCATCTACAGCAGCATGTCTTCTCTCTGCTTTTTCTACCTGTTCTTGTAGTGTTTTCATTTCTTCCTGTCTCTGTACAAACACACAAGACAAGTTTGCATTTTGCTTCAGTACCATTTGACAGACAAACCCAAATGCAAGATGATGTTTCCCTTTTTTTATCATGTTTCACTCTCGAGCTGAAACATTTATCGCTTCACGAAGTTGGGAAGCAAGGGTGGCCGAGTGGTGAGAGCAGCCTCGGTCTGTCACCTCTGTGTCCCGGGTTCGATTCCCGGACCTGGGATCACATGTGATTTGAGTTTGTCAGTTCGTTTTCTCCCTTGCTTCGAGGGTTTTTCTCCGGGTACTCCGGTTTTCCTCCCTCAATAAAAACGAACTAGTGAGCTGAAAGTTGTATGCATATAATATTAGAATGTAGTGGTAGTGTGTGTGAGAGTACAGTGTCCCCCAATTAGTGCGTAAGCGCTAGAACACATTGGACACTTAAATAAACAGTTATTATTATTATTTTCCCCCCGTATATTTCCTCTGTTGATTCTCTTACAACAAAATTCCTTTCGATTGCTCAATGTTCAACGATTTGGGAAGGAAATCTACTGTTAACTTCAGATATAAATTGGATACAAATATTTGAGAAATAGCGAAAATAGACAATAGCGAAAATATCTGTTTTATCTTTTTCTACAAATTTCTCCAAATTATGCGAGATTATGCAGGGATTGTCAGATTATGCAGCAAGCCAAATTATGCAGGTGCACATCGGAGCATAATTCCATAAGCCCTGCCTTTACTAATAAGTGTTGCTACTTACTTCAGCATGTCTTTCATTCAGTTCTCTCATCTCTATCTGTGATTTATCATACAGGGTTTTGTAATGTAGACACTCATCTTCAGCATTGCCACAAGATCTCTGAGAAAACAAATGAAATGAAGAAATATCTTGTTAGGCATGGTTACACCCCACAATAATTATGTACAAATCCCAGTAGGAACCCTGCTGTAATATCTATAAGAAACTGAATGTACAGTACACACTTCCACACCCTAAGCCTAACACACCTTGATAGGAACCCTGCTGTAATATCTATAAGAAACTGAATATACTACTACTACTACTACTAACTACTACTATACAGTAGTCACACTTCCACACCCCAAGCCTAACACATCTCAATAGGAACTGTAATATATAATAAGAAACTGAATAGTCACACAACTACAGTACATGTACATGTATACACTTGCACATCCTGTGACCCACCAGACCCTGTAGTCCACTACACCCAGCCACACCCTATGCCCCACATCAAGGAGCTTCTTTTATTCCAATAAGTATTACATATAACTGCATGCAAAAATAAAACTAATAATATGCCCAGCCACTTCTTATTTTCAGTTTAAAAATATCTGGCATAAGTCGTACAAAGGACAGGACGCCCACAGAATAAACGGCTAATACATGTAGTTCTAACGCCACAACATTCCTGCTATTGTCATATCACATTTATAAGCTATAGACAATGTATTTGATGTCCAACCCTGCTGTGCCCTATTACTATATAAAGGCAGTTCTAATATCATGTAATCAATAAATCACAATACCAGAGCTGTTGTACAAGTCATTATTATTATTATTATTAAATACAACATTCCATCGCATAGACAATATATTTGGGTTTACAGTCTAGGTATGAGTAGTTGAATACAATGATATCAGGGACGGCACAGTGGGTAATGTCTAGGTTTATAGACACAAAGATCCCACCCTTCACAATATGCTGGATACCTCCTGATCTCAAAACTACTAATTCAAAAAATCAACAACAACAAAAACAACAAACAAACAAATAAATAGAAACTAGCGAGTACACTAGTTGGGTTGCGTCGATGTATAATAATAAATTCAATGGTTAAAGGAAAATCTCCACCGTAAAAAAAGAGTACTTAACTTAACTGGCATTTCCAGCCTTGGCCCTTTGTCGGAGTAAGATAAATAAATAAATAAATACCAGTAAATAAGGTCTTGTGACACAATCAATCTAAATGACTTTCCAGTGACGATTTCTATAAAACCAACTTTGTACCTTTTCATAACTAATAGAGCAAAATTATTATTAAATTTGATTCAGGTATTTTGTCCACATGATTTTAAAAATTCCTTGGTATCATTGCTAGATACATGTGTATACTGCTGATAGTATCAAAGAAATACTCTAAATATCCCTTTCCTCTCGGGTTACAGTATGCTATTAGTACCAGAGGGTGTAAACATAAAAACTAATAATGACCAACTTCTGTGTGGATAAAATATAACACTAAAACAAATACTATTATATTGTAAATCCTGTGATGTATTCTTTCTTGTACTCTACCATTATTCTCCACTTTTGAGACAAATACACTAAGTAATTGGTAGTCAATTATATTATCATTGGAAATATTTAGAGCACATGTCTTAGATTCTCCAGAAAGGGCCCACATTCTAGTGATAATTTTGTCAAATGCATCTACTTTATCAATAATGTTTTAGAGTATAAGATTGTAACATCAATATACAGTGACTTATAAAGCGTTACACGTTGTATTACACAGAAAATCATGGTCGAAGATGACATTCTGATGATAGTTTTGACGTTTGTGTTACAGTTTTAAGTGTACAATGATTATAATTGTACATCGGTACAGTACTTTACACAGCCATAATATAATGTAAAATTGATAAGATTAATACAAGATGGAGCATACAGCATATACACCTACCTCTGCATCAGAGAGCTTCTGCACAGTTTCTAGCTTTTCTTGTAACATTCTCTTTAACGATTCCTGTAAGAAAGCCAAATTGCAACAATCGGTTCAGCAATCTTACAGAGAGTTCTACGAGTCAAACAAACAAGCAGACATACACGACAAGTGTCAGGGCAATCCAATTAGTCTTGAAACTATATCGCTACTAAACACCAGACTGGAGAAACCAAGGAACCATAACAACTGGAATTAGTTGAGTTATTTTCACCAATCTCGATTGTGACCTTGGTAGAGTAGTATAATTATACAGCATGTGGTATATTGTGTGTATTGTGTAGGATCTCGGCAGGCTTATGGTGATAAGGTACTATATTGGCATGTCAGCCATGCAAGACAAATACTTAGAATAATGACATGATAGTATTGGTTTCTGACCTTTGACCTCATCTCGTAATTGTGCCTGTCTTCGTGTAATGTGAGAAGCTTTCTCTTTATGTCATCTTCACTCAAATTCTGAAGGAAGATTATTTATCAATAGGTATCAAAGTAATGAATAAAACACAATTAGAAACCACATGCATAGCAAGTATCTTTAAATCAGCAAGAGATTCGTCCTGATTTGTATAAACTCTAACTTTGATTTTTTCAGTCAAATTAATTTGTTTCTTCAAAATTATAGCAAAACATGGAGTGATACATTTGATAAGTCAGTTAAAATATGAGTGGGAGACCTTAACTCAACTATTGAAATGCCCATAAAGGTCTCCCGCTCATATTTAATGTAACTATCACATAGAACAGACAGACAGACAGTGTAGCTCATTATTATGGCTAGAACACAGACATGCAAACAGACTTGGACATAATAGACAGAAGGACGTATATGTGTATACTAAAATATTCAGACAGACAGACACTGAGACACTAACACACGTACATGTATAGTACATGATAAAATATTCAGACATACAGACACTAACATGTACACACATACATGTATTGTATAGGTAAATTCATTGGCTGACGAGGGAATTCCACGTTGAATTCACTCGAAAAGGCGATATCGCGAAGCGACGAGTGCGATATCGCCTTTTCGAGTGAATTCAACGTGGAATTCACGAGTCGAGCCAATGAATTTTCCTTGAATCCCATAGCGTTCTCTTTGTTTTGAAAAATATATAGTTTTTAGACAATCTTGAGTCGCTATATCGCGCGTCGCTAAGAAAGCCAGTGCAGTGTTCAGTCTTTCGCTACGCTAGCCAATAGGAATCAAGCAAAATTGAATACTAAAATCAGTTTATCTGCATGAACTTGAAGACAAAAGTTGTTTTCTTCAGTCGTTTTAACGTCTAGATTTAGGGTCAATCTACAACAGAAACACAGCCATAGATTTAGATATGGATAACCAGTTCATAGTTAACGAAAACTTACAACCAAAAAGACTAAAAGTGATCAGTGACAGGCTCGAAGTTCAGTTCAAGTTTTCACAATCAATGAATCAGTCTTGTCAAACCTGTAAGTATGCTTTTCTGATGTTATTCAGTTAACAAAGAAGTTAATTGGAAATACACGAAAATACGGACTTATTCTATCCTCATAAGACTTAAGAGCTTAAATAAATCGTTCAAATTTTCTCAACTGACCGTTTCTTGTTGCTTTCAATCCGATCAGAGAACTGAGTGCCGCTTGCATGAGAAGTTGAATCTAGTGAACTTCAACATTTCACAGGACATTGATGGATTTGTTAACTACCTTACTGAATGCTGAAGATTCTCAGGCAAAATAGTTCTTTCAAAGCCATATTTATTGATAAAGATGCAGAGGCGATAGCTCTGATTCAGTGAGTGAAGCTACATGACTTGTACAAAACAAGTACACAAGGCTCAAAGTAAAAGGCAGCCGATCGACTGACAAGCAAAGAGAACACAACTGGAACACGGGATAAATTTGCAGTTTTGTATGATTACAGGTACAGATTTTGCTAGGTGTAAATGCTGAATTAAATTGGACTGATTTTGTTGTTTATCTGTTGGCTTAATCTATTAGATTGTGGTTGCTTTATGCCGGTCTGAAAATGTCGTTCGCCATGATTTGCTGTCGTTGTACTTCGTGGTCTCTCTTTCAAACTTCGATTCTCATCTCGCTTTAATAGATTTCTTTACATCGATTATATTTAGTGCTAGAGATGCTAAAGCCAGATTCAAAACGATTTGCTTTGCTTTCGTGTTCAGTTTATATTTAAGCTTAAGTTGAGAAGACACTTGAAGTACAACTGAAAAAGCGTAAAGATTTTTCAGTACTCTGTGTTTGTGACATTAATTTCACTTCGATGAAAATGAATTTTACAAATGACAAATGAGAGCAAACAAAGCTAAAATATTGATTTGACCTCAACTCTCAATCCATCCTTTGTACGCGTATATCGTATCTTAGCCACAGCCTCGCTTTCATCTTGCAATTCCACGCTAAATACCCATTGCATCCGGTTTGCAAAGCACCCAATTCCACGCTGAATACCCTCTCATCCGGTTTGCTTCTCAGCCAATCAGCGCGCGAGTTTCATATGAGCTATGGGATTCTACATAATATACATGTACATGCTAAAATATTCAGACAGACAGACACTGAGACACTAACACACGTACATGTATAGTATAATAAAAATATTATAATAATTGAAATTTATATAGCGCTAAAATTATAAATATTCTAAAGCGCTTTACAAGACTATAAAAAGAAAGTACATGATAAAATATTCAGACATACAGACACTAACATGTACACACATACATGTATTGTACATATATACATGCTAAAATATTCAGACATACAGACACTGAGACACTAACACACGTACATGTATAGTACATGATAAAATATTCAGACAGACAGACACTGAGACACTAACACACATACATGTATAGTACATGATAAAATATACAGACAGACAGACACTGAGACACTAACACACGTACATGTATAGTACATGATAAAATATTCAGACATACAGACACTGAGACACTAACACACGTACATGTATAGTACATGATAAAATATTCAGACATACAGACACTAACATGTACACACATACATGTATTGTACATATATATACATGCTAAAATATTCAGACAGACAGACACTGAGACACTAACACACGTACATGTATAGTACATGATAAAATATACAGACACACAGACACTAACATGTACACACATACATGTATTGTACATAATTATATACATGCTAAAATATTCAGACAGACAGACACTAACACGCACATAGACAGACACTAACATGCACATATATATATATGTTGTACATAGAGAGTATTATTATAGATTGACACAGAGGTCAAAATGAATCAAGATTTCTTACTCTAGTTAATGCTTCCACTTGGTTTTCTAACATTTCTAGTCTTGAAAGAAGCTTATCCTCCTGTGCAAATTTCTGTTCAATGAGACAAGGTATTCAGTAACCGGTAGAAAGAATACATCTTTATCACATAAATTGTACAATTTCGCACACTCTGATTGGTTGTTGACTATATCTGATAAGAGGGCAAAAATGCACCCAAAACCGCTAAGGTAGATCTACAATTGAAGGGCTCCCTGCAAGAACAAAGTAAGTGATCTCTGATCAAAATTTAGATTCTCCTTGAGATTCTTTGAATTTCAGAGGAGAATTTGGGTTCGGATCACAAGTCACTTACTCCGTTCTTGCAGGGAGCCCTTCAATTGTACTTGTACAGTTTCCATCCAATCACAATGAAACTTGGCAACGTTACAGTACATGGCAAGACCACCAATTTGTTCTTTTTTGTTTTCTAACTTGTCATTCACGTCAGTTATGCTTGAAGACTTGATCATTTCACTTTGAACTCTTTTTGTGGTGCTTAAATGACTAAATTATCAGTCTATCATAGTGCAGCAAGTTTACATTTTGTCAAAGGATCTGAGACAGAAATAAATTTTCTGTATGAAATATTTTGGATATTTTTACTTTCAAAATGCAAGAAAAGTGTTTTCAGCATCCACTTTTGATAGTTTTTAAATTAATCGCTTTTTAAGTTGTCGATTTTGCGTGGGCTACGGAACTGTGTGCACAAGTTCTAAGCTCAATGTATGTACATGAACTCTTAGTCACATGTCAAAACTGTAGCTGAAAACATTTTTTTTTCTGGCATCAGATGATCGACTGATGGCGACGTACTACTGTGGTATGTACTCTATTCACCATGGCTCTCGACCAATCAAAAAGCAAGAAATTGAGAGATTGTGGTAAAATAGTGTAGTTTGGTCCGACAGGATAGTAAAAACAGATGCCAAATCATTCAGATTTTGTTGATCTGAAATGTGGGCATAATTGACATCATGAGTTTTTCACCCTTGGAATGAACTGACAGCTCTAAAATGGAAACATTATTCTCGCTGGTTCTAGTCAGTTCTTGTAAATGACGAGTCCCATTTTGGTGGATGCTGATTGGATAGGTCAGTTGACAGGAGCAAGGATGGCTTAGTTGGTTAGTGCGCAGCCTTCTAAGCGAGAGGTACCCGGTTTGATTCTTCATGCTTCATGACCTGACATCCTTGTTTCGACTTCCCTCTAATCCGTGTAGCTCAGTGCAGCTATAAATATCTGTAAGACGGAGCACTGATGGAGGGAGGGGGTAAAAGGGCGCACCGTCCACCTCAAGTTTGAAACTTCACTGAAATAATCTCAAAGACCCATACAATCACTTACACCTCTAAAGATTCATAAAAATGTATTACTTCCCATTGGAATTTTTGAGAAAAAAATTAACCAGTGATTGTATTGGTCTTTAGAGACTATTTCAGTGAAGTTTCAGCTAAATCAAATTTTGAATGATTTACGTACTAGTCTCCCTTTAAAGAAATGAAAAGTGCAGCCTTAAAATATGATTTAATTGAAGGGCTCCCTGCAATAACAGATCATATCAGAATAAGTGACTTGAGATCCAAATCCAAATTATCCTTTGAAATCCAAAGAATCTCAAGGAGAATTTAGATTTTGATCATGATCACTTAATATATTGTTCTTGCAGGGAGCCCTTAATTGTTGTCAACTTACTTGTGAATTGTCATCTAAAATATTTTGTGAGCTATTGATAAGTCTCTGTAGGGCTGTCAGCCTATTTTCTAGCATCTGTTCTCTGTACAATGCATCCTACATGGAACATAGGTTATTGTTTATAGATATACAACACCAGTAATCAAGAATTTTTTTTTGTTTGTGATGATATTCTGAGCAATAATTTGCAGCTCATGATCATGAGGAAACCATTTTGATGTCAGTAGAAGCCATTTAAACGTCGTAAACCATTTAAACGTCGTAAACCATTTAAACGTCGTAAACCATTTAAACGTCGTAAACCATTTAAACGTCGTAAACCATTTAAACGTCGTAAACCATTTAAACATCGTAAACCATTTAAACGTCGTAAACCCAAATTTAAAGCACGTCGTAAACCATTTAAACGTCGTAAACCATTTAAACGTCGTAAACCATTTAAACGTCGTAAACCATTTAAACGTCGTAAACCATTTAAACGTCGTAAACCATTTAAACGTCGTAAACCATTAAAAACGTCGTAAACCATTTAAACGTCGTAAACCATTTAAACGTCGTAAACCATTTAAACGTCGTAAACCATTTAAACGTCGTAAACCATTTAAACGTCGTAAACCATTTAAACGTCGTAAACCATTTAAACGTCGTAAACCATTTAAACGTCGTAAACCATTTAAACGTCGTAAACCATTTAAACGTCGTAAACCATTTAAACGTCGTAAACGTAAACGTCGTAAACCATTAAAACGTCGTAAACCATTTAAACGTCGTAAACCATTTAAACGTCGTAAACCATTTAAACGTCGTAAACCATTTAAACGTCGTAAACCATTTAAACGTCGTAAACCATTTAAACGTCGTAAACCATTTAAACGTCGTAAACCATTTAAACGTCGTAAACCATTTAAACGTCGTAAACCATTTAAACGTCGTAAACCATTTAAACGTCGTAAACCATTTAAACGTCGTAAACCATTTAAACGTCGTAAACCATTTAAACGTCGTAAACCATTTAAACGTCGTAAACCATTTGAATGTCAAAGGCAAACCATTTAAACGTCGTAAACCATTTGAATGTCAAAGGCAAACCATTTGAATGTCAAAGTCGTAAACCATTTGAATGTCAAAGGCAAACCATTTGAATGTCAAAGGGAAACCATTTGAATGTCAAAGGGAAATCCATTTGAATGTCAAAGGGAATCCATTTGAATGTCAAAGGGAAATAAACCATTTGAATGTCAAAGGGAAACCATTTGAATGTCAAAGGGAAACCATTTAAACGTCGTAAACCATTTGAATGTCAAAGGGAATCCATTTGAATGTCAAAGGGAAACCATTTGAATGTCAAAGGGAAACCATTTGAATGTCAAAGGGAAACCATTTGAATGTCAAAGGGAATCCATTTGAATGTCAAAGGGAAATCATTTGAATGTCAAAGGGAAACCATTTGAATGTCAAAGGGAAATCATCTGAATGTCAAAGGGAAACCATTTGAATGTCAAAGGGAAACCATTTGAATGTCAAAGGGAATCCATTTGAATGTCAAAGGGAAATCATTTGAATGTCAAAGGGAAACCATTTGAATGTCAAAGGGAAACCATTTGAATGTCAAAGGGAATCCATTTGAATGTCAAAGGGAAATCATTTGAATGTCAAAGGGAAACCATTTGAATGTCAAAGGGAAATCATCTGAATGTCAAAGGGGGAAACCATTTGAATGTCAAAGGGAAATAATTTGAATGTCAAAGGGAAATCATTTGAAAGTCAAAGGGAAACCATTTGAATGTCAAAGGGAAACCATTTGAATGTCAAAGGGAAACCATTTGAATGTCAAAGGGAAATCATTTGAAAGTCAAAGGGAAACCATTTGAATGTCAAAGGGAAATCATTTGAAAGTCAAAGGGAAACCATTTTGAATGTCAAAGGGAAACCATTTGAATGTCAAAGGGAAACCATTTGAATGTCAAAGGGAAATCATTTGAAAGTCAAAGGGAAACCATTTGAATGTCAAAGGGAAATCATTTGAAAGTCAAAGGGAAACCATTTGAATGTCAAAGGGAAATTATTTGAATGTCAAAGGGAAACTATTTGAATGTCAAAGGGAAATCATTTGAAAGTCAAAGGGAAACCATTTGAATGTCAACGTAAAATCATTTGCATGTCAAAGGGAAACCATTTGAATGTCAAAGGAAAACCATTTGAATGTCAAAGGGAATCCAGTTGAATGTCATAAATGGAAACCATTGGAGTGTCATAGTGCTGATGGTATTTGTTGTTTGTTATTTTGACAAAAAGTGTTTCATTCTCACCTGTAAATATTGTGAAAGTTGCCATATATCCTGTGTTGGGATACCATTTTCATTCTACCAAAAAAATAAAAAATAAAACAAATTAATTACATCTTTTTGTGACAAAAATAGTTTGCCCTACAAAAACCAATTCTTGCTAAACCAATAAACAGTTTAACTATATTGTACATGTACTTGTACATCTACAGCTGAATCTAGAAAGATGTGTGTAAATTAACCATAGCCCACTTATCACGTCAACAAAGGTGTGAAGTTCAGGTAAAAAGCACCATTAAATAGACCAGTGAGTAAACCAAGGGAGACAATTAAAACAACTGAATATGGCAGCTAATTAGAAATAACTTTTATGCCTATTATCTTCACTTTCTTCATGGTACAAACAACAGAATGATTTGAAGTCACCTCTTATTAATCTATACATGTAACTACATGAATTCTTATTACACCTTATCATCTTCCGTTGTAAACAATAAATGACGTACTGTACATTTTGTTGACGTGATTAAATGTTTTTGTGCAAAAAACGATTGTTATACATAGTTGTAGTAGAAACGCAAAGGAAAATATCAAGCCTGTTCTATAGGATCATTGCTCTATACACTATACAATACATGTATAACGAAATGGAAATAAATAATTCAATAAATCAAGTTTATTACAGTACTGGAATGCATCTTACCACTTTAAAAACATTACGAGATGAAGAGGATCTGAAACACAATAAATACAATACTTTGATTATTGGAATCCATATCTGTAAATAAGTACAGTTGTACTACCGACTACATGTACATACAATGTATATATAACATATGTAATTAAAATAATAATTCAATTGATGTAATACTTGTGTTATCAAGGTTACAAGTACAGATGTTGTAAACGAAAGTGATTAACACCATCATTTGTATCATCTACAGTTTAAACGAAGATAAATTGAAACATTATTAGGAACCATTACTCAGACCATACCTCAACATTGCTACATAAGCATTAAATACTGCATTATTCTGCAACATTGCCATCACAAAACATGTAACACTAATTATTATTGGCCATAAATGTTGCACCCCATGGGACAATGAACTGGACTTTGAAGTTTAGCATGTGATTAAGCTGTAGCGCTATGCAAATGAAGTCCACAAAATGAAATCTAATCAATCTATTGGTCTGTCTGTAGTACATGTGTTTGTCATGGTTGTAATACCATCAAGGTGAACAACCACTTTAGCCTTTTGTTTACACAGAGATATATGTCTGGTATAAAGTAATGACAACAACCACAGTACAGAGATAACACCTTGGTCAGACCACAACTGGATAGCTATAGACAGAAGTACACATCCAAGAAACACTTATATAAATAAAATATTTGTACAAACTGTATTCAAGGACCTTAAATATAAATGAGATAAAACGGGAATTCAGAAAAAAGGAGTATTCTATTAAATAGGAGAATTACAAGAGAGCAGAAGAAACTTATTGACAAATACTTGGAAACAAAAAGGCACTGCTTCTGATTGGAGATCATCTACAGCATATAATATGCACACGAATTAAAGATGACAAAGCATTAGGTATTCTCTAGTAAGCGTCAAAACATCATAGATTTTAACTACCGGTAGTTTTTACTAGAATTTTTCTCTTAAGATTTTATTAGCATTAAATTTCAGCAGCAAAGCATTACTGACAGCAAAATGCTTGGGATGTCCACGTAATTACTTAATATACACAAACACAATATTCAAAGCAATGTTCAGATGTACATTTGTACGATGTACCCCTACGTACATGTAGACCTGGGTTTGTGGCAAAAAAAAAAAAAATTTCAAAGTTTGTTTTTTAGAAATTTCAATCATTGAAATAATAACAAAATCCTGTTTTACAGCTATAGGGCTATAAATACTTTAATACTGTTGAGTGACCCACTTGCTATACAAAAACAATTATTACCAATAAGACATTGTACTGGTGTATTTTAATCAAAATTGTAATCCACCATGTCGACCACAAGATTGTTTCTCATAAACAGGGTGAAAACATCTGTCTATTATAGCAAATAAAGAATTAACAATCTATGCAGACAAAACTAATACACATAATGACATCATACAAGTATTATAATAATTATGTTTTAGTTTATAAAATAATTTAGATATAACACACGCTGTGATTGGTCAAAAGACCGTTTTAGATGAGAGTATCTAAACACGCTACGTCATTGTGGTTTCCGTGACCTTGAACCACCTTGAAGAAATGCAGTGGATTTGATGGACCACAAATATATATTTTTCTGTTGTTAAACATGTTTTATTTAATAAATACATTTTTAACAAAAACCATAGAATTACAGTTTTTCTTGTTTAGTCAAGTTCAAGTTCTATCTAGATATGTTCTCAATTGCAAGCTAACAACTGAAAATATCAAGGAACAGTACAATAGCCATATCAGATTTATACTCACAAAACAACAAATTGACAAGTACGTGTTCGCCTGAACATTCATATCTCTAGTAAAATATGTCAAAGAGAAAAAGTATCGTCAAATGTCTCAAAAACGTCCATCGTTTATACCAGAATACGACAAAATATGTGGATATTTGACTACCTGACTTCGTGCTCATTCTTCAAGTTGTCAAATATTTCAAAAAGTTGGCGATTTGTCTTCATTGAATCAGCTCAGCTTTTCTCACTTTGGCTTCATGTTTCGTGTTCACAGGATACACAAACTGACTGAAAGGAAGTGTAAGAAGTATTCTTCCGTAATTTTCTGACAGAAAATAGCATTCTTCCAAACGTTTTTCCTGTCAAAACACTAAAATGGCACTGACAAAAGTTGTCGAGTCCTTTGCCATTTTGATTTCTTTCGTGAGATTTGATTGGATGATGGGCGATTTCTTTCGAGAGGCTGAAAACCACTCGCCTATGGCTCATGGTTTTCTAAGCTTCTCTCGTGTTCTCCCAACATCACGTGTGTTTAGATCAGGCTATATAACACGGAAACCTGTTTTATATTCCTTAAATTTTACTAGAAATAAGATGAGAAGTTGAAACATTATGCACACTAAGAATGTTTCAAATTCTCGTCATCTTAATTCTAGTGAAGTTATATGACCAAATCAATGTTATTTATTGTAGATTCGTTTCCGTATGAGTGGGAAACCTACCATATCAATAAGCCACTTCATGCTGTCGTCCGCCATTTTGAATTGGGACAAACGCAGCGAAATTTATAGAAATCTGGATAATTTTGGCTTGCCGTAACTCCGCTCATAAAAGGTAGTTGAAACACCTATATTGGTCTTATTTTCACTCCAACAAAAGGAAAGATAGGAAGGTCTGATCTGGGATGCCTGAATTATGACAAAATAAACATGTCTTCTTTGTGTAACAAACAAACAACATTACCCATGCTCCCTTCCTTTCTCGAAAAATCACAACTAACTTACAACTTTTAACTCCACCTATAATGTACATGTACAATGTACTTATCAATGCCCTTACAGTATCTAATACAAAGAATCAAGGAAATTAGACAACAAAATATTCATCATCAAAGTTTTCGGTTTCTGCCGTTGTATCTAATTCTACACTGAGGTGCAAGCCTTAAAGTTTCAATTCAACCTGCGATTAATTAAAAGTGCTTTTTTTCAAAGTGAATTGAACTGTAATTACTTGGACTTCCTGTGGAATGTTCAAGTTACATATATTCTTTTTTCCAGTGCCGGCATAAATAATTTGCCAATAATTCTTTCTGGGCAAGTGACGTCATCAACATGCCAAAATCCAAAAATAATACATCCAAAAGTTGACTAATTATTAATTGAGTAATAAAACACATTTTCCATGTTTATATTCTCTGTTACAAACACGTGGGGTGTGATTTTCAAACTTTTTAGAGTGTTCTCCAAACATCCCAAGTGCCCGCTACCATCCCATCGGTGCCCACCACCGTATACCGGTATACTACTGTATGTCACATTCCATGGATCCCAAGGGACAAACCTCTATATGGTCAGTTCTTCGTTACAGACGTTACACTTCAGACAATATTTTGTAGTTTATTTAAGTACAGTTTGATGGCCAAAGGGAGTTTTGATTTTTCTTTTGTCTAGATTTGTTAGGTAGGGGGAGTGAAGTTGTATAAGGTAATATAATAAGTCAAGTCTCCCAAGTTGCTTATATACTGAGAGTTTAAATAGCGTTAAACTCATCACTAGTAGATGAGCTTGGCATTAGGTGCTTGATCGGTGGGGGGTGCCTGGCTCGGAGCTTCTGCAGTAACCATGGCAACCCTGTCACAACCAACCGAGCACCTGTCACACTGACCAATCAGTGGACCATATACTTACCTATACTTACCACAGGGACGGGAGGGAGGGGAATTCACGTAGCAATGGCAATGTGCTAGCGAAGCCACGATCGTGAGTATCGTGTTGCTCTGGTGTGCGAACCTTGCCAGGCAGTTGTTGGCCACATGCCAGGTTTGCGTCATCACAAAAATAGCGTGTGATCAAATTACCTTTAGCGTGGACCAATAGCGATAGCGAGAATGCTAGCGATAAGCTGGCAATAGCAAGGATCGTATTACTCTGGTCTGCGAACCATGAGCAGCTAGCGTGATCACAAGATTAGCGTGTGATCGTGATACCCTTAGCGTGGACCAATAGCGATAGCGAGAATGCTAGCGAGAAGCTGGCAATAGCAAGAATCGTAATACTCTGGTCTGCGAACCATGTGCGCGGGTAGAGTCGTTGACCAAAGGTCAAGCTAGCGTGATCACAAAATTAGCGTGTGATCGCGTAACAACTCTTAGCGTGGGTCACCAAGTGACGCTTGCGACAATGCAGGTCATGAGCAGTGAACTTGCGTGGCAATAGTACATTTAGCAATGATGTAGTGCTACTTAGCTCGATTCTAACTTTGCCTAAATTTCATTTAACCACATTTACAGACGTTACAGTAAAATCACCCATACTTTCAGGTTATTGTATTTTAACACAAATTTCTGTGAATTTAAAAACCTTTAAAACCATAATTGGTGATGGAGCTCTTGCTATATGTTTGAAGTTTATTATAAACAGTAAACTTTCCAGGATTATTCTATTCACTCTGAGCAATGAAGAAAAGTTTGGTGTTACAGACGTTACAGATTTTGTTACAGACGTTACACTGTACGAAATATAGATCTTTTATGCAATGAAACTTAAAGGTAAAATAATATGAACACTAGAAAATGTATGTTTTATATTGTTGTTCAACTTGTCAACCCATTTCTAATGCTTAAGCTTATTGAATAGGTTAATTTTCCACCTTATAATTATTTAATATAAAGACACTGACAAGTGGCTATAATCAAACTATAATTTGAAGATCATATATCCTCTCAAGTTTCGTTTGTGGTAAAAACCCTTCCATGGTGGTTTGAAAAGTGCTCTGTTGATGAAATTACCAAGGTACCAAGGTTTAGGTGACTTTATGAAAACAGTGAAGAAAGCATGTACTTTTTACTATGTAATATATATCTGTGTAACGTCTGTAACACACAATGTGTAACGTCTGTAACACCAAATATGTAACATCTGTAACATGATTTCAGTAACTTTTTAAAGAGCTGTACCTAATCTCTTGTCATATTTTTGTTTCCTATAACTTTTCAAAAGAGAACCAGGGAAACCACAATCAGAAGACTTGGGCTTGGCTTTCAATACAAAAATAATCATGTTTTTGTAGTCTGGCTATGTAACGTCTGTAACGAAATTCATACCCCCCCCCCCCCCCCCCCCAAATAATTGTTAATGCTTGAGGAGTCTTCCCAAGATTATGTATTTTGAAAGACCATCACATATGTTTACCAATCTTACATACAACTCCTAGCTGTAGGTTTTATTTGCTTTTATTTAAGAAAATTCAAATTGCTCTAATTAAGGGCAAATTATAACCAAAAAATATCCATATGTTCTCACTGTGTTGATGTCCCTCCTGACTGTCAGACCAAGACAATTTTATAAAATTCATAAACATTGAACACTAAAGACTATGATTTGAAACAAATTCATTGAGTTTTACAAGTTCTGAGAAATGCATTTTTTCCTTCTCTCATGTGGAATTGCCCATATGTACATGTATCTGGTACAATGTACATACAGATATTCGCTGTACATGTATGTATGTCACTGGTGGCAATTTGGGACTTCCAATGGTGAAATATAAATATAAATAAATACCGGTAACTAAAAACAAAGTTTCTCAAGTGCCACGTGACTGGGTAAGGAGTAACAAGGTCATCTGGCTATCATTATCATCCACCAATCAGCTTAGTTCTATGTGGAAATCGGCACACTCCATGGACAGTACCCATGCCCCAATTGTTCAAATAATGGATAGTGCTATCCCTTGGATTATAGTGGATAAGGTCATGCTGTTGTACAATACATTTATCCAATATTTGATAAAGATTTATCAGACAGATAACACTATAACACTATAATAATAATAATAATAATAATTTCTTAAAAAACGCATTAACCGAAGTCTCAATGCTTTTCACAATGTTAATAAAATATGTATACACCTATTTCAAATAACGTTGTCGCGTTCAAAGCGTCAAGCCAAGACCGAAGTGAATGCTGGTTTTGTGTTGGCAATTATTTAAAAAAATCACAATTGTTTCTATAAGGACTAATTACAAAATGTGAACATTTTCACGTGCTTGTTTGCGTATCACAATTCGTTCCATAGAAAATAGGTCTGATTTGAAAAATTTGCCAGCACATAACCAGCATTCACTTCGGTCTTGGCTTGACGCTTGTTGCTTTGAACGCGACAACGTTATTTGAAATAGGTGTATATATATGAAGTACACTGCTTCCACACAATCAGCAAGAGGGTTTAGTTGGCATGATCACTTGCCGGCAGCCATGACAGGGGGCAGGAACAATAAAATCATTTTACATGATAAAGTAACATGGTTGGTGGCATGTGATCGTGCAAATTAAACCCTCTATATTGCTAATTAAAAAGTGGGCCAATCAGAAATCACAGTAACATTTTGTATCTGTCTGTCTGTATGTTGTCGCTTACATGTATAGACCTCTCTAGCTTAGGCATAATGTAATGTTTTCGCATTTCAGACCATGTGTTATTCCCCTTCAGTATTATTTATTTCTCAATCCATAACCCTTGAGAAGAGACATACATGTAAATATGGATGTCACTCAAACAAAGAATCTAATACTCAGGGGAATGACACGTGGTCTGAAATGGGAAAATATTACACCCAAACTACTGTAAGAGGTCTAGAGTACCACATGTTTGGCTGCTCTGAAGTTGAAATCTTAAAGGCAGTCCTGACATCCCTACATATTATCAATTACCACAGACATGTATGCACATGGTCTATGTAATATAATACAGTATGGTTGGTTCCATGCAATTATAATAACATTAGTGAGCTCTGATCAAAAACTAAATTCTCCTTTAGATTTTCTAATTACACAGGAGAATTTGGATTCTGATCATCTACAATGGCCTTTTCCCCCTAGTAATGTCCCTAGTAATGATTGCAGACTAATGTACACCCATGTCCTCTTACCTTGTGGCTTCACTTCCACCAGGAAGATAAAGTGTAATATTGGCTATAATACATCCATGTGTTACTAACAACAGACAAAAACAATGATTGTCAAAACAATTCATGTGTAAAACAGATTACTCAATCATGTATTTTTGAATTATTATTATTGAATATTTCAAAAAACGTTGATAACGGTTGATCTGAATTCACTCTTCTCACGCGTACTGATTTTTAAGATCAGCAAACTGGTTTCTTTCTGATGCAAACAGCCTATATGATCTGAAAGAGTTTGTCTGAAAGAACATTTCTGGAAAGTTTCGATGGTATAGGATAAAATCTCAAAAAGTTATCGGGGATGACATTTATAGACTTTAGTATGGGATTTTGCCGTCATGCATTGCAAGCCTCGTTTTGATGTTTTTTCAGAATTTAAATTGTTCATAACTTCGCAGAGATATATAATTTCGTCATGAAATTAATTAAATATAAGTATAATGTACAAGTTTCATGACGAAATTATATATCTCTGCGAAGTTATGAACAATTTAAATTCTGAAAAAACATCAAAACGAGGCTTGCAACGCATGACGGCAAAATCCCATACTAAAGTCGATAAATGTCATCCTGATAACTTTTTGAGATTTTATCCTATACCATCGAAACTTTCCAGAAATGTTCTTTCAGACAAACTCTTTCAGATCATATAGGCTGTTTGCACCAGAAAGAAACCAGTTTGCTGATCTTAAAAATCAGTATGCGTGAGAAGAGTGAATTGGATGATCTGAAGCTCTTTAAGTTCACATTAACCTGCAAGCATCGAACACCAAGCATGATTCCAAGCTTGAGGTGGAATGAATTAATTTTGCATGTTACTAAATAACAAAAGACCCTCAGTTTCCTATAATTCATCTCAAGTGATATTAGATCATCCATTTCAGATTGCCCATTGTCAACGTTTATTGGAATAGGTGTACATGTATATGTTGTGGTTCAAAATGATTTTTGGTTCAAATTATTTTGAACTGGTTTAATTTATTTTGAACTGGTTCAAATTATTTTGAAGGAAGGCTTTATATCAAGTACCTTGGGGTTAGGTTTAGGGTTAGTATCAGGGAAGGCTTTACATTAAGTACCTTGGGGTTAGGTTTAGGGTTAGTATCAGGGAAGGCTTTACATTAAGTACCTTGGGGTTAGGTTTAGGGTTAGTATTGGGGAAGAATATATAGTAATGAAGTACCTTGGGGTTAGGTTTAGGGGAGGGAGGGAGGTGAAAATTATTTAGTTCTTTTTAGGACTCATCCCCCCCCCCCCCCTAAAATTCCAAATTAAGCCAGTTCAATTTAAATTGAACCGGTTTAATTTAAATTGAACCAGTTTAATTTAAATTGAACTGGTTTAATTTAAATTGAAACGGGTTTAATTTAAATTGAACCGGTTTAATTTAAATTGAACTGGTTTAATTTAAATTGAACCAAGGGATCATTTTGAACTACAACATACACCTAAATGAAATAATGCTGTCATATCAAAATGAAAAAAATAAATGAAAAAATCCAAATTGGAATTATTAGGTTTGCAAACTATATGTACCATTCTCGTATTTTAATAATTCTCTGAAGCACCATGGTATAATATAACAGGTTTTGGACTTTTTCTTATCATATGTAGCATAATTCTGGTCACAATTTCTTAATTCCTATTTATTTGGATTTTAAATTTATTTTGTCACTTTGATATGACATCATTATTGCAATAGAGGGTTTGCATGATCACGTTCTGCCAGCCATGTTAGGCAGCAGGATAGAAGAATACCTTTCCCTAAGGAATTGAATTCTTTTTCATGTCAAATTATTTTATTGTTCCTGCCCCCTAACATGGCTGCCAGCATGTGATTGTGCAAACTCTCTATTGGGTGTATACAAGACAACCCTTATTTTAATCAAATACTAATTTTACAAAAACTATCTTTCATAAACAAATATATTATTGATAGTGATGTTGATACAGATCATCATAATCATATTTGACCCTAGAGATAAAATAAATAAAGAGATAAAACATAAAACTATAAGGACAAAATGATGATCATGATGATAACTGGAAACAACAACATTATTAATACATCATCATGATCATAATCACAGTAATCATAATTATATAAATGTACAAATATACTATTAGTAAAAACTCCATTGTACAGGGCATCTGACAGGTTGCACGGTTGCGGATCCGCACAATTAGGTCAAACCCGCACAATCCCGCACAATTCCTCAATCCCGCACAATTCCTCATAATCTGCAAAATCCCGCACAATTTGTTGAAAATTTTAATTAAAACAGACATTCCTCTTGATCACTATGGTTTTGTGAAAAATTGATGGATATTTTTAATCCATTTACCTTCGAAAACACGTCCAGAAATCCCTTGTTTTGTTCGAACGGCTCGAGCAGATGTAAAAAAACGACAAGGCGTTCCATTCATAGCTTGCGCAGGCCTGGGCTCTAGTTTGTAAAAAATGCCAAGGCGTTCCATTCGCTTCAACGATCGTTTCGCTCTCGAGATGAGTGTGAATTTGAGGTTTGTTTTTGGCTCGATTTTGCAAGTTTGAAAGAAATCAATCAAAATAATACCTTCTCTGATATCTGTTCCTTCAAATTAAAGCGATCTGGACATTTTGGGGTCAATTTTCTGGGAGAAATGTGTACCGAAACCTTAAAATATTGCGCAATCCCGCACATTTTCCCGCACAATCGATGTTTTTTCCCGCACAATTGACGTCCAAAATCCCGCACAATTTTACTTTTTTTCCCGCAACCTGTCAGATGCCCTGATTGTATTCTTTCTATTAGACATCATCCTCGGGAACCCAGGGGTATATTCTGTCGCTCGTTTCTCGCTCCCAGAAGAAATACCCCTGGGAACGAAGTCTGTTGGAACTTGTTCTGGAAGTCAAAATTCAATATGGCAGCTGTCCAATACAAACCAGAAAATACTTGATACTGATTGGTTGACCTTCCTAGATCGACAAAGGAGGTTGACCACTCAGAAACAAGAAGAATTTTGACTTCTGGAACAAATTCCAACAGACTTCGTTCACAGGGGTATTTCTTCTGGGAGAGAGAAACGGGTGACAGAATATACCCCTGGGTTCCCGAGGATGATTAGACATTGACTATTAGGTTTTCCTTCTTACCTTTTTTAGAATTCTCCACTACATCCACACCAAATTGTATAATATCACCAGAACTAAGTTGTTTAGGCTCACTTTCCTCTGAACCTTTACTAAGACGTACATTATTTACAAATGTTCCATTACTACTTTTGGTGTCGCGTAGAAAGAACTGAAAACAAAATCAAAAGACATGTAAATTTTGAAGAATATGTTAGGTAGACACACCTCCTCAGCATACGCCCCCAGATCTACATATGTATCAACTCGTGGAAGAGACTCTCAGGTAGATCACTGCTTGCAATAATTATTATTACACACAGATGAAATATCTCATTTAGTAGTAGAATTTCATTGGCATTGCTGTGTGACATGCAATCCTGCAAGTACCAGTTAAAGCAGATTTGGCATCCATGTGATAAAACTCACACCATGCTTATTGTACATGTACAGACATTGCAAAGACATCCAGCAACTACATGCCATGTTGATGCTGTGATTTCTTCATGCGCAGTCATGCCAAATCTGCTCTAGGGTTTTTCATTATTATTAAGGTATAAATGTTACAGGTTTGATTGAAATAAAGATTGTTAGAAAAGCAATGAATACAACGTACAATGTAGATGGGCATATTTTTTAACATTTACAATATTGCATGATAGAGCAGATTTCTTATGATTGTGAAAATGTTATGGCACAGATGTGCTGTGATGGTGCCATGCCTACTAGTATGCCGTAAGGGTGCTGTGTGCCATGGTTTTTCACAGGCATAAAAATCTGCACTAAGCTAAGAGTTAAGATGCATGATGTATGTACATGTACCCAAGTTACATACAAATCGTACAAAAACACAGGCATAATAATAAAATCTGCTCTAAGCTAAGAGTTAAGATGCATATATATGTACATGTACCCAAGTTACATACAAATCGTACAAAAACACAGGCATAATAATAAAATCTGCTCTATTAGCTAAGTCGAGTTAATATGCATGCATGCACCCAAGTTACATACAAATCATACAAAAACACAGATAACTTTTGAAGCCAAGTACATATTATACTGTAACAAATTCTTCCCCACAATACTGAGCAGTGAAAGAAATAACAATAATAATTTGTTTGTAACTTCCAAGTACGGAGTTGTGCATAATCTAATGCAAACCCAACATGCCAAATACAGATGCATTGTTTAAATATATGTAATAATTATTTCAAATTAGTTGATTCAACAAGTGCCTGCAGGCTGCATACATAATTAATATAGACATCTGTATTCATTTGAATAGCTACATGTAGATAAACAAGACATCAATTTAGTGCTGAATTCAAAACTGAAATTCTACAGATTACTCATAGTCATTCTCTCATTTCCTCAATGAGATGTGCTGAAGAAAAGTGAAATCACATGCCGTCTGCTGATACAAGGCCTTAGGGTCAATCAATTGAGCATAGTGGCTTTTACTACATAGTATTTACATACGATCCAAAGTTATTAGTTATATGATAAATAACATGTTCGCACTACATGTATATATATATCCCTTAAATGCTGTATGTTATTATGCCTCCAGGTATATCCAAGGAAGGAGGAAATGGGATGGACCTCGTTATATTTCCCAATAAAGAATAATGATTATTCCTGTGGTGTTTTTTTCTCTCCAATTGCTAACAATAATATGCCCTTAAGACAGAGCATAATATTAACAGATTCAAGCACTATGAATACTGTCTTGGATGCTTGTACAATGGGTGCAAACACATACTTTACGTAATTAAGCATGTACATATATAATGGTAATAAGGACTGGTTAAAAGCAATGGCATGAACAAAATAAACAAAATGTCAAAACAGTTTTTTTTTAATGTACATGAATGTTATGATGCTAGATGGTTTTGAATATTCACATGAAATGTGAAATGAAATTTATAAGCACTATATAAGCCAGATTTCATAATAAATTATAATATACCTGTCCTAACTCCTATTGTATACAAGCCTTAAAATAATATATGTACTCCCATCAGAGTACATAGTTCAAGCCACTTCAAACTACTATGGATCACAGATTCATATTCATGATATAGTATCGTTGACACAACAATACAAAAGAATTGTAAATATGACGATATTGAGTCTACTGTCTAGCAAAAATACTCACAAACGGTGAAAACAATCACAATTTCTGACGTTATTTTTGTGCAATGAATGTTTCTGACTTTATTATCTAAAATGGCTAGATTGCATGTTTACGATTACAACTTGATGCCAATACAAAACTAGGTCACAAAAGCTTGGAATGATAACTAAATCAAGCTCTAAAATGAGGCCAAAAGATCAAGGAATCTTGAGAGAAAGACGACGTTGCTCTACAAGCCTGAGCGAGTGTGTTGATAAATGTCAAATGATTTTGATGAGTTCCGGGAGGAATTACCAACGTAAACTCAATCTTCGCGATTTTACAGAGATCTGATAAGAGCCAAGAGGGGATACGAATGACACTCTAGAGAATATTCGCTTGTAGAGCTGCACAATAAAGCAGTGTTCCCCTTCGTTAGCACTGAGACTGAGAGAGAGAGGGAAACTTAACTCTGTCTCTGAGTTTCTAGTGTCCACGATAATATAAAAATTGTGAGCTTTGCAGCGCAATTCGGAAGTCCACAGCAAACAACCCAAGCCAAGGAATACCTACACATAGTACACCATGCCCCAGGTATACCTAAAGCCCCCGTAAAATGTCCCAAATTACCAACGGAAAGCCCAATGTTTTGAGAAAATACCTTGTCGTCTTCAAACCAAACGATGGCATGGTTCCTCGAAAGGACTTTACAATCAAATATACAATTGCTTTGTGCAGGTCTACTCTTGGCTACTGAACGTCCAACCTTGGAGGGTTCTGTCAACAACACTTTTCTCTCCTCAAAGGGGTGAGAATTAGGTCTAGAAGTAAGAATTGCCATCGCCATTTTTCACAATAAATCATGTTGGACGGTTCACAACGACGGGCCGCCACGGGAAGTAAGACTGTACTACGCATGCGCATTCAGCCATCACCGGTTTCTGACACGTGATAAATAAACGGCTGCACACGGGGGGACCACTGAGGTCATTTTTAGAAGAGGAGGACTCAGGCTCAATACAAAAGAAAATAGTGTTGCATAATTACATGGTTGACAGAAAGCTCCCATTTTCATTTTATTACCTCCTAAGGAGTCGTTTTCGTATGAGTGGGAAACCTACGGCACAGGGTTACGGTCATGCACGGTACGGAATCGAAGACATTCTATTCAACCAATCACAGCGCGCAAAATCATTGCTCAACCAATCAGAATGCTTGGATACGGCATGGTGATGGCGCGATACGGTTACGGTTACGGTACGGCACGAACCGTACCGTAACTACTTCCCACTCATACGAAAACGACTCTGTGTGCTATGAGAAAGTAGACTGAATAGACTTGTTATCGCAGAGTTGGAGCGAGTGGATGCGATTTAATCTAATGCCACAAAGCGACCCCTCTAGCTAAACGATCCACCAATTGATTAGTCAGATGCTTGATAATAGTAATGTCCGGGATGAATTCTTAATGAACGAGAGAAAAAAGAAAAGAAAATAGATGAAGACAAAGATTAGAAAGAAAGAATACTGCACTGAGTACAGGAATAGGGAGAGAGCATTGCGTGCATGATGTCACTAAACACGGCTGCGAGGGAGACTAGAATTGGAAAGGAAGACCAGTATCAAACAACGAAATAAATGAATGAAATTGAAAGAATGTGTGACGAAGTGCTTCAATTACTTAGCACTTGAAAGGCTTGATCTCAGACCATTCAAATGGCTTCCAAAATGGCTGACTGTCAGTTTGTCGAGCGAAGTATATTCTGTTTTTTTTTATTTCCCTTCTCTTTCTTTTCTTTTTTACATCTTTTTTCGTTTTTAAGATAAGTCAGTGATCATTATCAAAAATTAAAGGCGCGGAACGAAATCAAGGATACAACTGGATCCCCTACATATACACCGGCGAAAATAAAACACAATCCAAATTAACCAGACCATGAAACTATGCGGCAACTGCACAGGTATCCATGGCAACTATGAAACGCCCACCAGTTCAAACCTTGGTTGGATTTCAGTTGCAGTTCAAAACCTTGGGAATTCTTTGGAAGTGTCCAAAACCTTGGGAATTCTTTGGAAGTGTCCAAAACCTTGGGAATTCTTTGGAAGTGTCCAAAACCTTGGGAATTCTTTGGAAATTTCCAAAACCTTGGGAATTCTTTGGAAATTTGTTGGAAATTGAAAAATATATCCAAATAATTTCCAATGAATTCATTCCAATGACTGTATGCATATATTTTTATTTTTTACTTGTTTATGAACTTATATTATTGTTTATATGCTACTGATGATTTTACAGTGTTTTTTTTTACCGTGATTTTACCGTGGTTTATTAATACTGAGTTTAGGTTTTATTATATTATTTTAACTTTTGCAAGATATTACGTAATTCAGCCTATACTGGCGCGCTGCAATGTTTTTTTCTCAAATAAATAATCTATCTGTCTATACAGCCATTAATTTGCAACTGAAAATTGTAAATCAAGTATATTTTATGTATATCCATATATCGGGTGCATTATGGGTAATACTATTTTAGAGTTTTTCCACAAAATATGCAGCAGAAACATACAAACAACCAACTGGAGACTAAAAATCACATAACATCCTAAATATTTATACCAATGTTGATCGCGTGTCATTTAGGGGACTTTTCAATTACCCATAATGCACCCGATATATGGATATATCGATATATACTTGATTTACAGAATTTTTGCAATGGGATGTCAGTCTGAAATGTAAGGTTTGAAGAGCTATACCCTGGTTCCAGAGTCTCGAAAGTCCGCGGGTCGACGAAGTCGAGTCGCCTCCCCACTATAGTAGCCTCTGGAACCAGGGTAGAAGAGCTAGCGCGCGTTTTCAGTTCCAATAATATCGGTCAATCAAATTAAACAACAGTCATTGTATTTATGTTTCCAATATTTTTTAATGATATATACTACGTACTACTGAGCAAATTATAGATTAGACTCTATGTAGAGATAAACAATTCAACTGACTAAAATGGTCAAAAATAGATAGAGTGAAATGTAAAGTTTTGCTATGTCACCTATAATAACAAGTACAACAACGCGTCAATAATTAATGTTAGAAAAAGCTCTTGACAGTCTTGAAGGATCGAGGCTTTGCTCTGAATCAAAACATCAAGGAAAATAAAATAACATTTGAAGTTATTGGTTGGGCAAACTGAAAGACATATAGAACAACGACAACGGATAAGTTATTTATATGATCAGGGACGTGGGCTGCCGATATTTCGAAAACATATACATATTAACATGTCAACACACAGCAACACGGAGCGAACTTAGCGCAGCGATTTAATTTCCCAATTAATTTGAGCTCGGTCAGTATCGACAAATATGGACAGCTCTTTTTGCGAAAAAAAAACCCTTCCCTGTAGTGAGTCAATTTATCTCCAAGTAAACATGCCACCACTGGCATAAATTAGTTCAGATGTGGATCGACGCAGATGATTTGCATACTAGGCATATGTGCATACTGTAGGCTGAGTTCCGCACCTGTCTCGATAGCAAGTGTTTCTATCAGTATCCCGGGTGGATCTTTGTCTCAGCTTCCCACTGATTGGAAACTATTTCTACACCAATGTGAAGGCATCATTTCGTTCGTCATAGACACTTCAAGCCAAGCAAAAACTCTAGAGTGTTTCTATATGGTATTCGTAATGACTGGTCGAGATTGTAGCATCTACAAATAAAATCCCACAACTTGGCGGATTAAGCTGAGCCGTATTTAATGCGTAAAACCGGAATGGAGCTCAACTACTTACTATTTACATTCTAACTTTGGAATAATCCTTTGGATATATCATTATCTTATAAGGCTAGTTTCTGAAGAAGAAGACTGAAGAATATTGGAGTCTGCAGGAAAAGTTAAATTTCAAAAGGAAAAACGTTGTGCCATCATTTTCCTTGAAGAGCAAATCACCTCAGTTCTTTTTCGACTGAAGCCGAACTCAAAAGTACATCAGTGAAACACTGCGGGGAACTGGTCACATAGTGCAAGAATTATCTATGTACAGCGGAGAAAATGGCAACCACCATAAGAAGGATAGGGCTTTTTTCACGATCAGGGAGGAAGATTTCCAGAGAAGAAGATCACTGCAACTCAAGGACACGGAAGATTTCCCGTGACGAAATGGTTATCCACGACGCCTCGGCACAATCAGAAACACTCAGAAAGATTTCTTCCAACAATTGTAGCGCTCGAAAGAGAAAGGTTTCTGTTTACTGGAGACCCGATTTCCTTGATTGCAACACGGGAAACACGAAAGACAGTACAGCAACGCGAGAAACGGAGAGTCAGTATACGACTCGATGGAGGGATTTTTTGATTCACTACGAATCGCTCATACTTGGAGCTTTATTTTTCCTCATCGTTACTGTATCATTATACATTGTAGTTATCGAAGGACAAAGCTTAATTGGAAAAGAAAAGTAGCATTTGGTCAATAAAATAAGCGGCGACAGAAGTTTAACGCTGAGGATATGACGGGCAACACGTTTCGAAACATGTTTGCTCGAGTGGCCTTTTCTTGATTTTTCGTTTTCATTTTTAATTTGAACACACATATAAATATATTATGATCATAATATTATGTATCTAGACTGAGGAAAAGCTATGTTCCACAACAAATATAAATTAAAACTGATAATTAGATAGGCACTACTTATATATATATATATTACCATAAAAAAATCAAACGTTCACGTAGCAGTGTTTATATTATAAGAGCGTGTGGCCGATTCTAGTGGCCGGTTGACATTTTCCTAAACTTATCACTGTACGTGTCGTTGGCGTCGACGAAATCACCCGGAATGAATGAATGAATGAATGAATGAATGAATGAATGAATGAATGAATGAATGAATGAATGAATGAATGAATGAATGAATGAATGAATGAATGAATGAATGAATGAATGAATGAATGAATGAATGAATGAATGAATGAATGAATGAATGAATGAATGAACTGTGAATGAATGAATGAATAAATCATTGAATTAATGAATAGAGTAACAAATGATTAGGGGAAGTAATTAAGGTGAGTAATTTAAAGAAAAAGAATGAAAAGAAAAAGAACGAAAGAAAGAAAGAAAGAAAGAAAGGAAAGGAAAGGAAAGGAAAGGAAAGGAAAGGAAAGGAAAGGAAAGGAAAGGAAAGGAAAGGAAAGGAAAGGAAAGGAAAGGAAAGGAAAGGAAAGATAAAAAAAAATCAGAAGGAAGCTACGAGGAAGGAAGATAGGAAGAAAGAAAAGAAATATATAATAAGTTTCAGATTAAAGAATAACGGTCATATAGAGAAAGAGATAAGACTGACAAAAGACTGATCAATATACTAATTGAATCCGTGAGCTCTAGACCCTGGTGGAGACTTAATTTGTAAGTTTTCCATGTTTTGATTTGAGAACTATACTTCCCGTTGACATGGCGACCAACCTGCACTCTTCAGCTGTCGCGGCGATGACGTCGACCATTAATTCGCATGACGGTATTAAATCCTGGCAAAATATACCACATATAATGTTACTTTGACGCGGATATCAATCCGCTGATGTGTTTTCCGGATGCATGAATTAATATGAGCGCGTATTTCAAATTTCAAGACCACTGACATCAATTGCATGCAGTTACGTGCATTGGATCTTCAGGCCCCGTCCACACTAGCATGCGCTCGGTTTCAAAAGGCGGCTCCGATTTTCGAAAGCGCAAGCTAGTGTGGACGCGAAACTTATGCTACTTTTTCGATAAAAGACCACAGTATATGTTTGCGTATAGATTTCTATGCGTGATATGATCAGCTTCTACGAAAGCCTCCGTTTTCGCCGTCCGTACTAACGTGCGTCCGCGATACTACGAAACCCCACACGGCGGGCCCGCGCGCTTCGTAAAACAGCACGTTCGAGTGTAACCAGCCGCCATATTGGACGGGCGCATATTTTGGGAGTCTGGGAACGAATTTCACGAGTGCAAAACGACTTCTCTTTCGGAACCTCGTATGTCGATCGTGTTTTTCCGAATAACAATCGGAAGACAGGAAGAGACGAAGCCTTCCTTGATGTCCATTTTGGTACCAAACTCGACGGGTAAATATTGAAAAGCGATTTTATATGATTGTCGTTTTGTCCTGGATTTTGAAAAACTGAAGATTTTGATTTGAAGGGCATATTTTGACCCTTGGTAAATTTTCGCCGTGTTAATTATTTTGTAAATGAAATAAACACATTTTGAATCCTCGATAGTTGTTTGAAATTGTTATCGTTTTAGTTTTTTGAATTTAGTTTTTGATTTTCTGTCATGAGCGGTTGCTTTTGGTCAATTTTCACTACATTAACTGTAAGTTTCAACGCTGCCGCGTTTACAAGTCGCCAAATTACGAAGAGATAAGGAGTCATCGCTAATCAAAAACACTGTAATGGAAAAGTCTATTAGGCAAGAAGTAGAAAACTAAGTAAACAAAAAGAGTTAGAAAGCAAATAATGGTAAATGAGGGAGATCATTCATCTTTTTTTGTGGATGCATAAAAGAGCTAGTTATAGGTAATAATAATAATAATAATAATCTTTATTTTGAGTGGGTTTACAAATACAGCAATACAACAATACTGGTTTCCAATTTGGCCCACTAGGTCTCATGTGCTGTTGGTTGTGACGCGCGAAATCAGCTCAGCAAGGAAATTTAATTTCTGAATTAACATTTTTTTCCATTTCCCTCCTGTAACTTTACTTTAGCCATGCAGTTTAGGCCATGTTGTACCCCGAACCACACCGAGGAAATGAATGTGTATTGATAGGGGTTATAATACTGATGAAAAACCTAAGCTTATCTTGTAAAGTAAAACTGTATACATGAATGTACTGTGTACAATTAAAAATTGAACTGTACTGAACAATGAATGTGTATATTCGATGTAAGTTTACTAGTATGTACCATATGCCTGTGACAAATTATATTTTTATTGACATAAAAGTAATTATATTATATTGTCAGTGCATGTATATAAATGAGATATTCAAAAATACAAATATGGTAGTCTGAAAACTTGATATGCTATAAACAGGCTGACATGACATAACTATTGTTTCACAGTGAAACTCTCTTCACCCCATGAACACTTCTACTGCATGTGAGACAAATACTTAGCCTGGTTTCGAACTAATAAATACCATTTTAAATAATTCCACAGTGAATTAAGTAAGGTAAAGTTTGATCTATTGGTGTCGACCAATAATTATTGGTTACAATTGCAACTGCAGAAATATCAAATCAACTAGTATAAGTTTGATCTATTGGTGTCGACCAATAATTATTGGTTACAATTGCAACTGCAGAAATATCAAATCAACTAGTATAAGTGTGACAAGTTTTCATCTAAATAATGGTGACAGTAACTAACAGATAAGTTATCTGATTAATTATATTTATTGATGTACTCCATTTATGCTGTTATAATAATTAAATATAATTAATCCATATAAAATATCATTACATACAATACCTTGTGTACTATTTGCATAATATTTGCAGTTTAAATATAACAATAATTGTTATTTTGTTATTATACCAATCATTGCAGTAGTCTATGGATTTACATTAGGACACAAAGTCCACAAACTTAAGAGTACAAACACTTATACCATGCAACATAAATATAATAGTATTATTAGTACTAAATACTGATATTTATATCCTCGTTTAATTAGTGCTATTTAGAACAAAATATTGCATGCATATAGTGTTCGTACTCTATTATTATAAATAAATAAATAAAATAAATACTGTCCATTGTCTTGTTTTAGGATTGTGTATTCTATAAATTTACTCATATGATAACACTATTTGAGGCCATTTTCAAATATTCTGATTATACCAGTTGGTCATTTTACCTTTCCCAATATTTATTTACCTTTTAATCAGTACTGATTAGCAATTCATCTAACTTGTTCAGTTGACTGTAAGCTAGAGTGTTAGTCCACAGACAGTGACATCAAATTCAAGATTCATTGCAGACATGCATGACGGCAACTTACAGTTACAGTCTATACAATAGCATTGACTTAAATATACATGACTGGGGTAAAAGAAGTATGTTATAGGAGTGTACGTGACACAAGCAAAGTATGACTAACTTATAATGATAAGTCTGTTGTTGCATGCTATATGTTTCAGGTTGAAATGGAAGTATTCAAATACTATGGTAGTAACACTTGCTTGCCTCACAATGAGCCCTACACATAATGAAACTTGTCGTCACACTCTGAAATGTATTTAACTTTATTGAAAGTTGAGAATGTTTGTACATGTAAGTGCAGATGAATCACCTGAACTCAGAATTTGAACACCATACACAAAGACTGAAGGGTACTGTAGTACCCAATAATTGTATTATAATTATTATTGTACTATTGCGTTCATTCCATCTGTGTGCATGTACATGTACCAAGTGTTTCCTCCCTAAAATGAGACGTTGCCATACTACTCTTCTACTCATTCCAACAATAAATGCCTAATTAGGGCATTATTGCTGTGCCTGCTAATATTATATAATTTTAATTTTAACCACCACTACTATTTAATAATAGTCAAGAACATAATGTTGAATGTTGTCGAAAACAACAAACAATAACATATATATCATCACATGTACCATCACTCAGTTGCAGAACATAGACTAATAATTTTTACTGAATTATATAAACTTAAGCTTATTTTCAAAGATCATACAAGTTTGTACACTCAAGTTCTTGACGTTAAGGACCTACAGTACAGTACCTAAAAGAAAAACAATACATAAAATTGTAGTTAAAACAATTACTCATGTCGCTGCATATGAACTATATAGAGATAAACAATGGTATTGTTAATTACTGTACAGCATTATATATGTAGTGTCATTTCATTTGCTAGATTTACCGTGAAGAGCAAAATATATTTAACGATGAGTTAAATCTTACAACATGAAACCCCTAAAATTACTGTAGGGCACAAAGAAAGAGGAGATATTTCAGAGAAACTTACCGTCTATTAAATCGAGTGTTCTTCATGGAAGTACCGAATATATTTCACGATCGAATAGCAGAAGTCTGTTGCTTTTTCCTTAACAAAATACATCATGGAGGCCTATTTCTTTCCCAACCATATCCAACAACAAACTCAATTAACTGTTTCACCATTCTTCACCAAAGAAATATTTTACTCGTTCATTTTCCCGTCAATTTCGCTGAACAAAATGCTCTAAGCGCCATTTTGTTTACATTTATGCGCTAAACCGCTGGCCAATTTGCACTTCATATTCACTAGCTTGTTCTAACTAAAGTGTTGACGTCATGCAAATCAATTGATAATGTATTATGTTCCACTCAATACAAGGGTGCTTTTCAGGGAGGTCCTAATTACATACATACATACATACACACTAATTATAAAATTATAAATGATTATGGTTACTATAGTAAACTAAAAAAAGAATATAAAACTAAAACTGTCCTAAAAACTGACAAAATAAAAAAAATAAAAAAAGTCTGAATATAAAATATACTAGTCGTTTCTGGTAGAAAGTGTAGTGCTGCGAGTTGTGCACTGCCGTACATGTAGCTTTCAATGCATACATGTGGCTGTCCCTTGTCAGCAAGGCACATTTGTGGTAAAATAAAATAATAAAATGCAGTATAATAATAATAATAACTTTATTACGTACTGTGTCATGTGTTCTAACTTACAAGAAACTAATTCGAGACACCTATCTATACCCACTAAAATCCCCTTCCCCTCCCATATCTCTACTGATTCTCATTTCCATCCTTGTCCCCATTGTTCCCATCCCACATCTCCATTGATTCTCATTCCTGTCCCGGTCACATTGTCCCCTTCCATGTCTCTATTTATTCTCATTCCCACCCGAGTTTCTATATACACCATTAAAATGGTGTATGCATGGTGTTGCTTTTAAAATACAAATACTGACACTATAATAATCTGGTCATAGACAGACAGCTATAGACATATGTACAAGCACTAAAAGCATGCAATACTTTGCACTATTTATCATATGTTGCACGCTTTTAATAGTTTGTACTCTACTGATATGCAGTAATTAATACAAATATGGATTCAATGAAATAGAGAATTGTGTTTGGTGTATATTATATACAATGTTACTGGCCAGATATCAGGAAAGATGTCGAAGCCTCATAGCACACTTGTAGAAGATAAAAGTACATCAGGATGGATCGTATAATTTGATTCAGTAGTTGCTTCCATGCCAATGGCATGGGCCGGATTGGTTTGACGAAGACCAACAAACTCGATCAGGTAGATAGGTCAGCGTCTCTGTATCTGGGATACTGTGTCTTTCAAAAGCATCTGAAAGAAGGCTGTAGAAGTACTCCATTGTGGAACTGGACGCGACTGACACACAACAGTCAACAGCGCTGAAAACTCATAAAACAACATTGTCTTCCCCTTAAAATGTCACTAAATTGTTCATGACCCTGACGAATGCTTCCAACAATGAATAAAGTTGCATTTGACATCATGGATTTGTAGAAAACGAACACTTTCCTGGCTCGAATCAGCGAAAAATAAACGATACTCCGATCCAACGAGTCGTGTTGTGAGTGTGCGCTGATCAAAAGTACCGTGGCTCACAAATCATCTCCACAAACCCGGCCGTGAAATGCAGTCGAGATTCTCGTTGCATCCACATAAGTGCCCAGATCCCACACGACCACACATGACACAGGAACTCCGTCGAGATTAGTTTCGCTGCTCGCTACGCTCGCAGCAAATATAATAATACATTCTCGTACCCAGAGCCCGCTCGTCATTTGGTTTGTCGCTGGCTCTGGGAAACCCTGTTGCTCGGTCGTCAAATTTTGACGACCAAGTCGTCAGAGCGCATGCTCATACTAAAGACCGCTGAGAGCGGGTACTGTGGAAGAGTCTACTGGCTACGTAGTATTTACGTTGGTTTGAATATTCAAACTAACAAGTACACAAGTTTGTACATTTATCTTCGTGTAGCCGTTTAAAATCCCTTCGACGTTCATCACCGGTTCTTCTCTGGCTCTGTTGCGGTAAAGGCTGGACGATAAATACATGTTCTAATATAATCTTGCATGTGAACCTTCCTGTCTTCCGCTTTGTTATTGTTTCTCTTGAATTATAAAAATATTCCTTTGAATACTCAAAGCGAGTACGATCGATTGTGTCTGCAGCCGTTACTTTACTTTTATAATTTATGTATTGTTAGATCTCCCTTTACGAATTCAGATCAATTTATGTCTACACAGTCACTCTCATTTCCATAGCTTTATAATTCAATAACGGAATACCATTGTATGAAAATACAACCGTCGCTGTCATTCCTTTCGTTCGCCTTGCAAGTTTGAATCTTTGTTGATCTCATGAACCAATCAAATACGATCAGTCATTGTTGATTTCATCAGCCAATGAAATTCGCTAAAATTTCAGGGATTCCCAGAGCCAGCGACAAACCAAATGACGAGCGGGCTCTGGGTACGAGAATGATAATAATAGGGATATAAAGTCATTCTCAAAAAGGTTGTCCAGATGAAAAGACTACAATACTACAACAAAGTCACGTGATTCATTATGTATTCAATTTCCTCTCGTGGAATTTCAATTTGAGATGCAAAAGTACACGGCATTGTGAGAACTGAATGTAATGGCGCTGGTATCAACTCGCAGTTCCGCGCGCAGAAATTGAAAACATAATGAATCACGTGACTTTATTGTAGTATTGTAGTCTTTTCATCTGGACAACCTTTTTGAGAATCGACTGTATGTACAGCAATGACAAATACTAGTTTAGTATAGGAAATACCACAGTTCGAGAATAATTAATGAAAATTACCACGCTTATTTGATGAAAGTGGCTTAATACCACGTAGCACGAGTGGTATTCAGCCACTTTCATCAAATACAAGTGGTATTTTTCATTAATTATTCGAGAACTAAGTGGTATTTCCTATTAATAAAACACCTACAAAAAATATGAGTTTCTTTATAGTAGCAAATCGCACGTAACGCAATCACAACCACAAATAATAAAATAGCACATGTGCAATTTTCTTAATACCGTGCAATTAATTAATTGCACGGTATTAAGAAAAAATCCACAGTCAACCAGCCAATCAGAAACGAGTATTTTTTGTAGGTGTGTAATTAGTATAGGAAATACCACAGTTCGAGAAGAATTAATGAAAAATACCACGCGTATTTGATGAAAGTGGCTTAATACCACGAGTGCGTAGCACGAGTGGTATTCAGCCACTTTCATCAAATACAAGTGGTATTTTTCATTAATTCTTCGAGAACTAAGTGGTATTTCCTATTAATAACACACCTACAAAAAAATATGAGTTTCTTTATAGTAGCAAATCGCACGTAACGCAATCACAACCACAAATAATAAAATAGCAATTTTCTCAATACCGTGCAATTACTTAATTGCACGGTGCAATTACTTAATTACACGGTATTAAGAAAAAATTCACAGTCAATCGGCCAATCAGAAACGAGTATTTTTTGTAGGTGTGTTATTAATTATGAAATCATGAGGAATTTCGGAGGAGACTCTAGCTTCTTAATTAAAATGTTCGAAATTGTCAATACAGTAAAAACCCGCATATAAGAAACTGCAGCCAGTTAAGAACCTCCAGGCTGAAATTAAGCCAATTAAGCACCAAATATATAAGAACCAGTGAAGCAGGTGAAAAATGACTAAAGCTCAGAACACACAGGTACAGTCGGTGCTGAATATTCAGAAATATTATATTTACTATACAGTTGGGTTGTTAATGTTTAGTGTGAATATATAGACCTTTCAGGGTCAATAGTTCACAAATTAAAACAAATTGTAAGGAATTAAGAAATACACCATACTGTATCAGGAACAATTGTGTTTTTTTTTGCCCTGTAAATAAGAACCTGTTAAGAACCTATTCAGCCTGATTTCTCACTAGACACCCAATATATAAGAACCATTTCAGCCTGTCTTGGAAAAATAGGGGTTCTTTTATGCGGGTTTTTACTGTATATGCAGTTCTGATGTCTATAGATTCAAATTATTCCAGTCCTTGGAACAATGGGACACAGTTTGTTAAAAAAAATCGCTGCATGTATCATTTGTAGCAGCTGCATGAGATATGGCAGGTTGAATATATAACTTTCCTTGTCAAATCACTGTATTTACGGTTCATACATCCTAGCTATATATGCACAAATCAATTTCTGTGATAATTTGCACAAACGGTAACTGAAAGAATAACGAGTTAGTATTAAAAGACCAACAACTGAATAATATACATTGAAAGCACTCTCTTCAAAGAGATAGTCAGATATTGCTACTATTCCCAAAAACAAAGTCAATGAGATCAGTTACAATTTAATTCTACCATTTATGCCTCTGATTATAGGATGAAAATTGACATATCCGAACCGGCCATATCTCAGCTGCTTAACCGATTCCCGATCAATTTGGCGTGTAAACAACTTTCTTTTGTTCAATCGAAGTTAGAAATCAAAAATTGATAAAGGCAAAATTAAATGTTTTGTGACGTCACACTTTAGATTGTATTTTGTCTTTCCTCCCCTTTCTTCCTCCCACACCTCTCCCCTCCCCTTTCTTCCTCCCACACGCCATCTAGGTTTGCGAGGGTGGATATGATAGACCCGAGAAGAGACACGTAGAGAAAGTAATTTATCAAGAAATTAAAAGGCCGGGGGAAATGTGAGAAACAAAGAAATAAAAAATAAATGAGAATCAGCAAGAAGATCGAAACCGGAAGGTGGCAAAGGAAGAGTTTTAATAATAATAATAATATATATATTTTATAATAAATTAATAATGACTAATAATAATAATAATAATAATGATTATTAAATCAAAACAAATTACAAATAAGAGATAAACAAATAGATAATAATAATAATAAAAAATCCTTATTTACAAAATTTAAAATGATCGCTTGGATTGTTCAATAACAATTAACTAATAATAATAAAAATAATAATAATAATAATAATAATAATAATAATAATAATAATAATAATAATAATAATAATAATAATAATAATAATAATAATAATAATAATAATAATAATAAATACCATACATAGCATTCAAACAGTCAAATTATGCCAAATGACGGCAGCCCATGGCTGCATGGCAACAACATGTATATTGGTAAACATCTCCAAAGTAAATACCGCATACGTCTACCGTACACCAAGTGTACGTACATACACGGTATTTGAACAGGACGTCATACATACGTAAATACCACACATCAGTGAGGTTATTTGCACTGATATATACATGTACACTACAAGACAAACTACAACCTAATATATACAAATCCTGAGATTTTATATTTTTCACAAGTTCAGTAAATTTAGTTACCACGGTAAAATTTCTAAATGGTATTGTTACAAAACAATAAGAGAAGTACTGTATGAGGTCATTGCCTTTGGTGTGATATCGTTGCCATAGGCAACGGGGTCAATCACATGCGATCTTGACCGACTTTCACAATCGTTGATGTATTACATGCTTCCAGCTTGAATCTTTATATATCGAGAAATATTATCATAACAGCCGCGTTATGGCTCCTTTCTAGACTAATACTTGATCTTCGTGAACAATTATACCTCTATAAGAACTGAAATTGAACTTGTTGATTTCCGTGTTCCTGCCGGATTGCTTGGTCGTCGTGATCGGTGATCTTCGGTATCTCAGTTAGAACTCTGTTTTGATAGCTCATTAGAACTTACCCACTATGACTGATGAAACGAAGGACACTGTTGCTGAAACCGTTGATCAGGACTCGAGTCATGCTGGAGGTAAGACTATTCAACATGTCGTAATATATAACTACAGTACGTATAAATCTTACGTGTATCATTTAAGTTTATATAGGCCCTCGAAGTCCATTTATTATAAACTGCTTGTGGATGTCATTAACTTAAGCTTATATAACCCACATTCGTTTTGCAAAGTTGGTATAATAAATTGTATGTTTAGGGCCAAAAGCTGTCTATTTAGATCGAGAAACATAAAGATACAGTTATTCTTATAAAGTACGAATTAGGGTATAAAATATGCTCGAAAACTAACAAATAAGCTTAAGTTTGTACAATATCAATAAGGGACATAATTAAATAAAGCACATCTATTAGTAGTCAGAGTGGTTTGGATATTATTTCCTGAATAAATTACATTTAACTTGTAGAACCACCTGTCTACCTGAAAGAGCTGCCTCAATTTTATAAATTGCTGTTAAAAATTCTCTTTCATCTGTACACAAAGTTACATGTGTTAAAACTTAGCAGATCTAATTTAATAATACTTACATATTTGGCTCTCTTATTTACGAATGTGTTCCTTTCAGGGCCGTACATAACCCAAAATTCAAGGGGGGAAATATAAGTATTTAACAGCAACAAAATAAATAAATTCAGTTCTTTTAATTTTATTGGTATCTTTTTCGCTTTGCTAGGGGGGCAACTAAACCGGCGCCCCTACCCCTGTGCTGTATATGGCCCTGCCTTTGTACATTGTACAATAACCAGGCTTTAATATCCTGATTCTTGTAAAATATTGCATCACTTTTCTACTCAAACAATGCCCAAAGTAACACATTGGAAAAGTTTAGCTAGAGCTGAAACAGTTCAAATGGATATATATACTGTATTTCCTTAATTAAGCGCCCTTATTTCAAATTTTGTGGTTAAGGGGGCACTTATGTGAGAGTGGGGGCTGTCGGAGTGGACAGAAAGTGAGTCACGGACTTCAATAGGTTTTGTGGTAAATATATTCATGAAAAAAAAATATTGATTCTGATTGGTTTTAATATGCAATAGAAAGGTTTAAATTTTTTTTTTTTTTTTTTTTGTGAAAACAATTGGTATTCATGCGATTTCTCATTCAATTTGGAATCATTTGCACTGATACTCTTTGAAAAACACACTCGTGCAAATTATATCCACTTTGTACTCAAAACCTATTTGTACTCAGCTTTTCACATTTCCCTGATGATGGGTCAGTGATCCAAAGCTTGGGACTACTGGTATATACATGTAATTACTATTAATATAAAGAAAATAATGTTGAAATATATAATGTAGAATCAAGAAACAAAGAGCAAAGCAAATAGATGTAGATATAGTTCTATTAGTTACTATCAATCTAGATCAGGTTTGGTATGTGCCTTGGGTTGGGCAGCGACAACATTTCACAAATATGTAAAACAGGATATGGAAGTAATGGCATACACCAACTATATAATATTCTAATATTCTCAAGTATAACAATATAGTTGTATATAGTGTGTCAGTAACATGTGGCATCATCATAGACAGTTATAAGTGTCCGTAGACAGTTATAAGTGTCCATATTTTGGATATATACCATTTATTTATATTTATATACAGCGATTTGCAAAAATTCTGTAAAAATCAATATCGATCGATATATCAATATATCGGGTGCATTGTGGGTAATTTTCATCATAAAATGGCTAAATAAGCCCTCTAAAGTTAATTTTTTTCAATTGTTTTTTTCACATACATACTACAAAGGTTACTTGGGTTTAGATTCAGGCTTAATAATAGCTAAAAACAAAGAATTAGGATTATGCAAATTATTATATATCGATATATTGATATATTAGATTTTACAGAATTTTTGCAAATCGCTGTATATCTGAAATATATGGTATATCTGATTTTGACTTTTTTCAGTATTCAAAATATGTCTAAAATATATCCTAACAAAAAATATATTGTGTAAGACGTGACATGATTGGTTAATCGCGTGGAATTTTTAATGAGTGTTCTATTTTTAGCCCAATTTGTGCATTTGATGTCACACAAACCTATTATAGGAGAGGAAGGCTCCTAGTAATGGGCTACTGCTATGCCAAATAGTCTGGATACATTTAAAATATATCTAAAATGTATCCTCTTTTTTAGCTATATTTTAGCTATATTTTAGCTATATTTGAAATGCATCTAAATTTTTGGAAATACATTTTAGATATAACACAAATGTATCTTTTCTCTCAAAGATATAAATAAAATATATTTGAGATATAACTTGGATATATTTCAATGTATCTCAGTCAATTTTGTAAAAAAAAGTTACAAGTGTCCAATACTGCCCATTACCATAGACAGTTATAAGTGTCCAATAGACAGTTATAAGTGTCCATAGACAGTTACAAGTGTCCGTAGACAGTTATAAGTGTCCGTAGACAGTTATAAGTGTCCGTAGACAGTTATAAGTGTCCGTAGTCAGTTATAAGTGTCCAATAGACAGTTATTAGTGTCCATAAACAGTTATAAGTGTCCATATATAGACAGTTGTATGTGTCCATAGACAGTTATAAGTGTCAATAGACAGTTATAAGTGTCCATAGACAGTTATTAAGTGTCCATAGACAGTTATTAAGTGTCCATAGACAGTTATAAGTGTCCAATAGACAGTTATAATATATATAATAAATAAGTGTCCATAGACAGTTATAACTTGGATATATTTCAATGTATCTCAGTCAATTTTGTGTAAAAAAAAGTTACAAGTGTCCAATACTGCCCATTACCATAGACAGTTATAAGTGTCCAATAGACAGTTATAAGTGTCCATAGACAGTTACAAGTGTCCGTAGACAGTTATAAGTGTCCGTAGACAGTTATAAGTGTGTCCGTAGACAGTTATAAGTGTGTCCGTAAGTGTCAGTTGTATAAGTGTCCATAGACAGTTATAAGTGTCAGTTATAGACAATAGACAGTTATATATATATATAATAAATAAGTGTCCAATAGATAGTTATAAGTGTCCATAGACAGTTATAGGTGTCCGTAGACAGTTACTTTAACCAAGCTACGTTATAATAAAGCCTTTGTGTCAACTTCTTTTGTTCCAAAGGGTCAGCAACTGAAGAGATCAAAAAGAATGAAAACAAAAGCGAAACAAATGAAAAAGAGGATGGAAGGAAAGAAACATCTGAAGAGAAAGACCAAGCTGCTGAAAAGCCAGAGAAGACCTCGGACGAAAAAGAAAGCAATGGAGACAAAGAGTCGGAAAAACCGGAGGAAAAAGCTGCCACAGAGGGAGATGTATCAGTGAAAGAAACTTCGGAACAAGAAAACTCTGCTGAAGGAGAGAAAGAACCTGAAAATCATGTACCAAAAGAATCAGAACCAGAAAAACCAGTTGGAGAACCGAGAGAAGCAGAGCAGGAAAAGACAAATGAGAGCTCTGAACAGGAAAAACCTACTGAACCTGAAAAACTGGTTGGTGGAGAACCCGAGGTCGAAAAACCTGAACCTAAACCAGAGGAGACTGTTACCAATAAAGAGCAAACGGTTGGTGGAGATCCAACTCCAGAAACATCGCCTGAAGAAGAATCTGAACAAGAAAAACCTTCCGAGAAAGAATCTGAGTCAGAACAAGGCAAACCTGCCGAGAAAGAACCGGAGCGAGATAGACTACCTGATGGAGAGTCTGCGGAACAAGGATCATCCGACCCAGAAAAGCCAGCCGAGGAAGTTCCACAATCAGAAAAACCGGCAGAAAAGGAATCTGAACCAGAAAAACCTGTTGCGTTAGAACCAGAAACAGGGGAAGGAGAACCGGACAAACCTGAAGAGAAAGAATCTGAACCAGAGAAACCTGTTTTAGAAGAACCAGAGAAACCGGTTGGGAAAGAAGAAGAACCAGAACAACCAGCTGAAAAAGGAGAGCAACCAGAAACAACAGCAGAAAATAATGGAGAACCTGTAAAACCGGATGAAACAGAGGAAGAACCAGAAAAAACAGTTGAAAAGGAAGACGAACCGGAAAAACCGGTCGAGAAAGATCCTGAAGCATGTAGCTCTAAGGAATTGGCAGAAGAACATGTTGAAGCGTCTGGCCCAGAGAAATCGTCACAGATTGAAGCAGATACACCGGCTACAACTTCGAGTGATTCTCTTCCAAGAAACCAAGTTGATAGTGTACCGAGGTCGAGAGATGATCTTCACAAGTACGATAGAAAACTCAAGTACGAGCTGGAACAGAAACAGGAACAAGAGCTAGAATACCAGAAAAAAATCCATAATCTTCAAAAGGAAATTGCTCGTTTAAAAGGAAACACCAACCAAGGTACTTGCTCCGAACTGTAAAATATAATAATTACTATGTAACGCATTACTACATCATTGTTTTGTGTTAGAATCGTGACTGAGATAAGGTACGGTTCGTGCCGTGCGTGACCGTGCTGTGACCAAGCATTTTTGATTGGTTGAGCAATGATTTTGCGCGCTGTGATTGGTTGAATTTCGATTCCATACCATGACTCCGTGCCGTAGGTATCCCACTCATACGAAAACGACTCTAATCATGCAAGCGTTGTTGCGTTGCGTTGTTGCATATCATGTTACGAAGAGGTTTTAAATGACAGAATTAAGTCTGTTAAATTTTATATTGTGGAAAAAATGAGGCTCGAAAGGCCTCAGTTGATCGTAATAACTTCTTGAATATTTTGTCTATACATTTATGGAATGTTGCGTTGAGGAGCAATTTGTATACTGGAAATGTTTTAGTTAGTCTATGGCACGCCCTTATGAATTCGGTCCATAGAACTGTGTTAAACGGAATCATCGTATGATCATCGTCATCGTTTTATCATCGTCAACATTCCATCATCGTGAATATCTTTGTCAAGTTTTTTTACAAGTTTTTTAATTCATTTACAAGTATACCATATATATGTACAGTATATATACGTTATACAGCTATTCCAAAAAAGGTTGGTGATGGCTTTGTTGCATCTTGCATCTTGCATACTAAGCCCGAAATGCACTATGGGCGATGTGAATGGAGTCAGCGAAAGGTCACAACAATATGGACTCTGGGAATTTTCCCAAACTTTATATTTGCAATATGGAGAGTCGGCATATTTTCTTCTGTATGTGCATGCTGACATTATTTACATGTGATCCACAATACATTACGGGCTTGGTATGCAACATGCAACAAAACCTTCACCAACCTTTTTTGAAAAAGCTGTATACAAATGTATACAATATACCATTTTCACATTTGCTTGACTCCCCTTCAAACAAATGGACCAAGTTGAGGCTAACGTTGAGTATGGTACGATGGATTGAAGCTGCAATGTTAGCCTCAACTTGGGCCTTTTGTTTGGAGGGCAGTCAAGTGGATACGAAAATGGTACATGTATATTATCACTTGTCATCAGTCATCGCTATCATTTCCATCACCATCATCGTCCACCTTATATTAGTGATGTTTATCATCAACATTGCTACTTTTGTAGGAACCCAAGACCACTACTGGCAACGTGATGTAGATAGGGACTTAGAAACATCAGAGAGAAAAATCAAAGATCTTCAACTACGACTAAAGCGGTCGACAAAAGACGGCCAAATTAAAGATGATCGAATAACGTACCTCGAAAAAGAAATAGACGACTTAAAAGAGCGCTTAAAGAAGGCTGAAGACCCGCCAGTCAACAATAACAACACAACACAAACACAAGTTCAATCAACAAAGTCCTCTTCAATTTGCGTTATATTATAAGATATATGCCATGCATGCTCGTTCATCATACACACACATACACACAAACACAACGCGCTCTCAAAGATAAAGAGATATATTCGAGAGTTTTGAAACATTATCATTTTCTTTTCTTTTTGAGCAGGAAACAGATTTTAAAAGTTAGAGTGAAAGCGTTTGTGTTTCTTCATTCACCGTTGGCTGAGGTCTCTCAGTTCGGCGATCTTTTCCAATGACAACATTTTTGAAAGAGGTATCAATCAAAACGAGTTTACAGCATCGTTTCGGTCTTTCTTTAGTACTAAGTCGGTCTACTTTAGCTTTCTTTGGGTCGAGCTGAATGGGTCTTATTATCTAGAGCTTCTTGTCTGTTCACGATCATTACAAAATGGCTGAAGATTACCCAGTTTTAATTTTTTAACCATAAAATGTATCGGGGCGAATCCGCCGTATTGCACTTATTTAACTGACGGAAAAGCTTCAAATACTTTGTTCAGTAACGTTTGAAAATCCACTGCTGTATGTAGTATTTCAAAGGTTCAAATTTTCAAAGGTTCGTTTATTTCCATTTAGAATTACAAATAATGTATGTAGACTAGTATTTGAGTAAAAATGATAGCTTTAGTATATGCAAAAGTATTTTCAATACACTAAATAGGATACACACTCATGGATAAAGTAAACTAGATAATGATAGAACGAAACAAAAGGATAAAACTGAGTTTCCCACTTTGCAAAATTTGTTTTTTCGCTTGGAAATATCTTTGTAAAATTAGCCGTTGTTTCAAGTGAGGTTATTTATTTTTGTTGATATGAGTGAACAAGGTTTGACGCGTGTAAATAAAAGGATATATATTTGGTCGTGTTATTGTTGATTCGAACTTGTTGTGTAAAAGTAATGTATTCCCATATGTAAATGTACTACCCGGCCTTCAAATCCGCAAATTGCAAGTTCTCTCCCCTTCCTAGCTAGGTTTACTTATGCACTAAATTGGGAAGGGAAGGTGGTTGAGAGGCTACGCTTCGATCTGACATCTTAAGGCCCGACCCAGACACACGGTGCAACTTTTCTTGCAACATTGCGCGCAACAGTTGCAGAAATAGGATCGAGTTCTACTTCTGCAACTGTTGCGCGCAACGTTGCATCGTGTGACACCCAAAAATAACCTTGTTGCGCGCAACGTTGCATGAAAAGTTGCATCGTGTGTCTGGACCTTTTAAATAGGGCGCTAAATGTGAGTAGAGTTTGAACAAACGCATTCTGTTCCCGGCGGGAACTGGGGGAGCGATGCAATGGCATATTTTTAGGGTGATTTTTGGAACAGGGAAAATTCAGAATCTGGAACGGAACCAGTGAGATGCGCTTTCACACAGATAAGTTCTGCACTTCAAATTCAACTTTAATGAACTAAAACAGTATAATTAATGCTTCAGTTTTACTCTGATAAAAGAACAGAAAAAAAAGTTTGCTCTGATGATGTACATGGATTTTTGTATAAAGTGCTTGTATGAAATGACTGATCACGAGTTTTGAGCTATATGTGTAATTATTATATAGACAACCACTGGATATGAGCAATCGCGCGCTCTGATTGGTTCGCTACTACTAGGCTATCAGCTCTTATAACCCATCGATAAATTTTCGCACGCGCCCATTGGTTAAAACAGGTCACGTGGTACGATTTCACTGGACGGATGTCAGGTAATATCCCCCAGTTTTGAGATGATATCCCCCACTTTGGAGAAAAATGAAATTATCTGAACTTTTTTAAGACTGTATAATAGCCCGACTTCACGCTACTAGTAGAGCGTCCTGTTTCAATCTAAATTTAGATTTAGACGAGAAAAGACTTATATTTTGGCCCCTTGACCTCCGGTGCTTTCCCTGATTGGTTTGTGCTTTGTAATCTTTCTTGGCCAGACTTCATGTCTCCTTCGGCTTTAGCTCATGCGCTGTAGAACCCAATATGCGTTCTGGGGTCAAAGAATACGACGAACGCTCTGCATTTTTAGAGTCGGGGCTTCCACAGGAAGCCCGACTAATAAACCCCTTCTGGCGGCTGGTATATCGGCTGATAATGTCCTTGGCTGAAAGATGGTCCTCAAAATATCAGTTGCCCTCGAAGCTTCGCTTCTCGGCCAACTGTTCATTTTTCGGACCATCTCTCAGCCGCGGACATTATCAGCCGATATACCAGCCGCCAGAAGGGGTTTATTTACTAAATATACCGTGACAGGAGCCGAGCGTGAGTAGAGAAATCTGTCAAAATGGCCGAACAATTTTCTAAATTACGAGCGAAAATTTCCTTTTCTTCTCGATAGATTCTCAATAAAAGTAGATCCGAATAAACTACTAACTGAGTACAGTGTGTTGCCCTAAATACCGGCCGTACCCTAATCCGGCCATTTTAACTTTAAAGCGCTGTGATTTCTCGAATATTTCAAAAAATGACAAACAAGATAATCGTATGAATTATTGATGAGTTTAGGTTTATTAACTGCTGTTGTAAGATTCCTGACCGCTTTTTAGGCCGGAATTCAAATGTGTTTTGAAAGTAGGTAAAATAATCGCTTCAGTAACTTTCATGTTTTCGTGCATCTCAAGTCATGCGGGCAAAGTCTTCAAACATTTCCTCGTAAATTATGGAACGTAAACAGATTATATTTGGCAGAAATACGACGTTAATGAGTAGCTTTGGACACAAAAGAAAAACAATCATGAACGGCTTAAATAAACGAAAGTTCAGGTCAGGTGAAATTACGTGCATATTTTGGTAGGTATGCCTAAATCCGGCCACAAGTCACATACAAAACAGAGCGGGAAAAGTGGCCGGATTACCTGAAACCATTGTTATTAACTATGCTGAAACAGAAGCCCGAGCTTTCCGGATCGAACTTTCAGATCGGAAATACACATACAATTTGATTTTCAAAGCGGAATTTCCAGTTTTTCCGGATAAATGGTAAGCACTCTAGATGTCATTGTGGGCGCAGGAGAGACCCGTTATACAGGGTTCCCAATGAAGTAGTAGAGGAGGGTCTTTTTTCGGTCTTTTTACAATTTATCTTTACAATCTTTTCATGTAGAATGACTTAAAAAGTCCTTTATTATAGCAATGCGGAAAAAAAAAAGGTAAAACGATGGAAGATAATGTAAAACTTACCGAGCAATTCCTGCTTATTTATGGCCGGAATTTAGGGCAACCTGGCCGAACTTAAGGCATCTACCTCGATCAGTATTTTTGAATATAGCAAGCTCAATGTTGAATTAAAACAAATGTCAATTTGTGACAAGGTAGGTGAAAGAGAAATCTAGCCTTTGACTGATTTTTAGACCGCTAGTATTTTTCTAAAGTAAGATACAGCGATTAATGCAAAAAGCGGCCGGATCTAGGGCAACACACTGTACATATAAAACTAAAATGTTTTGTGGCAATGAAAATTGCTTTTTACATGGTTTTCGGGACGAAAAAAATGAAATTTGTTGGCTGATATTTTTGCAAAGAAATAACAAACAAATATCACAACTGTAGTATGTGTACCAAATTATATGAGAAAATGAACCAGATATATCTAGAACTGCCTGGTAATAGTAAAAGAATATCCACGTTGAAAGTCATTCAGCACTGACTAAGCAGGCGAAAACCAAACTGGCCATCAGCCTCGAGTAAACTCGTCAAAACAACCTCGATGTTTTCCTCTGCATTGTCCAAGATTTCAAGAATTTCGGCTTTGAATTTGTATTTCTCAATCCTTTAGTATGTTTTCGAAGTCTTTTGGTGTGATTCAGACGACATTTTTGGAAGATAAAGTAGCACAGAAGCTTTCAAAACTTGAATTTCATCGATCAAGAAACGTCAGGTAAACACTGTCTGACATCGCTAGGTTTTGTTGTACGTTGTACGCATGGCGGAAATGTTTTGTACGAAAAGCGGAAATAAAAATTACTTTTATCGAAAACATATTTTAATACAATCCAGTGGTTGTCTATATAATAAAACAATTATTCCACTCAATCTCGTCGTACTCGGTACGACTCGATTTCGTGCAATCATATTTATATCAGAGATTATTAGAAACCATGCAGCTAGCATACAATCACAAATCCTGCAATCTGATTGGCTAACGTACTCACTATCTACAATTAGACAACGAGTCCGAGTTGGCTATGAGCAGATATAGTCAACGAGGCTCCTGCCCCGAGTTGACTATCTTAGCTCATATAAGTACACATTTGGCTGAACTAATCGAGCTGTTTAGTTTTACCATCAAAAAATTGAAAACTAAACCAGAAAAGTTGGTTCTTTTGTTGAAAAACTTTCATAAATCAAATAACAAATGAACAAACCACGAGTCGAGAGTGGTGTAGCCTTCGTTTATTACCTTTATCACTATCAGTACAGTACTCCCTTTGACTCTGTCTTCGCTCAGTTTTAAAAGTTGAAAAATCGGCCCGAAGAATCTTCAACTTTAACGATCGTTTTTCGCCGGTTCAGTTTCTGCAGTGTCAGCCAAAGATAACTTGTTTGAATTGTCAATGAGATGTCTATATTTATGTGCTTTTTCAATTTCTTGTTCTTGAGATTTGTTTCTCGGTCTATTTAAGAGCGAATGTCTGCTAATATCGAGCAAAATATTTAAAAAACGGTCACGGTCAAAATTTAGATTCCGTTCGTTTTTGGTTTGTAGATAGTCATTACCAAGTAAACAAACGTGGTGTAGTTCGTTTTCCAAATTACGGCCCGAAAATTCAAAAATTAACATAAATCCATTTTGGCTGTCGGCGGCTCCAAAAACAGGCAAAATCCTAAGTGATTTGGTAGGTCCCAAAACTTCGTTCGCGTGCAAAATGGAAGAAATCTATGGCCATTCTATCTCCATATCTTGATTCAATAATAGTTTGCAGTCTGTTTTGGCATAAAACTGTAATCCTAGCATTTCTCTGAAAATCAGAAAGTCACTTTTAGAACGACAATGAATTTCACACAACGAGAAATAAGAGTTGAGCTTAGAAACGCGAGAAGGATTTTCACTAGGTGTCACACGTTTATTCTTTCTAAAATTCATGCTATGAGCTATTTATATATTGTTCTAAGATATATAAATAATTTGGCTTGGGTTATTTTATCTACGCTTCGCACCGAGGCCGCGAATATCAATGAAATTTACGCCTTTCACTTTGTAATCGACATCGTTCTGGTTCTGGTGCAGTGCTATTGTCTCCAAACATTTTGTACTTTGTTCACGAATTTTTGCCAAAAGTGTACATATTTTGTGCAGAAAACAATCATTGTTAGCTGAAGATGAGTTTACCTTAGCAGTAAAAGGGCATTCTTCTATAATTTGTGGCCAACGTTCGCGACTGTAATTGATTATTTTCATTTGCATGCGCGTAGCAAATTTCAACCCCAGTGGGGAAGGGTAGGGTAATGGGAGAGGTTATAAAGGCTGTATCAAAAACGTTTCTATTTTCTCTCCTTTTGCAGTGCTATTCACTTAAACTATAAATTCTGATGCTTACACTTTACATTAAAATATATATTTAACAGAATCAGATTTTTGTATTTTATTGTAAGACTATAAATGCTTACATTTTTGTTCTCTTTACTCATATTTCAAAACGCTGAGATACAGAACATTGTATGCGTGTGCATTCCAGCTGTTTTAAAGGTTACCATCGTATAATCCAATAATGGAATAGCAAATTAGCTAGTTATAATTCTATCCAATTCGAATTATGAGTATTCGTATGTCACGTGCGCTTTGTGAACATTCCATCTTGGTCCTTGCAGCAAGGCTATTAAATTGTCCACTTTGCTTGGCTGATCCGGCGAGTCGCTACTATGTCTGGGGTGCGTTTCTCGAAACTCTCGATAGCTTTTCGAGCCGAAAACCAAGCCCGAAAATCATATCGATTTCCTAAAAGCTATCGGGAGCTTCGCGAGAAACAGGCCCCTTTGCTTGTGTCCAATTTATTCAAAATAGTATTCTTGAGGGTTATATATTGGCAATGGCACAAACAGTCTTAGATAAGATTGTCAAGATACATCTTGTAGATTCATAAGGCACTAAACATTTGGCAAGTCTAACGTTCTAACATATTTAAAAAAATAACTATGATATAACGCGCACTCTGATTGGCCAAAGGATGCGTATTCCGCGTGCTCTATGAGAGCACACAGGACGCGCGCGCAGATATTCAAATATTTTTGCAACGAACTAAATTGAAAACTTGCTTTAAAATCATAATTGTATTTTATAAAAGAAATAGAAAACTCGGAAGCTTTGCTCTATCTGGAGTTATAGAAGCACTTGGGAATAGGCGACTTGCACTAAGAGGTCACGTGACCCCAACACCCTTAAATCGAACAGCAGTGTCAAAATGAACTCCAGAAATGAAAAGAGCAACCCGAAATTAGTAAAAGGGCGAAGTTTCAGCGCATAATGTCTGACACAGGAGAAATGACAAAAATAAATAAAATGGATCTTTTCTAAGATTTTGTTTGGAAAATGCATTGGATGGCAAGAGAATTTCCAATGCATTTTCCAAACAAAATCTTAGAAAACGATGAATTTTATTTTTAATGCCATTTCTCCTGTGTCAGACATTATCCGCTGAAACTTCGCCCTTTTACTAATTTCGAGTTGCTCTTTTCATTTCTAGAGTTCATTTTGAAACCGCTGTTCGATTTAAGGGTGTTGGGGTCACGTGACCTCTTAGTGCAAGTCGCCTATTGAAAGAAGACTCGAGAAGTGGCTACGCCTCGTGCTTCTCCTAGCACTTCTCTCGTCTTCTTCCAATTCCCGCGTGCTTCTATTTAACAATTAGACTACGAGTTCGAGTGTTCTATGAGTCAATAGGAAACGAGGCGCATAGCGTCGAGTTAACGATTTCAACTCATAGAAAACGAGAACGAGTAGTCTAATTGTTTTAGTAGAAACCAACTAGCATACGATATATTATTGATTTTCTGCTTTGTTTTTGTTCAAAAGGCCGGCATTTTCGCTACTCACTATATATCACTCAATAGATGGACCTTTCCGTAGTTTCCCAGAATGCTTCATGATTCTGCGCGCGCAAGGGAGGTCAGGGGAAACAAATATTTAGGATTGATCGTGTTTTGAGGAAAATATGACTACTGTAACGCGTCAAGAACAGGAAAAATACTATTTTCTTTGCTTGAGAATTTGCATCCATCTTTGGTAATTAATTCTTCTTACGCACTTTTAATTTAAAAGTATAAGTTTTTACTGAATTTCTTCATTCTCTCTTAATATTTTCGATCTATTTTGTACCCTGACCTCGCTTGCACGCGCATAATCATGAAGCATTCTGGGAAACTACGGAAAGGTCCATAGTGAGTACGTTAGCTAGCCGATCAGATTGCAGGATTCGCGAGAGTATGCTAGTTGGTTTCTACTAAAACTCGATAGAGCACGCAGCCTCGTTTTCGATTTCTTCAAGAAAGACTTAGCAAACACGGCGCAACGTCAAAGAGAACGGCGCGCGCGCTGACGAATAACTGTGAAAACGACCGTTGTCGTCCTCAGCGTCATGAAGAGGACTTGAAAACAAGTGAAATTAATGGCGTCGTGAACTTGACGTCGCGACGTTGTCACGAACTAGCATACTATCACTAATCCTGCAATCTGATTTTCTAGCTAACGTACTCACTATGGACCTTTCCGTAGTTTCCCAGAATGCTTCATGATTATGCGCGTGCAAGCGAGGTCAGGGTACAAAATAGATCGAAAATAGTAAGAGAGAATGAAGAAATTCAGTAAAAAACTTAGACTTTTAAATTAAAAGTGCGTAAGAAGAATTACCAAAGATAGATGCAAATTCTCAAGCAAATAAAATATTTTTCTTCTGTTCTTGATTCGTTACAGTAGTCATATTTTCCTCAAAACACGATCAATTCTAAATATTTTTTTCCCCTGACCTCCCTTGCGCGCGCAGAATCATGAAGCATTCTGGGAAACTACGGAAAGGTCCATCTATTGAGTGATATATAGTGAGTAGCGAAAATGCCGGCCTTTTGAACAAAAACAAAGCAGAAAATCAATAATGTATCGTATGCTAGTTGGTTTCTACTATAGCTAAAACAATTAGACTACTCGTTCTCGTTTTCTATGAGTTGAAATCGTTAACTCGACGCTATGCGCCTCGTTCCCTATTGACTCATAGAACACTCGAACTCGTAGTCTAATTGTTAACTGAATAGAAGCACGCGGGAATTGGAAGAAGACGAGAGAAGTGCTAGGAGAAGCACGAGGCGTAGCCACTTCTACAGTCTTCTTTCAATACCCAAGTGCGTCTATAACTCCAGATAGAGCAAAGCTTCCGAGTTTTCTATTTCTTTTATAAAATACAATTATGATTTTAAAGCAAGTTTTCAATTTAGTTCGTTGCAAAAATATTTGAATATCTGCGCGCGCGTCCTGTGTGCTCTCATAGAGCACGCGGAATACGCATCCTTTGGCCAATCAGAGTGCGCGTTATATCATAGTTATTTTTTTAAATATGTTAGAACGTTAGACTTGCCAAATGTTTAGTGCCTTGTGAATCTACAAGATGTATCTTGACAATCTTATCTAAGACTGTTTGTGCCATTGCCAATATATAACCCTCAAGAATACTATTAGTTGAATAAATTGGACACAAGCCAAGGGGCCTGTTTCTCGCGAAGCTCCCGATAGCTTTTTAGGAAATCGATATGATTTTCGTGCTTGGTTTTCGGCTCGAAAAGCTATCGAGAGTTTCGAGAAACGCACCCCAGACATAGTAGCGACTCGCCGGATCAGCCAAGCAAAGTGGACAATTTAATAGCCTTGCTGCAAGGACCAAGATGGAATGTTCACAAAGCGCACGTGACATACGAATACTCATAATTCGAATTGGATAGAATTATAACTAGCTAATTTGCTATTCCATTATTGGATTATACGATGGTAACCTTTAAAACAGCTGGAATGCACACGCATACAATGTTCTGTATCTCAGCGTTTTGAAATATGAGTAAAGAGAACAAAAATGTAAGCATTTATAGTCTTACAATAAAATACAAAAATCTGATTCTGTTAAATATATTTTTTAATGTAAAGTGTAAGCATCAGAATTTATAGTTTAAGTGAATAGCACTGCAAAAGGAGAGAAAATAGAAACGTTTTTGATACAGCCTTTATAACCTCTCCCATTACCCTACCCTTCCCCACTGGGGTTGAAATTTGCTACGCGCATGCAAATGAAAATAATCAATTACAGTCGCGAACATTGGCCACAAATTATAGAAGAATGCCCTTTTACTGCTAAGGTAAACACATCTTCAGCTAACAATTATTGATTTCTGCACAAAATATGTACACTTTTGGCAAAAATTCGTGAACAAAGTACAAAATGTTTGGAGACAATAGCACAGCACCAGAACCAGAACGATGTCGATTACAAAGTGAAAGGCGTAAATTTCATTGATATTCGCGGCCTCGGTGCGAAGCGTAGATAAAATAACCCAAGCCAAATTATTTATATATCTTAGAACAATATATAAATAGCTCATAGCATGAATTTTAGAAAGAATAAACGTGTGACACCTAATGAAAATCCTTCTCGCGTTTCTAAGCTCAACTCTTATTTCTCGTTGTGTGAAATTCATTGTCGTTCTAAAAGTGACTTTCTGATTTTCAGAGAAATGCTAGGATTACAGTTTTATGCCAAAACAGACTGCAAACTATTATTGAATCAAGATATGGAGATAGAATGGCCATAGATTTCTTCCATTTTGCACGCGAACGAAGTTTTGGGACCTACCAAATCACTTAGGATTTTGCCTGTTTTTGAAGCCGTCGACAGCCAAAATGGATTTATGTTAATTTTTGAATTTTCGGGCCGTATTTTGAAAAACGAACTACACCATGTTTGTTTACTTGGTAATGCCTATCTACAAGCCAAAAACGAACGGAATCTAAATTTTGACCGTGACCGCTGTATGCTCGATATTAGCAGACATTCGCTCTTAAGCTCTTTTTAGCGAGAAAACAACTATCGGGTTTGTCTGCCATCTTGCTTCATCTTTCACGGCCAATGGTTACCATGGTGATTCGCTACTAGGGGACTATCACTAATAGACCCCTAGTAGCGTAGCCAATCAGATTGCAGAATATGTGATAGACCACTAGTTTGTTTATACTAATGCGTGATCATTAGTGAATAGCGAAAAAAACCGGCGTTTTGAACATTCAAGAACAAAGCGAAAATTCAATAAATCGGTTGGTATAAATCGAAGGTAGTATGCTAGTTGGTTGGCTACTAAAACAATTAGACTATTTTAGCTATAAGGATACTGTACGTAAATCTTCGCCTTCGCTGGAATTTCTTTAATCATCTATGATCAATGAAGATTCTGCGTTTCCCTCGGCTGGGTTCATATGCGGTCCTGGGTTCATTTGCGATCCTGGGTTAATTTGGGAGGTGGGGGTACTCCCCTATATATATAAGCTTTACGGATATGTGCCGCCCGATAGGGTATGGCTTTCGAGCTTCTCAGGTCTGGGATAGGGTATAGATTTTCAAGCATAGGTCTGGGAAAGGGTATATTTTTACAGCGAAACAAGTATTTATCATTCTTTTTGCATTTTTACGAACATTTAAAGATCTCTATAATGTTTATAAATTATCGTAACGGCAAAATATGAATTCCTAGTTTCAAATTGGTTACGAACTTTCAATTTTAGTCTGTGATAGGGTATTGATTTTCAAGCTTAGGTCTGGGATAGGATTTGAAGCTTAGGTCTGGGATAGGGTACAGAAAAGTTCCGTTTTAGGTCTGGGATACGGTAAGGTTTTTGGGATCATGGTGGCACAGTCCTACCCAAAAAATGGGACACCCGTTATAACGGACAACGGACATTTTTACAGCCCGAACTTCAAAATTTAATACAAAATCAACCCCGTTATAACGGACAGTCTGAGTACAATCTTTCGTCACACCATTGTTCGTGAAGATTTAGTCCTGATTAGAGACGAATGGAAATGAATCAGATTTGCAAGAGGATAAGCATTTTGTTAGAAAAAGAACACATTTTTATTATCAAGATTTTATGTTTGTTTTCGATCATTTGAGACGTTTCAAATGTTGCGTTATTGATGTGTATCGGCTGTAGGTTACTACAGTGCTGTCATTTCAATCCTCATTCATTTCTTGTTGTTGTTGGATTGCGTTCAATCCACATAGACAATGTATAATAAAACAATTATTGAATTCGGTTTTGATGAATTCCGGAATTATCAATGTCTCGGCAACTGTTATTACGGCTTTAAGAAATGAACCACATCACAAGAAGATCATATCAGAATTAGTAAGTTTTCAAAGTTTTGTTAGGCAGTTTAGTTAATGAGATATTGAACGAGAAACAGCTTTCCAAACATCGCAAAATTTACAACGAAATGTATTCCGGATATCATCAAAACCTCATCCAATAATTGGTTACCAGCTATCTGCAATAACACCTATGTCCAACCCGAAACGTCTTCTCATTGACCTATTGATACCAACCGTGGAAAAGTGTGTGCTAAAAATAGTCGATCTTGTGAAAACGCCGTTAATTAGCCACTCTGGAAACGAGTAAAGGACTGGGAACGAGTTTTTAGAATTAATCTAATTAAGAAATGAACCCCATCACAAGAAGAGCATATCAGAATTAGTAAGTTTTCAAAGTTTTGTTAGGCAGTTTAATTAATGAGATATATTGAACGAGAAACAGCTTTCCAAACATCGCAAAATTTACATACATTTCTTTGCATTTTTTGAATGTCTGCAGTTCATTTGCTACTTGTCCGAACCCTATCAAACTCCTGAAACTTCATTTCTTGATTAAATTAATTCTAAAAACTCGTCCCCAGTCCTTTACTCGTTTCGAAAGTGGCTAATTCGCTCCTGGCGACACTTAAATGTTTGCAACGCACTGGAAGTTCAACTGAACACAAATTACACTATGGTAACCATAGTGATCGCATTGTAATGGTGCGCAGTAAGCCATCCCTGAAGAAAGACACTTATTAATTGTGTACATAAAAACAAGACCAGTTTCGAATGAAGGTTTTTAATCATGCAGTGTAACATTAAACTACAACTTGATTTATTGTACTGTTTTTGCAGTTTCGCTTTTATAATTCAAACTTTGTAGAAGAAACAATTATTCTAACTGATTTACTGTTAACACTAATTTTAACGCGTTAAAACGATGCGAATTATTTCCATGTTGTCCTTTGACGTGTCATTTTCGAAGGAGCACAGATGGGTTGAAGTCGGTCCTGAAAAACGAAAAGTTTTATGGTGAGGTTCATGAGCAACAGAGTACGTACCGTGTGTCGCTAGCTACCAACTTCATGACGTTTACCGCTGATCACAATGTTTTCCTAATTAGCCACTATCAAATCGAGCAGGGGACTGGGAACGAGTTTATTAGAATTAATGCAATTACGAAATTAAGTTCATGACATGAAAGAGCATGTTGAAATTGGCATCTGTGCAAAGTTTGATGTGATTTGGGCGAATTCTGTCGTTATTATTAACTTTTGAAACTGTGTTGTCCAGCCAAAATTTTACAGTGAATGTATGGTTTGGATGGACAACGTCAAAAATTTACAGAGTTTGTATGGGAAAATAGACATCTTTAATAGCCTCTAGCATCGTCAATATTAAGCCGAAGTTCACCAAACTTTCCAGACTAGCTAAGTTTGATCTGCTCTCTCAGAAAATGATGCCCAATTTTACTGGTATCAAATTGAATTAGTTTTACGGACTTGGTACCAGTCCCCAGCTCGATTTGGAAGTGGCTAATTAGCTGAGATCAAGGGATGCGATTGGTCACATGGTCTGATTGACGCAAATGGAAAAGTTCTACTAATGCACTTACTCGATTACAAGTTGCCACAGTAACGGAGATAACAAGCTGGAACCTTCGTAACGTAGAAGACATAGAATCCTCCACAGTTGGTGACTTGGATGTAGTTGCTCCAACGACAACAATTCCTTGCCCAGTGATAGCATACTTTGCGACGCACATTTTGGCCTCGTCGTCCTGGATAGTTGCCGACCATCCAACCAGTGGCAGCAGTTCCGCATCTCTTGACAGGAACACATCTGTTGGGGATGTAAGTTCCCTGTGCTCCAACAAGGCGGTACCATCCAGCTTTCACTCCGTTGTCACATTTGTAACTTCTAGTAGGTCTGGATTGACGGCGGGTTATGTCGTTGATCCTGGTATGGCGTCTGCACTGTAATGGTACTGGTGAAATATTGTGAAGAGTGAAATCTAGTAAATTATCAAACTCCTACTTCTCCTCCTTCTGCTAAAGTTGAACATCATGTAAAAAAGGTACTAGATTTTGACGTTTTGCAGACTCAACAAATGAATAATTTATAATGAATAAAAACTGAACAAAAATCTCATAGAACAATTTCCTTTCCTTGGATTATATATTGAGTAAAACGTTGGAAAACATAGTTTTCAGTGCCTGTATATCTCTCAGAAAATCAATGAAACTGTTACTTACATTGGCCTCCACAATGGCCACATTTCTTCGCGCAGTAGACTCGTCCAATGTTCTTATTACATGTGTTGTGAATTTGACTTTATTTCCCTTTTGAATACACAGTATGCCTTGAATTAACTTTCGTTATCCGTTTGAATTTTAACTTGATTCCTTGATTTCTAGTTTCTTGACTTAGACTAACTCTCGCTCTCATAGACTCTCTCTTCTCACTCTCGACTCTTCTCCGACCGACTGATACTACATGTGACTCTCGGTGGTCACGTGACTGAATAAACTTTGCATAATGAGATTTATAACATACTCCCGCCCTTGATTAACGGCAGATAATCAATGTAACTAGTTTGATACAGTGTTCAATTAATGTTCTCTTGTTCCGCATGTTGAACAAAGGTGATGGGTACTTCTTTCGACGTTTCCCTTGACTCTAGTTCAATTGGGAATAGCTTTTGTAATGGTCGATACATCTGTATGATGTTTCCTCTCTTATCGTGAACTTTGATGGCTGCGGCTCGTACCTTGCCATCTCTTCCTTTCACTAGACTTTGAACTCTTGCAATACTCCATTTTTGTCTTGGTTGCTTGTCTTCCTTGACACAAACAACGTCTCCTACATTAATTGAAGGACCTTGTTTCTGACTTGGACGATGCTGTTCTCTCAGTTGAGTAAGGTAATCGTTCTTCCATCTTTTCCAGAAGTGTGTTAGTACAGTTTCTAGATATTGTCCTCTCTTTAAGACTCCTTTGATGCTCTCTGAATGTGTTATAGCTTTACCAGTGGTTGATGTCATAGACAGCAATCGTTTTCCAAGAACTAAATGGGACGGGGTTAGTGGTTCTCCTCCATCTTCATTTACGTACGTTAGAGGTCGAGAATTTAGTACTCCTTCTACTTGAACAATCACAGTTAGTAGCTCTTCGTACGATAGCCTTGCTGTGGCTAGGGTTTTCTTGAGACATCTTTTTACACTCTTAACTAAGCGTTCGAAGAATCCTCCCCACCAAGGGGAACGTGGAATGTTGAATTTCCAAGTGATGCCTCTTGACGTGATGAAATTCTTTACTTCAGTATTTTTGAATGTTTTACCGTTATCAGACAATACTTGCGAGGGAGTTCCTCTTCTACTAATGAAACGTTGTAAACTTCTTATAAATGCACTTGCTGTTGCATCTGGTACGAGATCGAGGTGTATTGCTCTACTGCAGGCACAAGTATACAGAACTATGTATGTCTTATGCATAACGTCTGACTGAGCATAAATGTCTTTTACGTATAACGGCCCCGCATAGTCTACTCCTATGTTAGTGAAGGCGAAGTCGTCACTTAATCGAAACTCAGGAAGAGGAGGGGCGTTGGGTGTTCCGTAGGACATTCCTTCAAGCTTTTTGCAGATGTTACATTTAGCTAAGATTCGTTTTACAACTTGACGTCCCTTGACGATCCAGAAACGTGATCTTACTTGAGTTAAAGTTTCTTGTACTCCATTGTGCATGACAGCTCGGTGACATAACTGAATGACTAGATGAGTGAATTCATGATTACTTGGCAAGATCATTGGATACTTTGAGTCGTACGGTAATGGTGCATTATCGAGACGACCATGACAACGCAAAATTCCATGTTCATCCTTGAACAAATTCAATGACTTTTCAATCTGTTGATATACTGGTCTTTTCTCGATTTCTGCTTGCACTTCTCTTATCCATAGCTTTTCTGCAGCGTTGATTTCGTCAACACTAAGTTCATACTTGAGATTTTCTCGCTTTGCCAAACTACGTTTTAGATTGTTGATGAAACGTAGCACGTATGCAGTTACTCTTACTAGTCGTAGCACAGAACTGTATCTCGAGACTTTGATCAACTCTCCTAGTTGTTGCTTTCGACTGTTGACAGTGCTTAATAAAGTTGACATGTCATTGACGTTTACTTTCTTTGACTTCAATTCTTGATCGGCATCCTTACTAGCGACGTTTTGACTTGGCTGACTAGGCCATTGTTCCTTAGGGTTTAACAGGTAGCTAGGTCCATGCCACCATTTCTCTTCGACTACTAATTCTGAGGCTCTTGCTCCTCTGGACGCAATATCTGCAGGGTTTTCCTTTGTTGGACAATATCTCCAGCAATCAACTGGTGATAACTTTCTGATTTCTGTGACACGGTTTTGAATGAATTGCTTGTATTCCTTTGTTACACCCCTGATCCAACTCAGTGCGACGGTTGAATCAGTCCAATAGACAATGTTCGTGATTTGAAGTACGTCCTCTAATGCTTGCTTGACACTGTGTGTCAACTTGACAGATACTAAACAAGCAAGTAATTCCAGACGGGGAATAGTGTTACATGACAAAGGTGCGACTCTTGTCTTTGCGGCGATTAGATTGCAGTGTGTCTCTGATTCATGTTCACAACGAAGGTAAACACATGATCCATATGAAGTTTCTGATGCATCACCAAACACATGCAGTTCTACTGACTTGACATCAGAGTTGAATAGATGTGTACAATAACATCTTCCCAGTGAAATATTCTTGACTTCTCGAAGATCAGAGACTAGTGAATTCCATTTGATGCATAATGCTTGATCAAGCTTATCGTCCCAGTCGGAATTGTTCTTACAGAGTTATTGAAACATTAACTTGAACAAGAGTATTATTGGTGCGATCAGACCCAAGGGGTCATAGAATTTAGCTGTGATGCTCAACACAGTTCGTTTTGTTGGAGTCATGTTTTCATCATAGTTCAGTAAAGGCTTTGTGAGATCATACTTGAATTCATCTTTATCTTGCTCCCAGATTTGACCTAATACTCTTGGAGTTGTTGCACTAACTTTGGGGAGTTGATATTGAATGTATCCTTGGTCTTCTTCGACAACAAGATTCTGATGATCAGATGTAGGTGTAACTTCAGGGAATTCTTCACTTTCCTCCAACATCTCCATAAGTTCTTTAGAATTGCTCATCCACTTTCTCATGTTGAAACCTCCTTGTGTCAATGTAGACTTAATCTTTCTTGCTAAGTTGAATGCAGACGTTGAGGTGTTTGATCCTGATGCATAGTCATCTACGTAGAGTGATCGCAGTAGTTCCTTTACAAACTGTGGATCAGTCTCAGTATAATGGTTCAAATGATGTCTTATAGTGGCATTTAAGATAAACGGACTTGATGTCACTCCAAAGACAACACGTGTGAATCTCAGATGCTTGAGCATTGCATTATCACTGAAAGGGTCATCTACCCATAAGAATCGTAAATAGTCACGGTGTTCAGGTTTGATGGAAATGTTCAAAAAGGCTTTCTCAATGTCGGCGATCATTCCTATCTTGTTGAGACGAAAACGTACGAGTATGTCAAATATTAGAGGAGACAGTGATGGTCCTGCATACAAACAGTCATTTAGACTTGGACCAGTACTATGTGCTGATGCGTCATAAACAATACGCAGCTTTGTAGTTTCTTTATCCATACGAATCACTTCACGGTGTGGCAAGTAATGTACAATTCCTGGTGTTGCTGATTCTTTTCCTTCGTCTGATATGGGTTCCACAATTCCTTGTTTGATTTGTTCCTTGATGATGTTGTCGTATTCTGTTAGGATCTCATGTTTACCTTGTAGACGGGTTAAGAGAGTGTTCAACCTTTTAACACAGGGTGTTTGATTATCAGGCAACAAAGGGTGCTCTTCCTTGAAAGGCAGTTCTGCTTCATATCTCCGTCCATCAAATTGAATACTCTGAGTAAACTTGTCATATACTGAAATTTCGTCGTTACGAATACCCAGGGACTCTAAATCCCAGAATTTCTTGAGCTCTTCTTTCATATTGAATTGTTCATCCTTTTCCATCTGTACCAGATCAGCTTCGACTTTCAGAATGTGAGTTGAATTTAGTTGAACTGAGCAATCGTTGTTGGTTTGGGATTCACTTAGGATGACTGGACCAGATAACACCCATCCCATCTTGGTGTACATTGCTACAGGGCCAGGGCGATCACCTCTTTTTATGGCACCTGTCACAAAGTTCCAGTAATAATCGGCTCCGATGAGCACATCAATTTCCACGTTATCTGAGTTGGATGGTATGTCTGCTAATTCCAATCCTCTTAAATGAGGGTAGTTATTCACTGCTAGTTGAACGGCTTGATTACTAAGAGGGCTACATATAGTGGGTACACTATAAGCGTTCACATAGAATTCCATACCTTCAATGCTTGTGATCGATAATTGGACTAATTCACAGGATCTCAATCTAGGTGTTTCTTCACCAAATGTCTTGATTAACAAATTGTCAGTTCCGATAATATTCAAGTTCAAATGCTGTTTCAATCCATTACTTATGTACGAGCGTTGACTGCCAGAATCCAAAATAATTCTTGCGTTGACTTTCAACTGTGGGTTGTCAGGTCTACTGACTGGCGCTACGGCGGTTTGTAACAACATTGACGCCTTACTACCAGCACACATGTTCGATGAAGTCGATTTTCCACCTTTTTCAGGCTCTGATTTCTTTTTCGTTTCTTCGAAGGTACGTTCTTTCGGTGGACAGGTATTCTGATTTTCATCTTTCCTTTCATTCTTGTCGCATAGAGAAATGTGATGTCGTCCTGAACAATTTTGACATCCACGTGAGGATCGACAGTTCCTGGCCACGTGGCCAGTTTCTTAAACATACGAAACATTTTGATTTACGACGCAATGCTGCTCTACGCGAAGTCAGATCACTGCAGACTCCGCATTTCAAAGATGGGTGTGGACCACCACAAAAACTGCAATAAACGCTCTGGGCCTTTCCCGCCAATAATGTAGATGATGTGAACTCTGATCTACCATGATAAGGTTTTGTGTTGGTTTTAGGCGTGGCGTTTCTGGCCTTTAGCTCGTTGTTATCAGTTGATACTTTCATCGTTGTGCATCTTTCTCTGGCTTCTAGTTCGGTTTTGATTGTGTTCAGAAGTTCATCTATTTGCCACAACTTGTCTTTGCTGAATTTACGACTGATAACCAACCCGATCTCTGACGGAATCTTGTTCATGATTATTGGCGCCAGTAAATTTCCATATGTCTCAGATTTGATTCCCAGTGAGTTTAGACTTCGAATGTTTACTTCGATCTTATCATAAAGATCTCTGAGATCTCTAAGTTGCTCGATTTCATTCACTGATGGCAATTTCAACAATGAATCCATGTGACTGGAGATCAGGAGTTGCGGGTTAGCAAATCTGTCTTTCAAAATATCAATGGCGAAATTGAAATTCTGACTCGTTAGTGAAATTCCATCTATCGCCGAAGCGGCGCTTCCATGTAAACAACCTTTGAGATAGTTGAACTTGTCTATCTCCGAAAGTTGACTATTCTTGTATATCGCGGTTTCGAAAGAATCCCAGAAGGTTTGCCAATCTGCAGGGTCTCCTGAGAATTCTTTTAGCGTAAGTTTAGGAAGCTTTGGATTTTGCATTCGATCTTTTTTGACGTTTGATGTGCCGCTTGTAGATGGTTCACACAGACATGTCTCGATTTTTGCTTGACATCTATAAACAGTCTCACAAAACTCACCCGATTCTGCGATTTCCTTTTCGATATCGTCTTCTTTACTGACTTCCAGAATTTGTTCATCGAGTTTCTTGATAGTTTCTACCTTTTCTATGAGGGATGATTTCAATCCTAACAAGTGATGCTTTTGAGTAGACGTGCCTTCGTAATCTTGACAAAGTTGATTTACCTGACTGATGACTTTATTAACATATGCCTTGTGTCCTCCACGTACTTTTTTGGCCTTTCCGAATTCCATTTTGTTTTGTTCTTCGCTTTCTTGATGTTCGTCACTGTGTTCTCATCGACTTTACCATCGCTGGTCGACTGACTATCCGGTCTTGGCTATCCGCTAACTCTATCCGGCTCGAAGGACCATGTTGTGAATTTGACTTTATTTCCCTTTTGAATACACAGTATGCCTTGAATTAACTTTCGTTATCCGTTTGAATTTTAACTTGATTCCTTGATTTCTAGTTTCTTGACTTAGACTAACTCTCGCTCTCATAGACTCTCTCTTCTCACTCTCGACTCTTCTCCGACCGACTGATACTACATGTGACTCTCGGTGGTCACGTGACTGAATAAACTTTGCATAATGAGATTTATAACAACATGCACGGTACGTGTACTTCACTCTATGGCAACTTACAGCTGAAAGCTTATCATGGCAGGGTCCTGGTGAATTGGGATCAACGGAAAGAATAATAATAAGAAATGAAATAAGAAATGAAAACATTAGTTAGAAGATTATCAAGTGCATTGCAGACTCAATGTTGCATCAATCAAATAAATGCACCAGGATCTAATTGATGTTGTTTTTATAGACACGTAAGGGTGGACTAACATTTCGTTACTATGCAATCGCGTTGCTATGGGGTTTTACATGTCTTCAATTCTTTAGCTTTGTTGAGGATTTTTTTCTGAAATTTTGATATTTTATAGCCTTGTTAAACATCCTACTTCTTTCTCTATAGGGGTTTTAAATTTCGTTTTAGCAGAAATGAGCAAGCATACAATTTATGAAGTCATAAAATTCGCGCATCTCCTGCTTGGGTACAACAGGAAAATCAAAACGTCTTTGCTGCATAATAATTTTTATGCCAAATGACAGAATAGAGAACTGTCTAAACATTTTCGTAGGATTCTTTTCCGAAATCCATCAATTCAATGCTGAAAAAGAACGGTAAATTTAACAAGACTTCACTGCACATGCGCAGATTCTCGTTTTCAAAAACCTTCAGAATTTTCGAGCACGTTCACTGAGGGTTATTTTTTTCTAACCTAGAATATCAACAACGACCTACTCAACATTGCTGAACATGCTTTTTAAAAACTGAAGACAATATGACAAGTTATGGAATTTAATCCTTAAAAACAGTTCGAAAAACGTCCATAAAAAAATATTTTTTTATTTAAATGCCAAATCCATGCTTAAATGTCTGCTCCTTGTGTTGTAGAACAAGTGTATAATCATATATTTACAGTATCTTATAAATCCTTGGAAAAAAAGAGCGTTTTCTGTTTTGATGACGTCATTGTGACGTAATTTGGTGACGTCATGCTATGACAAAGCTTTCTCCCTTACAATCACTTCCTATAAGTCCCTTCTCTTCTCTTTGAATTTTACGATTTTTTTTTGAGGTTTCAAATTTTCCTTAGCAACAGTCGAAATAAATAGAGAGTGGGAAAGTTACCGCACCGTCACCGCACCGCGCCTTGCCGTATTGAAAGAGTTTGATTGGATGAGATGCGGCTGCACGCTTTTTGATTGGTTCAGAAAGGAAGCCATTTGAGTGTCACGATACCGTAGGTTTCCCACTCATACGAAAATGACTCTACCCTTAAATAAGGGATTTGTCAGAAATTAGCAGGTGGGAGAAGGGGGAGGGGGGGTTGCATTGGTGATTCTAATTTGAGCGTTGAAAATGATGTGACCTTCCCTAGCGATGGGAATGAAATTTCCTGATCGACCCTTCCCATTGGGCTTGGCCTAAAATAGCATGACCCTCCCCCTGCACAGATAATATCTCCAATACTGTTTTTACACTAGTGTGAGCTTTTTATATTGAAGCAAAATGGAAATGAAACCTGTCCTTGAACATAATATCCAGAAAACCTAATTAGGAAATAATAGGAAATGATATGAGTGTATGGAAAGGCATCTTCCTTTGATATACTCACTATCTGATTCTGACTGCTATATATGAAAATCGACATTTCGGGCCATTTTTGCGCATAATGGACGGGCTATAGTCCATTGAAAATCGTCATTTTGGGCCCGGCATTTTTGCGCATATATTGGATGGGCTGTAGTCCACCCAAAATGACCATTTTGAACGATTTTTGAACATTTTGCATAAGCTATAGTCCATTGATATGCATGTTTGTGCTATTCCTGTTATACTATAATGTTAAAACACAATCGGCTCTTTGTGATCACATGAGCGTAAATTTATGTGACCCTCCCTTTTTCACTGGCTATTTATTCATGACCTTAGCTCCTTTTCAGAGACTCAAAAAGTTATGACCCTCGATCCCCCATTTTCCATCCCTCTCCCCTCTACTAATTTCTCACAAGTCTCTTAAGTTGATTAACATAACTAAAAAAACAGCGACATTCACTTGTACTAAAACCACCCCTCCCCTCACTGTAGACTCGTAATTTAGAACACAAATTTTAAGTTGTAATACTCACTGCAAATCTTAAGGCAAAACTTTGCGATATATCTGCAGTAGCCATATCTCTTCAGGATGCGACAACTGTAAGTACTGAGTTGAGGGAGGGCTCTCTTTTCTTGCTCGATTTCATCTCGAAACTCTAAAAGACAATTATCAACTGGATGAATATATTTCTGTTTCAAGTAGTCAGAGCGCAAGGAAACGTGGTTAATTAACTATAATTGGAACAGTAATCAGGCGAGACTAACCTTGGGGAATCTGTTCCTCCGTGCCCTCAGCTTTCTCTGCGAACAGAAAACTATATTAAAGCATTCACGCCAAATAAACTCTGAGTTGTGTTTTAGTCATTCCTGAATTATTTGCATGATCAATTCAAGACAACATACATAAAAAGAAATAACTCCACAAATAATTAACACACCTTCATCTTTGGCGTCGCCTTCAGTTGCTTCAGATGGTGCTGATCGATAAAGAAGAGGTTTAGTTAGCAATGGAGTTTTACTAGTACTTATTTCTGAGTTGTGTTATAGTCAATCAATTATTTTGCATGACCAACTGAAGACAATATACCGATAATAAGCAATTTCTGGGTATAACATACCTTCATCTTTGGCGTCGCCTTCTCTATCAGTTTCTACAGATGGTGCTGATCGATAAAAAAGGGTTTAGTTAGTAATGGATCGAGTTATGACTGGTACCAAGAGACATGTCTTACTAGTACTTATTTCTGAGTTGTGTTCTGCAATCAGTTGGATGTCAGTACTGACCTTCATCATTCTTGTTCTCAGCGACTTCAGGAACATCAGCAACTAAAAAAGATGTTGGACAATGGAATTGAACAAGTCAGTGAAGATCTTGGCCAAACTAATTTCATTAGACAGCCGTAGAGTCGTGCGCTAACACAAGTCGTTTTGAAATTTATTTAAAACAGCTGGTACACTTTTATGTTGTTAACGAGATGAAGCCGGTTCGACGAGTTTGACCAGTCGATTTTGCTCTGTTTATTTATTTACAAAATTTCCACCATACAAAATAACAGGAGAAAAAATATATATATATGATAATAAGATAATTATAAGATGTATGGTGAGGGTCACACAACAGAGCTAGGCTCTACATTAAATTAAGTGCGCCCAGGTGAAACAAAACTCAGTACTACTACTACGTACTACTACTACTACTACTAGAAGTAAACAATTGTTAATTAGGCGTTGTCTAGAATCGACAAAGAGCGAACATGCACCGACCTATGGAATCAGTCTAGGCGTTGGACCATGGCTAAGTTTCAAACACTCCTTTTCATCGAAATTTAATGCTGTTTTGATACATTTTTTATCACAAATCTGATACGATTAATTACAACAAATTGACAAAAGTAAATTAGAGAGCAAACCATATATTACTAAATAGTACTAAATAGTGTTATCTCCATTGTTTTCTATTGTTTCATCAGTGCTATTTAGTACTAATTAATTAGTACTGTTTCACGGATAGAGTGATTCCAATAAACCTGGGCATTACAAACTACACATACAATAATAATAATAATATAATAATAATAACAATAATAATAATAATAATAATAATAATAATAATGTTGTCATAACTGATGATGACTTAACAGTCGAAAACGTTTTTAAAACAAATTATTTCTTTTCAATCTCAGCCTTTTACATATATATATAATAATAATAATAATAATAATAATAATTTATTTATATAACGCACATATCCCTAAAGTCCAAGGCGCTTCACAATATAAACAAACACTTATTAATACTTGATGCTTTAAAACAAATTCATTCAGAATCGAAGTGAATGACACTTTTCACTATCTAAGCTCACCCTGTTCAGTTGTCTCCAGCTTCTCTTCCTCAGCAAGGCATGGCACCACCACAAGGGTAGCGATGAAAAGAACTGCGATCAGGTAGAGCTTCATGGTTTCTTGTCTTGATCCTGTTGGAACTCAGTGTATCTATGGCTAAACACCACTCCTATATATATCCCTCAGCCTCTATACCAGTCCAAAACTACATGGAAATTAATCTATTTTTGGATCTTCCAATTTAACGGTCTGTTCGTCGTTAAAGAGTCCATTGTTGTGATATTGGTTCATTTTCTGCATTCTGTCACGAAGAAAACAATAAAAACAGTAGTTTGTCGATCGGTTTTTTGTGAGTTTTCTTAAATGTTTTAATCAATTATAAAGAAACGATGGATGTTGGAGAGACGGAGTAGGTCTGGGGACCAGACAACGTTTATTAGGGCTTTTTAAATATTTGGTAATATAGTTATAACTCATTACTGACAGATCTCTTACATATCCATAGAGAATTAAGACCTGGTATTCATTATAAATGGAAAACAACTAAGTCCTTCAAGGCATCCGGTCATTTGTCTCGAGTACCGCGTTGCAGGTCAAAGAAGTGCGTACGTGCTTTCTGCTGCATAAAAATCAACACGATCTTGATTGTTTTTCAGTTCAATTACTCAGCATAAATTAATTAATTAGTTATAATTAGTAAGTGATGAAGTAATGACAAAGATATGCAGGCAGGAGCTGACTTTAAGTTTTGGACTGAACCATAAAAGCTTCTAAACTGAATTCTGTTGGAGAGTCGTTCAACATGAATTGAAATGGACAAATATTTGACGGAAAATTAAAGTCCTTTATTAATGACCGTGTATATCGAAGGACTCGCAGCCTGGTTAGCAAATCAAGCAATTTGATTGGTTAGTCGACTCTTTCTCGGACCGGTCCAGAATCTCCCGTGGTCCGCACATGCATCTTAAAATCTGCAGTAAACATTAGGCCCTGTTTACAAGGAGGGAGGGTAACCCTAGCACTAGGGTTACCCTAGTACTAGGGTCAAAGATAGCCCGGGTTTACAAGCGAAATTTCTAGACTAGGGTTACCCTTCTCCTCGAGTCAATTCAATTGCTTGGTAACCGCGCAAGGCTTCGTCAGGCCCTTCGTCATAACAAACAAAATGGCGGAAATGAAAAAAGTCGAGGCTTTTAAAGTCGTACGACGACTTATATTCTTGTATAATACACAAAATGTCTTATGAAAAATGTCGCTCCACGTCTTTTTATCTTTTCGGGCTACTTTTCCTTTTGTTTTTAGCTGTCACTGGCCCTACTTTTCGCTTTTCTAAACGCTTCTCGCCACTTTCTTGATCAACCGCCAAATTGTATTCGTCGATTGAAAAGGCCTGGAAACCAGTAAAAGTTGTCCCGGGTAGGCGAGTTAACTCGGGCAAAACCGTTTACAAGGGAAAAAGATAACCCTAGTGGTAGGGTAACCCTATCCGAGTACTAGGGTTACCCTAGCAGTAGGGTAACTCTACCAGCCTTGTAAACACGTACGCGAAAAATACAAGAAACGTACGAGAGCTAGGGTAACCCTAGTACTAGGGTAACCCTACTGCTAGGGTTACCCTCCCTCCTTGTAAACAGGGCCTTAGTTTCTATGATATGGCTTCGAGTGCAATTTGGAAGAAATGTGAACTCGTGGGTTTTCAAAGAGCTCATATTTCACTCCTAATTATATATGGAACAAAAAGAGGAAAACATTAGGAGTATTTCATTGAAAAACACCAAAAATTCAGAAGAAAACAAACCCAGCGCGCGCTCGATGGCGACGTGATGATAGCGACAGTAGGGCTCGCCACTTTTATTCAAAAGCACAACAGAATCCTCAACTTTCTTGCCATTTTCTTCACCATTCTTGCTCTTTTTATCAAAAATCCATAGTTCTTCGGTGTATCGCAATGTTTTCAACACCAAAGTCGAGGAAACGTTTGAAGATGATGATTATTTTAAGATTGTTTTAGCTATTCAGCATCGAGCTAGAAATACCACAGGCAGCCCAACCATTGCTTTTGAGGCTACTAAATAATTCAAAAAATGATAATTGCGTCTTTTTTTGATGGGTTCCCTGTGGTAAAGCGAGCGCGCATGTTGGGTTCCCTGTGCTGAGTAATGTCCTGTTGGGCTTCCTGTGCCACCTGCGGGATGCGCCCGCAGCAAATGTGTATATTGAAACAAGGTATGAAACTCCATCACGTGACAAATACGTTTTTGACCCTAATTTTGTCAATGCGATGTGAAAATTAAATTTTTCTTCGAATAACTAAACTTTACCGTATTCTCGAAGCACATTGTAAGTGTCAGTCGTCTAACTTCAACGTACGCTGAGAAACTAATTTTTGAAATTTTGAGCGTCGTGGCCCGATGTGTGCCGCGTTTCGTTGGTGCACTTTTCCGTGAGGCAGTCGGATTTTACCTTCGAGAGGACATCGGCAAGCGCTCGGCAAATCTGAATTGTGCTCTTTTTTACAAGTTTTAATATTTATATTTTCACTAAACATAAGTCAAAACATTTACAATATACTTTATTTGTTTTCTGTTTTGACTTTTATATAGTATTTGTATTGTGTTTTGATTTTTATCGATTAAAATGCTTTAAAATTGAGGCATTGTGTTTTATAAATGCAGAATAGTTTCCATATTTAGTACTGCACAACACATTTTTGCTATCAGTGCTAGTAAACAAAATGACAAACAAACGTATTTATTTCAACAATCAGTTAAAATAAGTTTACTAGCTTTTTACACACTGTTTTGCCGTTCTTTCTGTACAATTCATTCACTATATTGATCAGTATTACTATGGATATTGTTTTGTATATAAAAATACAAAATTAATAAATTTTATGCCTGTCACCACAATCGACGAAGTTGTGAATGAATAACAAACATCGGAGTGCGATATTAAAAGCTTACTTACGTTCTTCCGTGAACCATATTTAAAATTACTCTGTGTTTCTCTCAGATGATAGTATTTGCTAAATGAGTTGTACTATGTCAATGACAATAAAGAACAACTGTTAATATTTTAGTTCACGGCTGCTTCATGAGTCCATCGCCATTCATCATGCCGGACTCCTTCGATGTAAGTGAATTAATTTGAGTTCGTCTCAAGGTTTATACTGTGTTGGCGTTCCGGCTTGTGTTGTAAGAGGTACTGTAAGAAAGCACAAAATAACATAGATGAGAGAGTCATAATGTTCAAACAGATAAAGTACTAGGTTCTTTGTTGAACTTGATTGAAGTGTACAATGTGTGTGTAAGTCTTTAATATTTCAATGACAACTGTACACGTCATGTACAAGTGAAATAGCTCGGTCATAAGCTTAATTTATGAAAAATAACTGAAGCAGCCCTTCTGCCATAGTATAGGCAAGTCCTTTCATGTCTTTTATTAGAGAACAGTTAGAGCAAAAACTACTAAAACCTCAAGAAAATAATTCAGAAAATATATTTAGTTTAGCTTAGTTTTCGATTCAAAAAGGACTACTTTAAAACCGTCAAATTTCATCTAAAGCTACTTAAAGTTGACATGAATTGTGAACTTCTAAACTTACCATGGATAAGGAAAAGAATCCAAACGCTTACACCGAAAAAATCATGTTTTGCTTCACAACATCGCCGCCATTTTTCAAAACTTCAGCGACTTCACCCTGGGCCTGTAGCGTACGACGACTTCGGCTCTTCGGTTCACGGAAAAGTGCACCAACGAAACGCGGCGCACATCAGGCCATCACGTGACTGGAGTTTCATACCTTGTATAATTAAATATACACATTTGCTGCGGGCGCATCCCGCAGGAGGCACACAGGAAGCCCAACATAGGACATTACTCAGCACAGGGAACCCAACATATGTATTGCGCGCGCGCTCGCTTTACCACAGGGAACCCATAAAAAAAGACGCAAATATCGTTTTTTGAATTATTTAGTAGCCTCAAAAGCAATGGTTGGGCTGCCTGTGGAAATACCTCGCTTCACACACTTTCTTGTCAAAGCGGTTTTCAAACAAGTTATGTCGGTACAAATACTGGGAAGCCATTCTAATCACCACTATTGTTGATGAGTGGTAGTTGAAAAGGTCTCCTGATACCATAGCGTGTTTAAACGAATTAAATGCTTTTTAAAATCGGAAAAAACAAGTTCAAAGTCTAACAGTTTTTTTCTTTAATCAAGGCGTGCGACAGCTGTAAGCAAAAGTTGTACCATGTAAATTGCCCTTAAAAGTTTGCCGAGATTTCGAGTTCCTCTTTTCTTTGTTACTGCGCACTTTGTTCAGTAGCATGCTAACCGAGCATTATTGAGAAAACTGATTCAATTGTATTATACCAAATCTCTATCTGTCTTTTATGTTTAATGTTTTGATCGAACAACTCATTAACGATTAGCTTAGCACATCCAAACTTCAAGAGTTGAATATGATAAACACTTGTAAACCCATCGACCCCATCGACACTAAACCTGGTTGGTTCTCAAACAAAATGGACTCCATGCTAAACTATGTCTTTTTCGTGACTGACGACTCCATAAGACGTTTAGAAACCTTTTGGTGGTCAACAATATGGTATAGATTGGTATTATCAAATCCTTGATGAGAGCCAAGATTGGCCAATAGTTGTGGCTCGGTGAACTATGTAATCAACTGACAAGTTAAGCGGAAAAAGCAGTCACTGTATAGAAACACAGACACTCAAATTGAATAGCTATAGAAATATTACTACAAACTATACTATTATCTATACAAATAACTTGGCAAAATAGTATTATAAATCAATGCTGACAGATTTCTAACATATCCTTATGATACTGAATAATAAGACAATAATACACGGAAAACAACTGGACCCTCCAAGGCATTCGTTCCTTTGTCTCGAGGACGTTCCAGGTCAAAGAAGCGCGTGCTTTCTGCAGGATAAAAATCAAAAAGATGCTGATTGTTTTCAGTTACAGTTCACTTACTCAGCATAAATTAATTAATTATAGCTATAATTATAATTATTCTAAAATCCTGTTGGAGAGGTTGGAGAGTCGTTAAACATGAATTGAGATGGACAGAAATATTTGACGGAAAATTAAAGTCCTATTCTTCCGGTGTGCAACCAAATTTCGAAATATTATTTCCTTTGCCAAATTAAATAAAATGCTTATGAGCTTGTAGAGCAATCAAAAGAACACCTCTGAGCCAAATTTTGGAGCAGAAGAGCATTTCTTTACCGAGTTATGGGCGAACGAAGTTTCCAAATATCTGTTCGGTAAATGTATGGCGGCGCCATGTTGGATGATAAAGTCCGGCAGCCAAACCCTCATTTTTCGCAGAACCTTGCAGTAGCTTCCATACAATATATTTTTGCATATTATTTTAGTTTAGGGTCTCTACTTTAAAAATCTGATTGATGACACCTCATCACCTTTGGGCATCAAGAGTTATAAAGCGCTTATTCACCCCATTCACAACGAGAATTGGGAACCCTGTGGTGAAATACGCTTGTTGTGTTAATTGGGATGTAAAATAATTTTTCAGGTGCAAGTTTCATAATAACGACTAATTAGATGTACAATAAAGTTGTTATTAAGGAATCGACGCAAAATGATTCACACAACCCTTGGAATAACCAATTTAAACTATGTGGCCTGGAAACTAGTGCCCAGGCCACATCTTTACCGAAACTGTAAGTATTTCCTTCCAAATTAGGCCAATCAGTAAATTGACTCCAGATCGGTGATATTTATAAATTGTGCTTTAGACTATTCAGATTTCTTATCTATATATTTTCGGATCATCATTTTCACGTATATTAAGCCCAGTTCTTACATTGTAGTTAAATAACAGGTGTTTCGAAATTCTCGGATCGGAACGAATATAGCTCCAAATCCTGTATTTCAACAATATTTTGTAATATATATTTTTGCCAGATTCTAATTAACATTTAGACTACGAGTTCAAGTTTTCTATGAGTCAATAGTCAACGAGGCGCGTAGCGTCGAGTTGACTATTTGAACTCATAGAAAATGAGAAGGAGTAATCTAATTGTTAAAGTCAGCAGAAACCAACTAGCATATACTACCTTGTTTTTGTTCAAAACGCCGGCTTTTTCGCTACTCACTATTATATCTAACACTCAATAGATAGTGAGTAGTTAGCTAAATTAAGTGCTACAGTGAGATGTGTATCGTAGAGATTTGTCACTATCGTAACGTTGTTGCAGCTTTCTTGTAGTACACATAACGCGATGTTTCTACTTTTTTAGCTCCCAATAGTTTGTACTAAAATGGCAGAAAACCAGTGTATCTTTAAGGGAAAGTTTCACTGTGACGACAAGGGTGATCTGATGAAAGCAGGCCCGGCACGTATCCAGACTATCATTAAGTTTAGTAAAGAATACAAAGACGATATCCATATTACACATGCCGAAAAATTAAGTGATGACCCAAGCCTATATATAGAGTGTCACTCTACTGTGTATCCTTGTATACGATGGCTGGCTTGCTGATTCAGTAGGGAGAACACGTTTTTATGGCGACTCAAATGATGCTGTGACGTATACAAGGATACACAGTAGAGTCGCCATAGCGTTCTCGCTACGGAATCAGCAAGCCCGGCAGCCATTAAAAAAGCAACATCGATCAGATGCACCAACGTTTCGATTTAAAGACGGCACTGTCTTTTTTGTGGCGAGCAATGTGACATAGAAATAGATAAAAAACATCCAGATCGATGGAAAAAGCAGTATTATGGCGAACCGCCTATGCAAGTGCTGGCCAGAAGTCGTCCAAGGAGTCCATTCCAGATGCATGCATGCTTACAGCGAAATGATACAATAATTGTCAGCCAAGTTAGACTTAGAGTTGAAGGTGCGCTAAGTGACTTGCATGCTGCTGATGCGCGCTATCATGTCAATTGTATGACTTGCTTCACGTCTCCTAAGCCGGTCGATCTCTGCTGCCAAAAACAGTACAAACGTAAACGAACCTGCAGATCTAGCATTTGATCAAGTAATGGATGAGATGAAGAAGATAAATCACGTTTGTGAAACACAAGTGAGCTCAGCAATACCAGCTATTTGGGGGTAAAGACTTGACACGAAGATCCCTATTAAAGAAGATCCAAGACCACTTTTTACTGAGATGATATTGCATGCAGTCCTCTCCTCGCCAGGAATATCTAGTGTGATTGTCTTTAGAGACAGTGCTTCGAATGTACTGAATCTTACTTTTGAAGCAGAAGATGACCAACAAGATCTTTTGATTGAGAATTGGAAGTTTTGCGAAAACAATTTGCAACTGAGATCAAACAAATAGATCGATGATAGATCGTGTTACGAAATAAGAATCACGAAGGAGGACATGTCGAAGCCAGTTAGCCACTGAACCTCAATGGATCTTCTGACGGCATTGACAGATGACTTGAATAACACACTATGCTACCAGCTCTTTTGATAGGTAACATTACCAGTGTTTTATCCAACAAGCCTACCAATCTGAAGAAATTCCACTGAAGGGCTAGTCACTCATCAATCAACTGGACTCTCAGATGTTCTAGCATCGACATTTGCTGTGGTACCAAAGATGCTTTCGATCTCTGGTAAGAAATTCCCGCAAAATGTCAGGGCAATGAGGCTTGTCGTTGAAGAGTTGCTAAGAAGAACCATATGAGCAGTGGCAATATTCATACCATGGAAGAACCGTTAGCACGCTTAGACAATATATGCTGCTATACATTTGTAGCTAGTACAAGCAAGAAATCAAAGTTGTGGGTCGACTGCTTCATTAAGCCAGTTTTCATAATGATGCTGTACGTGCGAGCCAAGAGAGAAGCTGACTGGCCCCTTCATTTGGTAGCTGTGAAGCAAATGCTGCCATACTTCTTTGCATCTTCTCATGTAAACTATGCCCGATATGGCCTCTACTATCTGCGCTCAATGGAAAGCTTGGGGCAAGAGGAGCTTTCGAAGTTCATGAAAAGAGAGCATATGTGATGCATCATTTTCCAGGGCTTTGGAACGGCATTTGGAGTGACATGTTCATCGAGACAACTTTTATGCACTATGGTCATGGCCCAGGTGGCATTATTGGAATCACGCTGAAGCCCGAAACCGCGCTGAAGACATGGGCCCTTGGTCTCCACATCTGCTGTCGTTTGAAACAGGCCATCGCTGAAATTGTTGGCGGCATTAATGTGCAAGACACTCACAAAGAGGAGACAAAGGCAAGAATAGCGTCAGATGGTAAACTTAAGATTCGCTTATATCCTTATGCGCAAAATAAGTTGCATACTAATGAAATATTGCAAATCTCGAAATTACGACTTGGGTACCCTGTGGTTTTGCCCGAACTACTATCAATATTACTAAGAGTGCCGAATTTCACACTTTAGGCGATGTAACATGCACACTAGTCCATAGTGAGTGAGAATATACATTTTAGGGTTAAATGTACCCAGTTTAGATATTTTAATGCATGTTTCTGTGAATTCATGACGCGGGTACCCTGTGGTTTTTCTGCATTTCAATCAGCCCTCCATAACTCCTGATGCCCAAGGATGCCAGACTGTCATCATTTAGATTATTGTTAAGCATCATGTCTTTGCCAAGAATTCACAATAAAACGTTGTATGGAAGTAAGTGCAAGGTGTTCCGCTCTGGCTGCCGAAAATTAAATCAAGCTTAGAGTTGATTAACATCACTTATTTTCACTGTAAATAGAACTTCTAAACATGTAGAAAACTAAAGAGCATTTAAGCTATATTTACAGCTATTTCAAATCTGCCCGTAGTTCTTAATTAGCATTAACTAATTAGCATATTCTCGTACGTATGTTTTTATTTGAACATAAAAACCTGATTTACTGCAGCTGTGGCCTTCGCTTTGCCACCATATTTATAGACAGCAATCGTAGAGTACATACCTTTTAAAATAAATATAGATTTTGAAAAGCCGAAGAGATTGAACGGAGTTATAACAGCTCAAAGTGATCACGTTTTGACTAGAAATTAGCCATGTTTGCACCCCCTACAAGATGGCGGAATTAACCTTGGTTTGAATTTTGTCCAGTTTAATAATAACAAATGCGGTTACTCAGGGAGAGGGGGAGGGGAGAAAGGATGAGGAATTAATCCACAAAAGGAAATGAAAACGAAACATCTAGAAATTTCTTTAAGATCTGATACATTTGTACCTTAGTTCTGTAGCTGTGTTTCATTCACACGTTTGAACGCTCTAAGCTTAGAGTGAAGATACTATACTCATGAAACAGTCACAAAATAGTATTAAGTTTTAAATATCAACTACAGACAGGTTTTGTGATGACAACAATTTTGTATCTTCAACCTTAGTTTTAATAAAAAACTGCCAAGCTTTCAAAATTGTTGTCATGAATTATCGAACCTACAAACCGACACTAGATTTAGGTTTTGTGATGTTCTGGTTGAATGATAGCTGCTATTTATTTTCGAAATTAAAGCAAAATACTGATCGTTATTCAGAAATGAGTGGTTTTGTCATTCGAGCCAGTAATATCTCGGCACATGACACTCTTCAGCTGAGAACAGCTAAACTTTTAATATATTACAAAAAATTAAACGACATTCAACGATTGATAAACAACAACATCTATTTTCAGATTCTACATTTATTAAGCTGTCAGAAAATGTATACTTTATTGGGTTATCGTGCTTCGCTCGTGCGTCATATATATTTCAGCTGCCTTTTAGTGAATGAGTGGTGGTAAACAAGTTCAAAGTCTAACAGTTAACTTTAATCAAAGCTATATCCTTCATGGAAATAGCGGAAAAAGTTGAGAAACATTTTAGAGAGTATGTACGTCTGCCACTAGAACTTCCTGTGCGTCGGTTACGGTCATTTGTTTCATGTGTGGCTTCTATTTTCTAAATTAAGAAACCTGTTTTGATTGGTTCTCGAGTGTCGGTGCCGGTTCGTCGTGTTTATTCAGAACACATTATGGCCACCGTCACCCTATTCCATTATTGCACTGAGATTTTCAAATTTTGACTCTGCATTTGTTTGATTTATGAACGTTTTATTTCGGAAAGAGTTCGTTGAAGAGCATTTTTGTTTGTTTTGGTCTCAATGTAGCTGGCGTAGTGACATATTCCTTTGCAGGTCCAGTTGTTTTCCGTTTAGGGCCTAAATATAAACGGAAAACAACTGGACCTGCAAAGGAATCCGGCCCTTTTTCTCGAGGGCGTTCCGGGGTCAAAGACGTGCGTAAGTTCGGAATAATCAAAAAGAACAAGATCTTGATTGTTTTACAGTTCATTTACTCAGCATTAATTAGTAAGTGATGGTCTAGTTTTGCCGACTGAAAAGTTTCTAAAATCTTCAGAGTGAGAGTCGTTAAACAAATCATTAAAATGGATAGAAATTGAGGGAAAGTTTTACTGAAGTCCTATAAGGATACCCTTCAATGGTTTGAATTTTGTCCAGATAAGAACAAATGCGGTTACTCAGGGAGAGGGGGAGGGGAGAAAGGACGAGGAAGTATGGCACAAAAGGAAATGATAACGAAACATCTAGACATTTCTCGCGCTCTGTCTATCAAATCCAAATTTGAAAAATAACTACAAAAGCTACAGAAAAATAAAGGCCACAGTAGAAAAGACCAAGAAACGTTTATTATGTGTACTGAATGTCGTTGTTGTAGAGCTAGAGGTGAACAAACACGGACTGTTCAAAGTTATTGGCTTATAATTTAGCCGAAAATTTTCCTGAGTCGTCATACGTCAAGCGGGTTTTTGTAAAAACTGCAAATTTCTCCTTAAATAAAAATCGCTAGAACTTTTTAGCATTTTCCCCTAAAATAGGTGATCGAATTTAAAGGATTGATATGGCGATATAAAATAAAAAAAATTTTAGTTGCCCGGCGATTCTCGGTCTAAAGGTCTAAAAGTTTAACTCAGTAATCAAGCAAGGCTGAATCCTTCATGGAAATAGCCGAAAAGTAGAGATAATAATAATACTTTTAGAGCGTATGCACGTGTGTCACTAGAACTTCCTGTGCGTCGGTTACGGTCATTTGTTTCATGGCTTCTATTTTCTAAATTAAGAAACCTGTTTTGATTGGTTCTCGAGTGAGTCGTGTTCAGACGTGTTCGTTTGATAAGTGATGAAAACATGATAGTCACCTTCACCCTAATCCATGGTCCAACATACATTAATAAAACGAACATACTAGCGACTTCATTATTGCATGTACACTGAGGTAGTTGCATTCTTTCTGTGAGATGACTTTGGAAATATCAAGTTCCTCACAACTCTTGTATAAAAAGTAAAACCTATAAGTTTGTCGAGATTTCAAGTTCCTGTTTTCTTTGTTTCTGCGCACTTTGTTCAGTAGCATGGAGTATTATTGAGAAAAATTGTTCCAATTGAAATCTCTATCAGTCTTTTGCGTTTAATGTTTTTATCGAGCAACTCATTAACGATTAGTTTAGCACATCCAAACTTCAAGAGTTGAATATGATAAAAACACTTGTAAAACCATCGACCCAATCGACACTAAACCTGGTTGGTTCTCAAACAAAATGGACTCCATGCTAAACTATGTCTTTTCGTGACGTGACTGACGACTCCATCAGACGTTTAGAAAATAAGATTGGTATGAATATAAATTGAAGATTAATACAGGGCTTTTATTTGTCTCGTCCCAGGCCCAGCTCCATCTCTGCCATGTATCGAACCGCTTCTTTTTCAGTAGAAAAATCTCTAAAAAATATGCCTTTCAATGGCAATGTTGGGAAAGTCGGTCTAAGCATGTGGTATTTTTTACTGACCGTGGTTTTTGAGTATCGGCTGTCTGTACAGTGGCGGACTGCTTTTCCGCCGGCTTAACTATACTTGTCAGCTACGTTGATTACATATTTCACCAGGCGACGAACCAAGTAAATAGTCCTCCTTATTTGCCTTGAGAAGCTAGAAAGTTTGGAGTACTAGCTATTTTCCATGATGGCTTTTAGCTTTGCCTACATTTCATTTAACCACATTAATCTCTTCATTTTCTCCCATTTTCTACTACCTGTAGCAACACTTACGTCCTATTCATATCGACCACGCGAAATCGTGCGCTAAAAATATCCGAACTTGTAAAAAAAAATGGTAACACAAAGGAAAAGGTATTTTATTACTCGTGCCCAGGCCGTAGGCCGCACGAGTTATAAAACCCAACGCGTATTTTTTTTTTTTGGGCGTCAGTTGCACAATATCCGGTCACATGCTATCGAGACCAAATACCGGGCCTAGTATCTCCATCACGTGAACATGTATACATTTTGTCTGCGCATGCGTTAGGATTCAGATTTCAAAGTACTATTTGCATAATGGATACTTCAGCTTTTGTCATTCAGTATGCCAACGATGTGCCAACCAGAGATCGATTGGCTGTTGAAACAAAACGTGTGAAAAGCTTTTGTGGAAATGGTTGGCATATTTACATCACAATGTTAATGTTTGTAAACATGAAGTAAGGCTATTGTTTTGCCAAGTGCACTGCTGTGGACGCCTTTAGTGAGCGATCTTCGTCTCTAGAATGAAGTTTAAGAAAATCATTGAAAGGAAATCAATAGTCCGCCTACTTTTGTGGTGCTGTGGATATTTTTTCCGTATAAAGGAAAAAAATCCGCCAAAACACGGCAACATTCCTACGGAGAAGTCGGGTGAATGAGTGATACTTGGACACTTCAAATCCACCGCAAAGCAAGAGGGACAATTTTTCAACTCCAACAAACAAGACCTTACGAAACTAGCATGAGTGAAGCAATAAATCACGGAAGAAAATTGCTGGGGGGTGAGCTACTAAGAAAGGTTTTCTTATAATTTAGTTTGACACGTCACCAATTCAGATAAACGATTCGCAAACACAATGCTGAATAAAATCTCAATGTGAATCAAACTTATATCAAACGGTTTACAGCTGATTCTAAGAAGTCCAAAAAAATGAAGAATTAATCTATCCTTTACAATAAACTTCAACACATAGAGTGTTTGTAATATGGTATACACCAGCGATGAAAATCAGTCATAATCATAACAAATAGAGTGTACTGATACCATAGTACCTAAATAATACGATCTCACATTGAGGGACAATTTTTCTGCTTAAAATAAGTTCTCGAATGCAAAGAATAAGCTTAGAAGAAGTCAATTTGTGCTATTTTCGGCTGGGGGGCGAGTTAATAAGTATTGCTCTTTAGGTAGGAATGTTAGGAAAATACGTGCAAAAATGATAAATACCCAACTGAACCGAGCAAAATACTTTGAGAATACTGAATGTACAGAACTCAAATTTACAGAATGTGACCTTCAATGTGTCAGTACTAACTTTCACTGTGAGGTATCTCTTGAAATCATCTTCGATGAGAATAAACCCAAAGGACAATGTAGTTGGTTTTAGGATAATTCCTTGTTTCGGCGGATTTTGTTCCTTGATATTTTATCATCTACGACCCTTATTCGGAAAAAAATCATCTACAGCAAAACAAAAGTAGGCAGACTATTGATTTCCTTTCAAATACTTTCTTGAACATCATTCTAGAGACGAAGATCGCTCACTAAATCTCCCACCGCAGTGCAATTTGCAAAGAAAATGGCGGCAAATCACTTTCAAATCTGAATTCTAACGCATGCGCAGACAAAATGTATACATGTTCATCACGTGTAAATGTATTGGAACCATTTGGCGTCAGTTGTGCAATATCCAGTCACATGGTATCAAGACCCTAGTATCTCTATTATGTTTAAACGTATTGGAACCATTTATATACAAACATTTATCTATCTCACAATCGATGTGGGACTTTGTCAAATCCAAAACACTACGCATGACCACTAATTACTCGAACCCAGACCCCAAACATTTGCCACAGACCGGTAGCTGCCACGAAATTTACATACCACAGGTATCCAGCATCCCTTGCGGTTAGCACATGTAGTTAATGGTGCACATGCTCAGAAGTACAAGACGACGGCCATTTTGGATTTTAGACATGTGGAAGAAGACTTCAACGATTCGTGTGGAATTCTACGAGCAAAATCTTGCACTTTTTACTCGTCGGAGTGTTTAAGTTAAGTGTTGAAGACGAGAAGATCTTCAATTTGAGATCGCCACCCCTTCCATTCGTGAGGGAGCTGTTGTAGCAGCAAATAACGAAGAGACCAGCAAATATATGGTCGCCACCCCTTCCATTCGTGAGGGAGCTGTCCCAGCAGCAAATAACGAAGAGACCACAAGTACGGTCGAATTGCAAAGGTATAATGAAACAAACAAGTATCAAATGAACCAATGTTATCAAAAATCAAAGTTATACTATGAAACAAACAGTAAACAAATGAACCATTGTTATCAAAAATCAAAGTTATTGAAACACTCAAATCTACAAAACTGTCATGCCAAAAGTGTTGTTGCCGTTGGTTGTACTTCTGTATCTTATGATATGAGGAGAGAAGTAAGCTTAAGTCAGAAATATGATAATAATTATCTTAGTCAATCAAGAAGAGCCAAGCATAAAATATCAAAAATCTTAGTTACTATTATTGTTGATTGTTATCCAATATGCAATAAACAGCATCAGAGGTATTGTATTTCAAGGAGAAAGTTACTGATTTCAGGTGACATTGAAGTAAACCCAGGCCCAGTTTCCAATGCAAATAATACAGTGCCAAGAATTCCCCCAATGGTGTTATTACTGTTGGCGGTGCAGGTGATTGTTTTTTTAGAACAGTATCACATCAATTATATGGTGAAACCAACTATCACATGGATGTACGTACTACTGGTGTTCAATACATGAGAAATAATCCAGAAAGGTTTATTGAGAGTAATACAGCTTACTCATGGGTAAAGTACATATCTAATATGTCTCGACAAGGTATACATGGTGTGATGCACTAATCATACAAGCAGTTGCAGATGCTATGAATCTTACCATCCGTATTACAGAATCAAATGAGGGCTTTGCAGCATTCACTGTTATGCGCATGTGCGAGACAATTCAGTAGTACAAGACTCCATGATATATGCTTTCGCTCTGACGCCGCTAGCTAGATACACACCAGCTTTGACAATATCATTGTGTAAATACATTCCATTTGCCCTATAATCTGATCTGATTTGATTTTGACTTTATTTTTAGTGACGGTTTTGGATTTGATAATGTCCCACATCGATTGATAGAAAGATAAATGTTTGTATATAAATGGTTCCAATACATATATACTTGATGAAGATACATAGGCCCCGGTCTTCTCCCCTTGCCCTCCCCACATAGAATATACAGGGATTCCAATTCAACTAACTTGGGTGATCCAAAGCATTCCCACCAGGGCACGAGTGAACCCTGCCGACAGGGTCTAGTTTTACTTCGATAACGAGGGGAGTGGTTGCCCAAATCTCCCGAGCCAGGGGCTCGTGTATAAAGCGTCCGAAGGTGCGCCCATTTACCCCTCCCTCCATCAGTGCTCCGTAAAAACGCCGTTAATTGGCTCCTGGTAACGCACTGGAAGTTCAAGTGAACACAAATTACACTATGGTAACCATAGTGATCGCATTGTAATGGTTCACAGTAAACCATCCCTGAAGAAAGACACTTATTAATTGCGTACATAAAAACAAGACCAGTTTCGAATGATTTAATTATTGTACTGTTTTTGCTGTTTCGCTTTTATTATTCAAAGTTAGAAGAAGAAACAATTATCCTAACTGATTTACTGTTAACACTAATTTAAACGCGTTAAAACAATGCGAATTATTTCCATGTTGTCCTTTGCCGTGTCATTTTCAGATGAGCACAGATGGGTTGAAGTCGGTCCTGAAAAACGAAAAGTTTTATGGTGAGGTTCATGAGCAACAGAGTACGTACCGTGTGTCGCTAGCTACCAACTTCATGAGGTTTGCCGCTGACCACAATGATTTCCTAATTAATTCAGACATTCGTTGTTAAAGTGATCTAAATGTATTTATTTATGCGTTAATAAGAAATACACTAAGCTGAGATCAAGGGATGGCAATGGTCACATGGTCTGATTGAGGTCTACTAATGCACTTACCCGATTACAAGTTGCCACAGTAACGGAAATTGCAACCTGGAGATCCCCTAAGGTAGAAGACATAGTATCCTCCACAGTGGGTGACTTGGATGTAGTTGCTCCAACGACAGCACTTTCCTGCCCAGTGATAGCATACTTTGCGACGCACATTTTGGCCTCGTCGTCTTGGATAGTTGCCAACCATCCAACCAGTGGCAGCAGTTCCGCATCTCTTGACAGGAACACATCTGTTGGGGATGTAAGTTCCCTGCGCTCCAACAAGGCGGTACCATCCAGGCCTCAATCCTTTGTCACAGCGGTACCTTCTAGTAGGTCGGGATTGACGGCGGGTTATGTCGTTGATCCTGGTATGGCGTCTGCACTGTAATGGCACTGGTGAAATATTGTGAAGAGTGAAATCTAGTAAATTATCAAACTCCTCCTTCTCCTTCTGCTAAAGTTGAACATCATGTAAAAAAGGTACTAGATTTTGACGTTTTGCAGACTCAATTCAACAAATGAATAATTAATGAATAAAAACTGAACAGCTAGAAATCTCACAGAACAATTTCCTTTCCTTGGAATATATATTGAGTAAAACCGGTTGGAAAACATAGTTTTCAGTTCCTATATATCTCTCAGGAAATCAATGAAACTATTACTTACACTTGCCCGGTCCACAGTGGCCACATTTCTTCGCGCAGTAGACTCGTCCAATGTTCTTATTACATGCACGGTACGTGTACCTCACTCTATGGCAGCTTACAGCTGAAAGCTTATCATTGCAGGCTGGTGAATTGGGATCAACGGAAAGAAATGAAAACATTCGTTAGAAGATTATCAAGTGCATTGCAGACTCAATGTTGCATCAATCAAATAAATGCACCAGGATCTAATTGATGTTGTTTTTATAGACACTTAAATAAGGGATTTGTCAGCAATTAGCAGGTGGGGGGAGGGGGAGGGGGAGGGGGAGGGGGAGGGGGGAAATGTGGGGGGGGGGGGGGAGGTGGTGATTTTAATTTGAGCGTTGAAAATGATGTGACCTTCCCTAGCGATGGGAATGAAATTTCCTGATCGACCCTTCCCATTGGGCTTGGCCTAAAATACCACGACCCTCCCCCTGCACAGATAATATCTCCAATACTGTTTTTACACTAGTGTGAGCTTTTTATATTGAAGCAAAATGGAAATGGAACCTGTCCTTGAACATATATCAGCCAGAAAACCTAAATAGGAAATGCTAGGAAATGATATGAGTGTATGGAAAGGCATCTTCCTTTGATATACTCACTATCTGATTCTGACTGCTATATCATGAAAATCGACATTTCGGGCCATTTTTGCGCATAATGGACGGGCTATAGTCCATTGAAAATCGTCATTTTGGGCCCGGCATTTTTGCGCATATATTGGATGGGCCGTAGTCCACCCAAAATGACCATTTTGAACGATTTTTGAACATTTTGCATAAGCTATAGTCCATTGATATGCATGTTTTTGCTATTCCTGTTATACTATAATGTTAAAAAACACAATCGGCTCTTTGTGATCACATGAGCGTAAATTTATGTGACCCTCCCTTTTTCACTGGCTATTTATTCATGACCTTAGCTCCTTTTCAGAGACTCAAAAAGTTATGACCTCCCCCATTTTCCATCCCTCTCCCCTCTACTAATTTCTGACAAGTCCCTTAAGTTGATTAACATAACTAAAAAAACAGCGACATTCACTTGTACTAAAACCATCCCTCCCCTCACTGTAGACTCGTAATTTAGAACACAAGTTTTAAAGTGGGACTCTGATGAATATCGTTCGCAATTTAATTTAGCTGAAACTTCACTGAAATAATCTCAAAGAGCCATACAATTACTGGTTAAAGTGTTTTCTCAAAATTCGTAAGGGAAGTATTACATTTTTATGAATCTTTAGAAGTGTCAGTGACGTCATCTACTCAACCCAAACAATCAACACGGCTTCGCTCCATATATTTCTTTGTAATTAGTTTCTTGAATTATTTTATTTCTATGAAGCTAAAAGTTTGGGTGAAGTAGTTTTCTTACATTATTTGTGCTTAGGATTGATTGTCTGACCAGTTGTCTTCAATGCAGAGCTGTTATCTGAACAAAACATTGATATATTTTGATTAAAAAAATACAAAGAAATGTATGGAGCTGAATGTTGGGTTGAGTAGATGACGTCACTGACACCTCTAAAGATTCATAAAAATATAGTACTTCCCTCTGGAATATCGAAAAAAGATTTTAACTAGTGATTATTGCACCCTTGAAGAATTATTCAATGAAGTTTCAGCTAAATTCAATTTCGAACAATTTTCATCAGAGTCCCCCTTTAAGTTGTAATACTCACTGCAAATCTTAATGCAAAACTTTGCGATATATCTGCAGTAGCCATATTTCTTCAGGATGCGACAACTGTAAGTACTGAGTTGAGGGAGGGCTCTCTTTTGTTGCTCGATTTCATCTCGAAACTCTAAAAGACAATTATCAACTGGATGAATAGTTGTGTTTCAAGTAGACAGAGCGCAAGGAAACGTGGTTAAGCTATAATTGGAACAGTAATCAGGCGAGACCAACCTTGGGGAATCTGTTCCTCCGTGCCCTCAGCTTTCTCTGCGAACAGAAAACTAAATTAAAGCATTCACGACAAATAAACATACTCTGAGTTGTGTTTTAGTCATTCCTGAATTATTTGTGCATGATAAACTCAAGACAACATACATAAAAAGAAATAACTCCACAAATAATTAACACACCTTCATCTTTGGCGTCGCCTTCAGTTGCTTCAGATGGTGCTGATCGATAAAGAAGAGGTTTAGTTAGCAATGGAGTTTTACTAGTACTTATTTCTGAGTTGTGTTATAGTCAATCAATTACTTTGCATGATCAACAGAAGACAATGTACATAATAAGAAATTCCTGGGTATAACATACCTTCATCTTTGGCGTCGCCTTCTCTATCAGTTTCTACAGATGGTGCTGATCGATAAAAAAGGGTTTAGTTAGTAATGGATAGAGTTATGACTGGTACCAAGAGACATGTCTTACTAGTACTTATTTCTGAGTTGTGTTCTGCAATCAGTTGGATGTCAGTACTGACCTTCATCATTCTTGTTCTCAGCGACTTCAGGAACATCAGCAACTAAAAACGATTATGTTGGACATATTGGAACAAGTCAGTGGAAATCTTGGCCAAACTAACCAGTTTCATTAGTAGAGTCGTGCGCAAACAAAAGTCGTTTTGAAATTTATTGAAAACTGGTAAATTTTTATATTGTTAACAAAATGAAACCTGTTCGACGAGTTTGAGCTCTGTTCTACTAGAAGTAAACAATTGTTAATTAGGCGTTGTCTAGAATCGACAAAGAGCGAACAGACCGATCGCGACCTATGGAATCAGTCTAGGCGTTGTCATGGCTAAGCTTCAAACACTCCTTTTCATCGAAATTTGATGTTGTTTTTGATACATTATTTATCACAAATCGTGATCACCATTAATTACAACAAATTGACAAAAGTAAGTGACACGAATATACAAGAGTGTTTGAGATGATAAACACTATATAACAAACACTTATTAATCCTTGATACATTCATTCAGAATCGAAGTGAATGACACTTTTCACTTTCTAAGCTCACCCTGTTCGGTTGTCTCCAGCTTCTCTTCCTCAGCAAGGCATGGCACCACCACAAGGGTAGCGATGAAAAGAACTGCGATCAGGTAGAGCTTCATGGTTTCTTGTCTTGAGTCTTGATCCTGTTGGAACTCAGTGTATCTATGGCTAAACACCACTCCTATATATATCCCTCAGCCTCTATACCAGTCCAAAACTACATGGAAATTAATCTATTTTGGGGTCTTCCAATTTAACGGTCTGTTCATCGTTAAAGAGTCCATTGTTGTGATATTGGTTCAAGTTCTGCATTCTGTCACGAAGAAAACAATAAAAACAGTAGTTTGTCGATCGTTTTTGTGAGTTTTCTTAAATGTTTTAATCAATTATAAAGAAACGATGGATGTTGGAGAAACGGAGTAGGTCTGGGGACCAGACAACGTTTATTAGAGCTTTTTAAATACTTGGTAAGATAGCTATTTTACGATTACCGACAGATCTCTAACACTCCATATGAGAATAATATGACAATAATAACTAAACGTAAAACAACTGCACCCTCCAAGGCATCCGTTCCTTTGTCTCGAGTACGTTCCAGGTCAAAGAAGCGCGTGCTTTCTGCAGGATAAAAAAAAAAAAGATCTTGATTGTTTTACAGTTCACTTACTCAGCATAAATTAATTAATTAGATATAATTAGTAAGTGATGAAGTAACGACAACGATATGCAGGCAGGAGCTGTCTTTAGTATTGGACTGAACCATAAAAGCTTCTAAAATCTTGTTGGAGAGTCGTTAAACATGAATTGACATTAATGGACAGAAATATTTCACGGAAAATTAAAGTCCTATAAAGATCAGATACCTATCAAGTTCAGAATTGAAGTGAATTGAAATGGTTTGAATTTTGTCCATATACGAACAAATGCGGTTACTCAGGGAGAGAGGGAGGGGAGAAAGGATGAGGAATTAATCCACAAAAGGAAATGAAAACGAAACATCTAGAAATTTCTTTAAGATCTGATACATTTGTACCTTTAAAAAACATGTTATTTTTTAAGTTCCGATATTCTGAAGTAGAGAAAATATGGTAAATATTAGGGTATGCATCATTGAAATTTGCCATTTTCTTAAAAATTGGTAAACAATCAGTCTCTCATATGTGTTTATTACCAAAACCCAACAATTTTACATTAAATATTATACAGACATTTTCAGCAGTCTGATAAGTGATTGTGACCACTGATTTGATTTCTGAACTAAACAGGACTCAAAAAGTCTTCGGAAATTTCTGCAGACTTTTTCTTTATATCTGGTAAATTACTGCATACAAACCGAGCAGAGCTCAAAAAGTCTTCGGAAATTTCTGCGGACTGATTTTCTATATCTGGTAAATTACTGTATACCAACCGAGCAGAGCTCAAAAAGTCTTCGGAAATTTCTGCCGACTTTTTGTCTATATCTGGTAAAATACTATACCAACTGAGCAGACCTCAAAAAGTCTTCGGAAATTTCTGCGGCCTTTTTGTCTATATCTGGTAAATTACTGTATACCAACTGAGCAGAGCTCAAAAAGTCTTCGGAAATTTCTGCCGACTTTTTTGTCTATATCTGGTAAAATACTATACCAAATGAGCAGAGCTCAAAAAGTCTTCGGAAATTTCTGCCGACTTTTTGTCTATATCTGGTAAAATACTATACCAAATGAGCAGAGCTCAAAAAGTCTTCGGAAATTTCTGCGGCCTTTTTGTCTATATCTGGTAAAATACTATACCAAATGAGCAGAGCTCAAAAAGTCTTCGGAAATTTCTGCGGACTTTTTGTCTATATCTGGTAAATTACTGTATACCAACTGAGCAGAGCTCAAAAAGTCTTCGGAAATTTCTGCCGACTTTTTGTCTATATCTGGTAAAATACTATACCAACTGAGCAGACCTCAAAAAGTCTTCGGAAATTTCTGCGGCCTTTTTGTCTATATCTGGTAAATTACTGTATACCAACTGAGCAGAGCTCAAAAAGTCTTCGGAAATTTCTGCCGACTTTTTGTCTATATCTGGTAAAATACTATACCAAATGAGCAGACCTCAAAAAGTCTTCGGAAATTTCTGCGGACTTTTTGTCTATATCTGGTAAATTACTGTAGTAAACCAACCGAGCAGAAGTCAAAGAGTCTTTGGAAAGTTCTGCAGACATTTTCTCTATATCTGTTAAGTAAAAAGACTTACTGGCCTGGTTAGAGCTCAAAATGTGTACATAAATTTCTACAGACATATCTTTTGCATGTGGTAAATAACTGAAAACTGACCAGGCAGAACATGTGAAAATGTGTTCAGAAATTTCCAGAAAATGTGTTCAGAAATGTCCATATCTGGCCACGGTTGCATGAAAGGTGAATAGCGCTATCCACCGGATAAGTCCTATCCAACGGATAACATTTATTGGATAACTGCATCAGTTTTATCCGTTGGATAGGACTTATCCGGTGGATAGCGCTATTCACCTTTCGTGCAACCGGGGCCTGGTGTATTACTGAAGACCAACATGAAAGAGCTAAAAGTTCCTATTTATATTTTCTTGACCAATTATAGGATAAATGTGATAAGAAAACAATGTTATATAAAGGTTCGAAACTACGGGCTCTGGCTTTCATTGAACTACAAGACCGAGCGCATAGCCCGAGGTCTTGAAGTTCAATGAAAGCCAGAGCCTGTGGTTTTCAACCGGTTTAATAACCAGCCATGCCCCAATTCTATTGTTTTAATGGAAGACATTTGTGTATTCATCAAAGCTGCCCCCGGCTTTAAAAATGTAGGTCTTGGTCTGGATTTCAAAACTGACATTAAACAATAGAATTGAGGCATGGCATGTTTTTAAATAGAACGAAAAGGCTGGATTTCTCAGTCTTGAGAACTAATAAATGAAAAAAATGATAATTTGTATAAGTTGGCAGTGTACACATTCTATTCAAAATATTTTCAGTATAATAATTATTAATACCCGAGTACAAATATCAGGTTCTATTTTATGTGCAATGTGTTTACTGTTTGATCTTATCCACTAAAATTGCTTTTACATGTATAGAGGGTCCCTACACTTGGTCCCAAGGGTGTCTGCTTATGGGAGGTTCCACTGTAATTATTGCTTAGTACTTTGAATAGATTACTGTGTTTTATTGTTATATTGTCCTAGCGAAAGTCACACTATAAGCACCAAGAAAAAGCAAAATCTAACCCTGAAAAATTTGCTTGCCTTGTACAAGATGGTATGGACCAGGCCAAGCTATTTCTTCAAAGGCTCACTGTGATTGCTTATGCATGTCAACTTACAGACATCCTCAACCATGGTCGACAACCTACATTGTACATGTAAAGGCTACTTAGACCTCTTTCAATATCCACATGATTCAAATTTGGCCATCAATATTTTGTCGATGGAGCTGAAAGATGGATAAACTTCCAGATATACTTTATTTGCAGCTACATGTAGACAACTGTTGGAGAGAGAATAAAAAGAAACAATTTGTTCACAACTTCCTACATGGTGTTGCAATACTGGTTTGATTTGATTATTTTGATTATTATAATTATTTGAACTCCATATTTTATAAATAAGACTTACATGTAACTTAAGCTTAATTAGCTTACAATATGAAGGCCAAATAATTAAATATTCAAGGTGAGTTTCCTCACAGGAAGCCCAAGCTCTGTTCTTGTGGCAGTTATAAAGAGATGTATGTGAAAATATAAGCTTATAAACTATATTTTCTATAAGTAAAAGCTTTGAAACTCACCTTGGTGGTAGTGTGGTCCAAGAGCTGAAACCACTACCAGGGCAAAATAACACAACAAGCAACACTCCATGTGAGTTTCAAAGCTTTTACTTATAGATTACTCTCAAAAATATAGTTTATATATTTTCACATAAGTCTTACATTTCTTTATACTGCCACAACTCCACAAGAACACGGGGCCCGAACACTGTGATTTCTTCATGGTAGCTAGGACATACATTTGTACCCACGAGGATGTTGACAAGATGTTTAATCGGTAAGTGGTAATATGTAAACTTAAATTAAAATACATCATTGTATTGTATTGGAGGTTTCTATACAAGTGACGTTTAATTGAAGTGTTCAGTATTGTATTGTAAGAAAAATGACGGTTGGAAAACAGAGTCTCTTACTGTCTATTACTCGAGAAACCACTCTAATAACCTTAACGATAAGTAGTATTTACCTTTAACTTGATCTTGCAAAATAGATTCCCAGAAATAAACTGTAAAATTCCAAACGATGTCCGCGAAAATGTAGATCGAGACTGCTACTACTTCTTCTCCCAAGCGTCCGCCATTTTGAAATAGCGAGAAGAGAGAGCCCTGGGGCTCAGAACGTCACCGTTAATTCTGGCCGTTTACCATTCCTATTTACCATATTTGGTATTTGAATTTGTCAAGCAGCCGCCATTTTGCTTGAGTTGTAGTTCAGTGAATGCGCGAGGATTTTTGTTTGAATTCTAGTTGAAATGATTCTCGTTTGAGAATGCTCTGAGCTCTGACAACACATGGAGTTACTTGGCGTCACTAAGGTTCACTTTTGCGATATAAATAGCGGGATATCGTTCTGTTATCGATCGAAAATGTAAGTACATGTAAGCTTTAACTTATTATCTGACCTAATAATTATTGTCTGATGTATTATATTTATAGCACAACGACTCGTGGCTTAGCTTAAATAATTTCGCCAGTCGTCGCTATTATAAAGTACCATTCAAGCAGAGATTCCTTTTGCTTCCCTCTCTAGTCTCTTACTCAGTATGACTTTGACCAATTTCGTCGAGTTACATGTACATGTAAAGGAATCTTTGCTCGCAGCTAGGGTACTCAATAACTACATAAGCTTACAATTATGCCCTATAAATATTGAAGTAAGCTTATAAACTTACTGAGGAAACTCGTCAGAATTGATTTATACCTTATAGCTTATCGGAGAGAGAGAATAAAACACAATTTGTGGTATGAATTTGCAGTCATCGGTCCACCAATCCAGTAATCAAAGGGTTTAGATCTTTTTAGATCTTTTATACATTTGGAACGGAATGATTGATACACGAATAGAACAATAATTACATGTATGACTTATATACGTCAGCTGTCATGTATGACTTATATACATTTACCGCGTCAGTTGTCATGTATGACTTATATACATTTACGTCAGTTGTCATGTATGACTTATATACGTCAGTTGTCATATATGACTTATATACGTCAGTTGTCATGTACATGTATGACTTATATACGTCAGTTGTCATGTATGACTTATATACGTCAGTTGTCATGTATGACTTATATACGTCAGTTGTCATGTATGACTTATATACGTCAGTTGTCATATATGACTTATATACGTCAGTTGTCATGTACATGTATGACTTATATACGTCAGTTGTCATGTATGACTTATATACGTCAGTTGTCATGTATGACTTATATACGTCAGTTGTCATGTATGACTTATATACGTCAGCTGTCATGTATGACTTATATACATTTACCGCGTCAGTTGTCATGTATGACTTATATACATTTACGTCAGTTGTCATATATGACTTATATACGTCAGTTGTCATGTACATGTATGACTTATATACGTCAGTTGTCATGTATGACTTATATACGTCAGTTGTCATGTATGACTTATATACGTCAGTTGTCATGTATGACTTATATACGTCAGTTGTCATGTATGACTTATATACACATGTACGTAATGACTTAGTCACTGTAATTCTTTTATCCTGAATAACAGTACAGTATATTACCATAACCAACCATTTTATATTGCTTTGCCATAGTCGTACTAACTAACATGTTGCATATTATTCAACAGCTATACACATGACCTTACAGAAGGCTAGAAAATGTTACTAAAGTAGCAGATTATGCAGCGGCTAATGTTGGTGATGTCGTAGCTGTAACTTTGGAAAACTTTAGACCCCCAAATATTGCCACTGTTCTGGAAGTGAATCTTAATACTTTTAAAGTTCAATGGCTGAAGGAGGGCTATAACAAGAAATGGACCACTTGGCCAATATGGCCCATCAATCATACCCGAACAGAGTGTGATTTACTATGGGTTCACTTTGGAAGATGGCAGGATTTCCAAACACAGATATAGAGAAAAAAAAAGACTTTTTGAGCTCTGCTCAGCTGGTATAGTGGATTTAGTACTATAGAAATAAAATTATTATTATTATTATTACATGTATTCAGTAATTTACCAGATATAGACAAAAAGTCTGCAGAAATTACCGAAGACTTTTTGAGCTCTGCTCTGAGTTGGTATAGTATTTTACCAGATATAGACAAAAAGTCCGCAGAAATTTCCGTTGACTTTTTGAGCTCTGCTCGGTTGGTATACAGTAATTTACCAGATATAGACAAAAAGTTCGCAGAAATTTCCGAAGACTTTTTGAGCTTTGCTTGGTTGGTATACAGTATTTTACCAGATATAGACAAAAAGTCTGCAGAAATTTCCGAAGACTTTTCGAGCTTCATCCAGTTAAGAAGTAATTGAATTCATAAGTAATTTACCAGTCTGGTATGAAAATCAGTTATTGGATTGATTATACCATTTTGTACATAATAGTCAAATACTATGTCATACACTTAGAACTCAACCAAACGTCATTGGCACATTTTAACCTATGAGACTGTAAATTTTCCCATATTTTGAGATTTGGTAATAAGAGTATTAAATGGATGTGAAATGAAACGTTGTCTTGTTTTTATGTTGTTGGTAGGATTTGTTGCTATCAGAACTGTGCTTTCCAATATTACAGAAGTCGGTTGTTATGTAACTAAAAATGAAAATTCTTACCATTATCTTGGTAAAATATTAGTGCTTTGGTGTAATTTTTGCCAGAAACTCTACTTCAGAATATCGGAACTTAAAAAATAACGTGTTCTTAGTTCTGTAGCTGTGTTTCATTCACACGTTTGAACGCTCTAAGCTTAGAGTGAAGATGCTATACTCATGAAACAGTCACAAAATAGCATTAAATTTTTAATATCAACTGCAGACAGGTTTTGTGATAATTTATATGGTTTTGTGATGTTCTGGTTGAATGATAGCTGCTATTAATTTGTTATCGAAATTAAAGCAAAATAGTGTCGTTATTCAGAAAGTGGTTTTGTCATTCAAGCCAAGAATACTTCTCGGGACAAGACACTCTTCAACTGAGAACAGCTAAACTTTGCAAGATTTTACAAAAAATTAAACGACATTCAACGAAAGAAAAACAACAACATATATTTTCAGATTCTACATTTATTAAGCTGTCAGAAAATGTATACTTTGTTGGGTTATCGTGCTTCGCTCGTGCGTTATTCCAGCCTTTTAGTGAATGAGTGGTGGTAACCAAGTTCAAAGTCTAACAGTTAACTTTAATCAAAGCTATATCCTTCATGGAAATAGCGGAAAAAGTTGAGAAACATTTTAGAGAGCACGTACGTGTGTCACTTGAACTTCCTGTGCGTCGGTTACGGTCATTTGTTTCATGTGAGGCTTCTATTTTCTAAATTAAGAAACTTGTTTTGATTGATTCTCGAGTGAGTCGTATTCAGACGTGTTCGTTTGATAAGTGATGAAAACATGATAGCCATGCACCTTCACCCTAATCCATGATCCAACATACATTGTAAGTAAGTAAGTAAGTAAGTAAGTAAGACTTTATTTAAAGAGGGTAACACGTGACAGTATAGAAGTAACTGATAAACTTGTGGCCCTAACAAAAACTCAAAAAGAAAATAAATATATCATATATAATATACAAAATATGTAAACTATAAAAATGCTAAAAACTACTATAGCTATTAATTAATATACACTATACATTAATAAAAATACATTAACTATACATTAATAAAACAACATACTAGCCGACTTCATCATAGCATGTACACTGAGGTAGTTGCATTCTTTCTGTGAGATGACTTTGGAAAAATCAAGTTCCTCACAACTCTTGTATAAAAAGTAAAGCCTAAGTTTGTCGAGATTTCAAGTTCCTGTTTTCTTTGTTTCTGCGCACTTTGTTCGGTAGCATGCTAACCGAGTATTATTGAGAAAACTGATTCAAATGTATTATTCCAAATCTCTATCTGTCTTTTATGTTTAATGTTTTGATCGAACAACTCATTAACGATTAGCTTAGCACACCCAAACTTCAAGGGTTGAATATGATAAAAACACTTGTTAAACCATCGACCCCATCGACACTAAACCTGGTTGGTTCTCAAACAAAATGGACTCCATGCTAAACTATGTCCAGTTTTCGTGACTGACGACTCCATAAGACGTTTAGAAACCTTTTGATGGTCAAAAATATGGTATAGATTGGTATTATCAAATCCTTGATGAGAGCCAAGATTGGCCAATAGTTGTGGCTCGGTGAACTATGTAATCAACTGACAAGTTAAAGCGGAAAAAGCAGTCTCTGTACAGACAGATACTCAAAAACCAAATTTAAAAAATAGATGCTTAGACCGACGAATGTGGACTCTGATAATTTTCCCAAACTTTGTCTTCGCAATATGGAGCCGGCATATTTTCTTCTGTATGTGCATGCTGACATTATTTACATATGATCCACAATACATTTCTGGCTTGGTATGCAACATGCAAGATGCAAGATGCAACAAAACCTTCACCAACCTTTCGGTATATGTATCTCGAACTGTATATACTTTGAGATTTTCGAAAACAAACAAACTGTTCTTCAACCAATACTTTCCGATTCAAACTTTCATAAATCAAACAAATACAAAGTGAAAAGTGATCTAGGCTTCTTTCCTTGATTTCGATGGCTAATATATTTAACTCATCGTTAAAGTACGTCCGATTCATCGTGAAAATCGTCAATTATGTCGATCAATCGATCTGCATTGTCTTCTAATCTGTAGATTCAGTCAAAGAAATCGCTCTTGATTTCTAACAATCATTTATCAATATTTTTTTGGTTTTGTTTTTGGGACTGGTTTCTAGTACTTTCTTCAAATCCTTCGAATTTCGTCCGCCATCTTGGTTAAAGACCGGTTGTCATAGAAACTGTAATACCCACATGTGAAATAATACTGAATCACGCTGAAATGCCACTTATCTCGACCATTAATCAATATCAAATTGTCATTGTTCTACCAGGAAGGTGTGAATCACACCTCCCTGGTTCTACGTTGGAGGTCCAGGCAACAATATTCTCGCAGTATTTTAATATCTCACCAAATATAAATTGAAAATTAATACAGGGCTTTTATTTGTCTCGTTCCCAGGTCCAGCTCGTCTCTGCCATGTATCGACCGCTGCTTTTTCAGAAGCAAAATCTCTAAAATATGCATCCTTTCAATTTCAATGTTGGGAAAATGTTTTAGCATGAAAGTTAGCAACATGCAACAAAACCTTCACCAACCTTTTTTGAAATAGCTGTATAGCTAAATTAGTATTAATTATATATAACGTATCAGAACAGCTTCCTTTTTTACTTTGGTTTTTGAGTATCTGTCTGTACAGAGACTGCTTTTTCCGCTTAACTTGTCAGTTGATTACATAGTTCACCGAGCCACAACTATTGGCCAATCTTGGCTCTCATCAAGGATTTGATAATACCAATCTATACCATATTTTTGACCATCAAAAGGTTTCTAAACGTCTTATGGAGTCGTCAGTCACGAAAAAGGCATAGTTTAGCATGGAGTCCATTTTGTTTGAGAACCAACCAGGTTTAGTGTCGATTGGGTCGATGGTTTTACAAGTGTTTTTATCATATTCAACCCTTGAAGTTTGGATGTGCTAAGCTAATCGTTAATGAGTTGTTCGATCAAACCATTAAACATAAAGACAGATAGAGACTTGGAATAATACATTTGAATCAGTTTTCTCAATAATACTCCATGCTACTGAACAAAGTACGCAGAAACAAAGAAAACAGGAATTTAACTTGAAATTTCGACAAACTTTTTAAGGTTTTACTTTTTATACAAGAGTTGCGAGGAACTTGATATTTCCAATGTCATCTCACAGAAAGAATGCAACTACCTCAGTGTACATGTAATGACGAGGCTAAGTCGCTAGTGTGTTCGTTGTATTAATGTATGTTGGACCATGCATGGATTAGGGTGAAGGTGGCTACCATGTTTTCATGTAAACACTTATCAAACTAGCACAATTTAGATCTAGGTGTTCGCTGCCACGCTTTCTTAGTCATATCACTGTATCACTGACGAGGGCTGTTAAGCCGAAATGCCTCTGATATAAAAGAAGATCTACGTAGCTGTATGGCGTGTTCTGTTGTCTCTATTTATATCAAACTAGCACGACTGAACACGACTCACTCGAGAATCAATCAAAACAGGTTTCTTAATAATTATATTTAGAAAATAGAAGCCACACATGAAACAAATGACCGTAACCGACGCACAGGAAGTTCAAGTGGCAGACGTACGTGCTCTCTAAAATGTTTCTCAACTTTTTCCGCTCTTTCCGTGAAGGATTTAGCCTTGATTAAGTTATACTGTTAGACTTTGAACTTGGCCGGTTTTTCCGATTAATCACTTTTAATTAAAATTCGTTTACACATTTGAAAAGGTATCTATCAGTAATGATTTACACAGTCGAACCCGGCCCGGCTCTACTAACGGCCTCCTCCCCACAACGGCCACCTCTCTGTAACGTCCAGGGTGTTTTGTTCCGGCCACCAACCAGCCCATGCATTTGTTCGTTTTTAAACCTCCCCACAATGGCCATCTCTACACAACAGCCACCTCTCTGTAACGGACATTGGTTTTGTCCTAGCCACCAGCCCCATACATTTAATCGTTTTTTTTAACCTCCCCACAATGGCCACCTCTACACAACAGCCACCTCTCTGTAACGGACATTGGTTTTTGTCCTAGCCACCAGCCCCATACATTTAATCGTTTTTTTTAACCTCCCCACAATGGCCACCTCTACACAACAGCCACCTCTCTGTAACGGACATTGGTTTTTGTCCTAGCCACCAGCCCCATACATTTAATCGTTTTTTTTTTTAACCTCCCCACAATGGCCACCTCTACACAACAGCCATGCACCCTCTCTGTAACGGACATTGGTTTTTGTCCTAGCCACCAGCCCCATACATTTAACCTCCGTACAACGGCCACAACATTTTGTCCCGAGGTGGCCGTTGTTCAGTATTTAAAGAACTCTAATACAAATTTTCTGACAGCTAGCTAGCTCAACTGAATAATGTTGTTGTTTATCATTCGTTGAATGTCGTTCAATGTTTATCAACATATCAAAAGTTTAGCTGCTCTCTTATTGGCCCAAACACAGCTACAGAACTAAAGGTACAAATGTATCAGATCTTTTTTGAAAACAAAATATCGTTTTTTTTAAATCCTTTTTTCGTTTAATGTTTCCCCTCCCTCTCTCCCTGAGTAACCGCATTTGTTATTATTATCTGGACAAAATTCAAACCATTTCAATTCAATTCTGAACTTCATTCTTTGACTGAGGACCTAAAACGTTCCGTCCATTTATATCCATTTCAGTTCATATAATAATAATAATAATAATAATAATAATAATAATAATAATAATAATAATAATAATAATAATAATAATAATAATAATAATAATAATAATAATAATAATAATAATAATAATAATGACACAGTAATAAAGTTATTATTATTATTATACCACATTTTTATTATTTTATTTTACAATTAATGCACTTTGCTGAAAATTAAGGGACAGCCACATGTATGCATTGAAAGCTACATTTCACTTTTATGTGTTACCATGTACTGTACGGCAGTGCACAACTCGCAGCACTTCACTTTCTACCAGAAACGACTAGTAATAATAATAATAATAATAATAATAATTATTATTATTATTATTATAATTATTGCTGCGAGCCTCCAGGCGAGCAGCGAAACTAATCGTGACGGAGTTCCTGTGTCATGTGTGGTCGTGTGGGATCTGGGCACTTATGTGGATGCGGCGAGAGTCGAGACTGCATTTCACGGAGTTTGTGGGTTTGTGTGGATGGAGATGATTTTGTGAGCCCGGTACTTTTGATCAGCGCACACTCACAACACGTTCAATCGATTATATTTATACTGGTTGGAGTATCGTTTATTTTTCGCTGATTCAAGCCAGGAAAGTGTTTGTTTTCTACAAATCTATTATGTCAAATGCAACTTTATTCATTGTTGGAAGCATTCGTCAGGGTCATGAACAATTTAGTGACATTTCAAGGGGAAGACAATGTTCTTTTATGAGTTTTCAGTGCTCAGACTCAGTCACGTCCAGTATCCACAATGAAGTCACATCCAGTATCCACAATGAAGTACATAAGCTTAAGTTTATACTTCTACAGTCGATCAGAGCCGGTTTACCGAAGGAGACAGCATGTACTTGAATGCTTTTGAAAGACACAGTTGAGTTTAATAGTATCCCCGATGCTGTCGCTGACCTACATGTATCTACCTGATCGAGCTCGTTGGTCTTCGTCAAACCAATCCGGCCCATGCCATTGGCATTGAGGCAACTACTGAATCAAATTATACGATCCATCCTGATGTACTTTTATCTTCTACAAGTGTGCTATGAGGCTTCGACATCTTTCCTGATATCTGGCCAGTAACATTGTATATAATATACACCAAACACAATTCTCTATTTCATTGAATCCATATTTGTATTAATTTAATACTGCATATCAGTAGAGTACAAACTATTACAAGCGTATAACATAAATAGTGCAAAGTATTGCATGCTTTTAGTGCTGGTACATGTCTATAGCTGTCTGTCCATGACCAGATTATTATAGCGGGTGGGAATGATAATTAATAGAGACATGGAATGGAACAATGTGACCGGGATGGGAATGAGAATCAATGGAGATGTGGGATGGGAACAATGGTACAAGGGTGGGAATGAGAATCAGTAGATATATGGGAGGGAAATAGGTTTCTTGTAAGCTAGAACACATGACACAGTAATAAAGTTATTATTATTATTATACCACATTTTTATTATTTTATTTTACAATTAATGCACTTTGCTGAAAATTAAGGGACAGCCACATGTATGCATTGAAAGCTACATTTCACTTTTATGTGTTACCATGTACTGTACGGCAGTGCACAACTCGCAGCACTTCACTTTCTACCAGAAACGACTAGTAATAATAATAATAATAATAATTATTATTATTATTATTATTATTATAATTATTGCTGCGAGCCTCCAGGCGAGCAGCGAAACTAATCGTGACGGAGTTCCTGTGTCATGTGTGGTCGTGTGGGATCTGGGCACTTATGTGGATGCGGCGAGAGTCGAGACTGCATTTCACGGAGTTTGTGGGTTTGTGTGGATGGAGATGATTTTGTGAGCCCGCGGTACTTTTGATCAGCGCACACTCACAACACGTTCAATCGATTATATTTATACTGGTTGGAGTATCGTTTATTTTTCGCTGATTCAAGCCAGGAAAGTGTTTGTTTTCTACAAATCTATTATGTCAAATGCAACTTTATTCATTGTTGGAAGCATTCGTCAGGGTCATGAACAATTTAGTGACATTTCAAGGGGAAGACAATGTTCTTTTATGAGTTTTCAGTGCTCAGACTCAGTCACGTCCAGTATCCACAATGAAGTCACATCCAGTATCCACAATGAAGTACATAAGCTTAAGTTTATACTTCTACAGTCGATCAGAGCCGGTTTACCGAAGGAGACAGCATGTACTTGAATGCTTTTGAAAGACACAGTTGAGTTTAATAGTATCCCCGATGCTGTCGCTGACCTACATGTATCTACCTGATCGAGCTCGTTGGTCTTCGTCAAACCAATCCGGCCCATGCCATTGGCATTGAGGCAACTACTGAATCAAATTATACGATCCATCCTGATGTACTTTTATCTTCTACAAGTGTGCTATGAGGCTTCGACATCTTTCCTGATATCTGGCCAGTAACATTGTATATAATATACACCAAACACAATTCTCTATTTCATTGAATCCATATTTGTATTAATTTAATACTGCATATCAGTAGAGTACAAACTATTACAAGCGTATAACATAAATAGTGCAAAGTATTGCATGCTTTTAGTGCTGGTACATGTCTATAGCTGTCTGTCCATGACCAGATTATTATAGCGGGTGGGAATGATAATTAATAGAGACATGGAATGGAACAATGTGACCGGGATGGGAATGAGAATCAATGGAGATGTGGGATGGGAACAATGGGACAAGGGTGGGAATGAGAATCAGTAGATATATGGGAGGGAAATAGGTTTCTTGTAAGCTAGAACACATGACACAGTAATAAAGTTATTATTATTATTATTATACCACATTTTTATTATTTTATTTTACAATTAATGCACTTTGCTGAAAATTAAGGGACAGCCACATGTATGCATTGAAAGCTACATTTCACTTTTATGTGTTACCATGTACTGTACGACAGTGCACAACTCGCAGCACTTCACTTTCTACCAGAAACGACTAGTAATTGCTGCGAGCCGCCAGGCGAGCAGCGAAACTAATCTTGACGGAGTTCCTGTGTCATGTGTGGTCGTGTGGGATCTGGGCACTTATGTGGATGCAACGAGAATCTCGACTGCATTTCACGGAGTTTGTGGGTTTGTGGGTTTGTGTGTGGAGATGATTTTGTGAGCCACGGTACTATTGATCAGCGCACACTCGCAACACGTTCAATCGATATTGAGTATCGTTTATTTTTCGCTGATTCAAGCCAGGAAAGTGTTCGTTTTCTACAAATCCATGATGTCAAATGCAACTTTATTCATTGCTGGAAGCATTCATCAGGGTCATGAACAATTTAGTGACATTTCAAGGGGAAGACCATGTTCTTTTATGAGTTTTCAGCGCTGTTAATGTTATGGTTGTGTGCTCAGTCACGTCCAGTTCCACAATGAAGTACATAAGCTTAAGTTACTTCTACAGTGAGTCGATCAGAGTTGACCGAAGGAGACAGCATGTACTTGAATGCTTTTGAAAGACACAGTTAGTATCCCCGATGCTGTCGCTGACCTATCTACCTGATCGAGCTCGTTGGTCTTCGTCAAACCAATCCGGCCCATGCCATTGCCATTGGCATTGAGGCAACTACTGAATCAAATTATACGATCCATCCTGATGTACTTTTATCTTCTACAAGTCTGCTATGAGGCTTCGACATCTTTCCTGATATCTGGCCAGTAACATTGTATATATTAATATACACCAAACACAATTCTCTATTTCATTGAATCCATATTTGTATTAATTTAATACTGCATATCAGTAGAGTACAAACTATTACAAGCGTTAACATAAATAGTGCAAAGTATTGCATGCTTTTAGTGCTGGTACATGTCTATAGCTGTCTGTCCATGACCAGATTATTATAGCGGGTGGGAATGATAATTAATAGAGACATGGAATGGAACAATGTGACCGGGATGGGAATGAGAATCAATGGAGATGTGGGATGGGAACAATGGGACAAGGGTGGGAATGAGAATCAGTAGATATATGGGAGGGAAATAGGTTTCTTGTAAGCTAGAACACATGACACAGTAATAAAGTTATTATTATTATTATACCACATTTTTATTATTTTATTTTACAACTAATGCACCTTGCTGAAAATTAAGGGACAACCACATGTATGCATTGACAGCTACATTTCACTTTTATGTGTTACCATGTACTGTACGGCAGTGCACAACTCGCAGCACTTCACTTTCTACCAGAAACGACTAGTAATAATAATTATTTTTATTATTATTATTATTATTATTATAATTATTGCATGCTGCGAGCCTCCAGGCGAGCAGCGAAACTAATCGTGACGGAGTTCCTGTGTCATGTGTGGTCGTGTGGGATCTGGGCACTTATGTGGATGCAACGAGAATCTCGACTGCATTTCACGGAGTTTGTGGGTTTGTGTGTGGAGATGATTTGTGAGCCACGGTACTTTTGATCAGCGCACACTCACAACACGACTCGTTGGATCGGAGTATCGTTTATTTTTCGCAGTCAAGCCAGGAAAGTGTTCGTTTTCTACAAATCCATGATGTCAAATGCAACTTTATTCATTGCTGGAAGCATTCATCAGGGTCATGAACAATTTAGTGACATTTCAAGGGGAAGACCATGTTCTTTTATGAGTTTTCAGCGCTGTTATGGTTGTGTGCTCAGTCACGTCCAGTTCCACAATGAAGTACATAAGCTTAAGTTACTTCTACAGTGAGTCGATCAGAGTTGACCGAAGGAGACAGCATGTACTTGAATGCTTTTGAAAGACACAGTTAGTATCCCCGATGCTGTCGCTGACCTATCTACCTGATCGAGCTCGTTGGTCTTCGTCAAACCAATCCGGCCCATGCCATTGCCATTGGCATTGTATATGAGGCAACTACTGAATCAAATTATACGATCCATCCTGATGTACTTTTATCTTCTACAAGTCTGCTATGAGGCTTCGACATCTTTCCTGATATCTGGCCAGTAACATTGTATATAATATACACCAAACACAATTCTCTATTTCATTGAATCCATATTTGTATTAATTTAATACTGCATATCAGTAGAGTACAAACTATTACAAGCGTATAACATAAATAGTGCAAAGTATTGCATGCTTTTAGTGCTGGTACATGTCTATAGCTGTCTGTCCATGACCAGATTATTATAGCGGGTGGGAATGATAATTAATAGAGACATGGAATGGAACAATGTGACCGGGATGGGAATGAGAATCAATGGAGATGTGGGATGGGAACAATGGTACAAGGGTGGGAATGAGAATCAGTAGATATATGGGAGGGAAATAGGTTTCTTGTAAGCTAGAACACATGACACAGTAATAAAGTTATTATTATTATTATACCACATTTTTATTATTTTATTTTACAATTAATGCACTTTGCTGAAAATTAAGGGACAGCCACATGTATGCATTGAAAGCTACATTTCACTTTTATGTGTTACCATGTACTGTACGGCAGTGCACAACTCGCAGCACTTCACTTTCTACCAGAAACGACTAGTAATAATAATAATAATTATTATTATTATTATTATTATTATTATTATAATTATTGCTGCGAGCCTCCAGGCGAGCAGCGAAACTAATCGTGACGGAGTTCCTGTGTCATGTGTGGTCGTGTGGGATCTGGGCACTTATGTGGATGCGGCGAGAGTCGAGACTGCATTTCACGGAGTTTGTGGGTTTGTGTGGATGGAGATGATTTTGTGAGCCCGGTACTTTTGATCAGCGCACACTCACAACACGTTCAATCGATTATATTTATACTGGTTGGAGTATCGTTTATTTTTCGCTGATTCAAGCCAGGAAAGTGTTTGTTTTCTACAAATCTATTATGTCAAATGCAACTTTATTCATTGTTGGAAGCATTCGTCAGGGTCATGAACAATTTAGTGACATTTCAAGGGGAAGACAATGTTCTTTTATGAGTTTTCAGTGCTCAGACTCAGTCACGTCCAGTATCCACAATGAAGTCACATCCAGTATCCACAATGAAGTACATAAGCTTAAGTTTATACTTCTACAGTCGATCAGAGCCGGTTTACCGAAGGAGACAGCATGTACTTGAATGCTTTTGAAAGACACAGTTGAGTTTAATAGTATCCCCGATGCTGTCGCTGACCTACATGTATCTACCTGATCGAGCTCGTTGGTCTTCGTCAAACCAATCCGGCCCATGCCATTGGCATTGAGGCAACTACTGAATCAAATTATACGATCCATCCTGATGTACTTTTATCTTCTACAAGTGTGCTATGAGGCTTCGACATCTTTCCTGATATCTGGCCAGTAACATTGTATATAATATACACCAAACACAATTCTCTATTTCATTGAATCCATATTTGTATTAATTTAATACTGCATATCAGTAGAGTACAAACTATTACAAGCGTATAACATAAATAGTGCAAAGTATTGCATGCTTTTAGTGCTGGTACATGTCTATAGCTGTCTGTCCATGACCAGATTATTATAGCGGGTGGGAATGATAATTAATAGAGACATGGAATGGAACAATGTGACCGGGATGGGAATGAGAATCAATGGAGATGTGGGATGGGAACAATGGGACAAGGGTGGGAATGAGAATCAGTAGATATATGGGAGGGAAATAGGTTTCTTGTAAGCTAGAACACATGACACAGTAATAAAGTTATTATTATTATTATACCACATTTTTATTATTTTATTTTACAATTAATGCACTTTGCTGAAAATTAAGGGACAGCCACATGTATGCATTGAAAGCTACATTTCACTTTTATGTGTTACCATGTACTGTACGACAGTGCACAACTCGCAGCACTTCACTTTCTACCAGAAACGACTAGTAATTGCTGCGAGCCGCCAGGCGAGCAGCGAAACTAATCTTGACGGAGTTCCTGTGTCATGTGTGGTCGTGTGGGATCTGGGCACTTATGTGGATGCAACGAGAATCTCGACTGCATTTCACGGAGTTTGTGGGTTTGTGGGTTTGTGTGTGGAGTAGCCTGCGTAGCGGCGTACGGGAAAAGGGAAGGAGGGAGGGGAAGGGGGGAAGGGGAGGAGGAGGAGAGGAGGGGGAGGAGAGGAGGGGGGATTGGGGAGAGGGGATTGGGGAGAGAGCGGAAGGGAACGCCTGCAATGATAACCTCACATTCCTCAATACACCCCCTAATTAATATTCAAGATTGCGAAATAAATAAACCAATCAAAATCGTCTTTTTTACACTGTGAAGTGTGAAATGTACATGTACATGTAATTTGACAAACGAACGAGGGAAAGGCATGGATCGCTTAAAAGTCTTTTTACGATCTATGGTATTTATAAAAGGCTACACAAACTGAATAAACATAGCACTTAAATGAAAGGAAGTTTTTATTAGAGACAGTTATCTACAGAATCATACAACTCAACTGTCAACATATTTATACGATTGCGGACGTTTCTGAACGAACTCCTGATCGAATCGCCGTCTTCAAAAAACCTTTGAACTTCGGTCCGTAGAAACCCACATTCAACTGAATCCTTCCTTTTAACCCTTAGATTCCCAGAAAGTTAAATTACCGTGGAAGTTTTTATTAGAGACTATATTCCAGTATATAAATCGAGAAGAGAAGAGAAGGCCAGATATCTAGAGACAAAGCCTCTGGAACCAGGGTACTCGAGCTTCTTGTTCAAAGCACAGTTGTGGTATTTTAGCCTGACTTGCTGAAACCACTTGTCTGTTACTTCTTCAGGAGACTGATTCCATAAGTCGGTCTGTTCGCTCTTTGTCGATTCTCAGCGACCTCCAGGGTAAAAGAGCGAAAACATGCAGTCTACTTCTTCAGCACTAGCGAAGATCAATTTTGGCGGCGACTCCTGTAGTACAAGACTGATTCCCAAGAACTTGACCTCAATCGGCTTCGTGTTGTACTAGAAAAACCGCTTCTCCTTTCACTTCAGCGAGTACTCTAAAAATTAGGCTTTGCGACCTTTTCCTTATAACAAGGAGTTTATAACACTGAGTTTTGTTCTGTTTTATAACGATATATATACGGCCATCTCAGAATCTATCTGATCAAAATCATTATCGAACGCCAGTGTTTAGACCGTCGCTTCAAACGATGGAGATCAATTTTCATTTAAAACAATAGAGGCATTTGATTGACAGCTGATTAACCAATGAGTATTTTACGTTCAAAATTTGAACGTAAAATACGAGGAATGTGGGGTTATCATTGCAGGCGTTCCCTTCCGCTCTCTCCCAAATCCCCTCTCCCCAATCCCCTCTCCTCTCCTCCCCTTCCCCCCTTCCCCTCCCTCCTTCCCTTTTCCCGTACGCCGCTACGCAGGCTATGTGTGGAGATGATTTTGTGAGCCACGGTACTTTTGATCAGCGCACACTCGCAACACGTTCAATCGATATTGAGTATCGTTTATTTTTCGCTGATTCAAGCCAGGAAAGTGTTCGTTTTCTACAAATCCATGATGTCAAATGCAACTTTATTCATTGCTGGAAGCATTCATCAGGGTCATGAACAATTTAGTGACATTTCAAGGGGAAGACCATGTTCTTTTATGAGTTTTCAGCGCTGTTAATGTTATGGTTGTGTGCTCAGTCACGTCCAGTTCCACAATGAAGTACATAAGCTTAAGTTACTTCTACAGTGAGTCGATCAGAGTTGACCGAAGGAGACAGCATGTACTTGAATGCTTTTGAAAGACACAGTTAGTATCCCCGATGCTGTCGCTGACCTATCTACCTGATCGAGCTCGTTGGTCTTCGTCAAACCAATCCGGCCCATGCCATTGCCATTGGCATTGAGGCAACTACTGAATCAAATTATACGATCCATCCTGATGTACTTTTATCTTCTACAAGTCTGCTATGAGGCTTCGACATCTTTCCTGATATCTGGCCAGTAACATTGTATATATTAATATACACCAAACACAATTCTCTATTTCATTGAATCCATATTTGTATTAATTTAATACTGCATATCAGTAGAGTACAAACTATTACAAGCGTGTAACATAAATAGTGCAAAGTATTGCATGCTTTTAGTGCTGGTACATGTCTATAGCTGTCTGTCCATGACCAGATTATTATAGCGGGTGGGAATGATAATTAATAGAGACATGGAATGGAACAATGTGACCGGGATGGGAATGAGAATCAATGGAGATGTGGGATGGGAACAATGGGACAAGGGTGGGAATGAGAATCAGTAGATATATGGGAGGGAAATAGGTTTCTTGTAAGCTAGAACACATGACACAGTAATAAAGTTATTATTATTATTATACCATTTTTTTTATTATTTTATTTTACAACTAATGCACCTTGCTGAAAATTAAGGGACAACCACATGTATGCATTGACAGCTACATTTCACTTTTATGTGTTACCATGTACTGTACGGCAGTGCACAACTCGCAGCACTTCACTTTCTACCAGAAACGACTAGTAATAATAATAATAATAATTATTATTATTATTATTATTATTATTATAATTATTGCTGCGAGCCTCCAGGCGAGCAGCGAAACTAATCGTGACGGAGTTCCTGTGTCATGTGTGGTCGTGTGGGATCTGGGCACTTATGTGGATGCGGCGAGAGTCGAGACTGCATTTCACGGAGTTTGTGGGTTTGTGTGGATGGAGATGATTTTGTGAGCCCGGTACTTTTGATCAGCGCACACTCACAACACGTTCAATCGATTATATTTATACTGGTTGGAGTATCGTTTATTTTTCGCTGATTCAAGCCAGGAAAGTGTTTGTTTTCTACAAATCTATTATGTCAAATGCAACTTTATTCATTGTTGGAAGCATTCGTCAGGGTCATGAACAATTTAGTGACATTTCAAGGGGAAGACAATGTTCTTTTATGAGTTTTCAGTGCTCAGACTCAGTCACGTCCAGTATCCACAATGAAGTCACATCCAGTATCCACAATGAAGTACATAAGCTTAAGTTTATACTTCTACAGTCGATCAGAGCCGGTTTACCGAAGGAGACAGCATGTACTTGAATGCTTTTGAAAGACACAGTTGAGTTTAATAGTATCCCCGATGCTGTCGCTGACCTACATGTATCTACCTGATCGAGCTCGTTGGTCTTCGTCAAACCAATCCGGCCCATGCCATTGGCATTGAGGCAACTACTGAATCAAATTATACGATCCATCCTGATGTACTTTTATCTTCTACAAGTGTGCTATGAGGCTTCGACATCTTTCCTGATATCTGGCCAGTAACATTGTGTATATAATATACACCAAACACAATTCTCTATTTCATTGAATCCATATTTGTATTAATTTAATACTGCATATCAGTAGAGTACAAACTATTACAAGCGTATAACATAAATAGTGCAAAGTATTGCATGCTTTTAGTGCTGGTACATGTCTATAGCTGTCTGTCCATGACCAGATTATTATAGCGGGTGGGAATGATAATTAATAGAGACATGGAATGGAACAATGTGACCGGGATGGGAATGAGAATCAATGGAGATGTGGGATGGGAACAATGGGACAAGGGTGGGAATGAGAATCAGTAGATATATGGGAGGGAAATAGGTTTCTTGTAAGCTAGAACACATGACACAGTAATAAAGTTATTATTTATTATTATACCACATTTTTATTATTTTATTTTACAATTAATGCACTTTGCTGAAAATTAAGGGACAGCCACATGTATGCATTGAAAGCTACATTTCACTTTTATGTGTTACCATGTACTGTACGACAGTGCACAACTCGCAGCACTTCACTTTCTACCAGAAACGACTAGTAATTGCTGCGAGCCGCCAGGCGAGCAGCGAAACTAATCTTGACGGAGTTCCTGTGTCATGTGTGGTCGTGTGGGATCTGGGCACTTATGTGGATGCAACGAGAATCTCGACTGCATTTCACGGAGTTTGTGGGTTTGTGGGTTTGTGTGTGGAGTAGCCTGCGTAGCGGCGTACGGGAAAAGGGAAGGAGGGAGGGGAAGGGGGGAAGGGGGGGAGGAGGAGGAGAGGAGGGGGAGGAGAGGAGGGGGGGATTGGGGAGAGGGGATTGGGGAGAGAGCGGAAGGGAACGCCTGCAATGATAACCTCACATTCCTCAATACACCCCCTAATTAATATTCAAGATTGCGAAATAAATAAACCAATCAAAATCGTCTTTTTTACACTGTGAAGTGTGAAATGTACATGTACATGTAATTTGACAAACGAACGAGGGAAAGGCATGGATCGCTTAAAAGTCTTTTTACGATCTATGGTATTTATAAAAGGCTACACAAACTGAATAAACATAGCACTTAAATGAAAGGAAGTTTTTATTAGAGACAGTTATCTACAGAATCATACAACTCAACTGTCAACATATTTATACGATTGCGGACGTTTCTGAACGAACTCCTGATCGAATCGCCGTCTTCAAAAAACCTTTGAACTTCGGTCCGTAGAAACCCACATTCAACTGAATCCTTCCTTTTAACCCTTAGATTCCCAGAAAGTTAAATTACCGTGGAAGTTTTTATTAGAGACTATATTCCAGTATATAAATCGAGAAGAGAAGAGAAGGCCAGATATCTAGAGACAAAGCCTCTGGAACCAGGGTACTCGAGCTTCTTGTTCAAAGCACAGTTGTGGTATTTTAGCCTGACTTGCTGAAACCACTTGTCTGTTACTTCTTCAGGAGACTGATTCCATAAGTCGGTCTGTTCGCTCTTTGTCGATTCTCAGCGACCTCCAGGGTAAAAGAGCGAAAACATGCAGTCTACTTCTTCAGCACTAGCGAAGATCAATTTTGGCGGCGACTCCTGTAGTACAAGACTGATTCCCAAGAACTTGACCTCAATCGGCTTCGTGTTGTACTAGAAAAACCGCTTCTCCTTTCACTTCAGCGAGTACTCTAAAAATTAGGCTTTGCGACCTTTTCCTTATAACAAGGAGTTTATAACACTGAGTTTTGTTCTGTTTTATAACGATATATATACGGCCATCTCAGAATCTATCTGATCAAAATCATTATCGAACGCCAGTGTTTAGACCGTCGCTTCAAACGATGGAGATCAATTTTCATTTAAAACAATAGAGGCATTTGATTGACAGCTGATTAACCAATGAGTATTTTACGTTCAAAATTTGAACGTAAAATACGAGGAATGTGGGGTTATCATTGCAGGCGTTCCCTTCCGCTCTCTCCCCAATCCCCTCTCCCCAATCCCCTCTCCTCTCCTCCCCTTCCCCCCTTCCCCTCCCTCCTTCCTTTTTTCCCGTACGCCGCTACGCAGGCTATGTGTGGAGATGATTTTGTGAGCCACGGTACTTTTGATCAGCGCACACTCGCAACACGTTCAATCGATATTGAGTATCGTTTATTTTTCGCTGATTCAAGCCAGGAAAGTGTTCGTTTTCTACAAATCCATGATGTCAAATGCAACTTTATTCATTGCTGGAAGCATTCATCAGGGTCATGAACAATTTAGTGACATTTCAAGGGGAAGACCATGTTCTTTTATGAGTTTTCAGCGCTGTTAATGTTATGGTTGTGTGCTCAGTCACGTCCAGTTCCACAATGAAGTACATAAGCTTAAGTTACTTCTACAGTGAGTCGATCAGAGTTGACCGAAGGAGACAGCATGTACTTGAATGCTTTTGAAAGACACAGTTAGTATCCCCGATGCTGTCGCTGACCTATCTACCTGATCGAGCTCGTTGGTCTTCGTCAAACCAATCCGGCCCATGCCATTGCCATTGGCATTGAGGCAACTACTGAATCAAATTATACGATCCATCCTGATGTACTTTTATCTTCTACAAGTCTGCTATGAGGCTTCGACATCTTTCCTGATATCTGGCCAGTAACATTGTATATATTAATATACACCAAACACAATTCTCTATTTCATTGAATCCATATTTGTATTAATTTAATACTGCATATCAGTAGAGTACAAACTATTACAAGCGTGTAACATAAATAGTGCAAAGTATTGCATGCTTTTAGTGCTGGTACATGTCTATAGCTGTCTGTCCATGACCAGATTATTATAGCGGGTGGGAATGATAATTAATAGAGACATGGAATGGAACAATGTGACCGGGATGGGAATGAGAATCAATGGAGATGTGGGATGGGAACAATGGGACAAGGGTGGGAATGAGAATCAGTAGATATATGGGAGGGAAATAGGTTTCTTGTAAGCTAGAACACATGACACAGTAATAAAGTTATTATTATTATTATACCACATTTTTATTATTTTATTTTACAACTAATGCACCTTGCTGAAAATTAAGGGACAACCACATGTATGCATTGACAGCTACATTTCACTTTTATGTGTTACCATGTACTGTACGGCAGTGCACAACTCGCAGCACTTCACTTTCTACCAGAAACGACTAGTAATAATAATTATTTTTATTATTATTATTATTATTATTATAATTATTGCTGCGAGCCTCCAGGCGAGCAGCGAAACTAATCGTGACGGAGTTCCTGTGTCATGTGTGGTCGTGTGGGATCTGGGCACTTATGTGGATGCAACGAGAATCTCGACTGCATTTCACGGAGTTTGTGGGTTTGTGTGTGGAGATGATTTGTGAGCCACGGTACTTTTGATCAGCGCACACTCACAACACGACTCGTTGGATCGGAGTATCGTTTATTTTTCGCAGTCAAGCCAGGAAAGTGTTCGTTTTCTACAAATCCATGATGTCAAATGCAACTTTATTCATTGCTGGAAGCATTCATCAGGGTCATGAACAATTTAGTGACATTTCAAGGGGAAGACCATGTTCTTTTATGAGTTTTCAGCGCTGTTATGGTTGTGTGCTCAGTCACGTCCAGTTCCACAATGAAGTACATAAGCTTAAGTTACTTCTACAGTGAGTCGATCAGAGTTGACCGAAGGAGACAGCATGTACTTGAATGCTTTTGAAAGACACAGTTAGTATCCCCGATGCTGTCGCTGACCTATCTACCTGATCGAGCTCGTTGGTCTTCGTCAAACCAATCCGGCCCATGCCATTGCCATTGGCATTGTATATGAGGCAACTACTGAATCAAATTATACGATCCATCCTGATGTACTTTTATCTTCTACAAGTCTGCTATGAGGCTTCGACATCTTTCCTGATATCTGGCCAGTAACATTGTATATAATATACACCAAACACAATTCTCTATTTCATTGAATCCATATTTGTATTAATTTAATACTGCATATCAGTAGAGTACAAACTATTACAAGCGTGTAACATAAATAGTGCAAAGTATTGCATGCTTTTAGTGCTGGTACATGTCTATAGCTGTCTGTCCATGACCAGATTATTATAGCGGGTGGGAATGATAATTAATAGAGACATGGAATGGAACAATGTGACCGGGATGGGAATGAGAATCAATGGAGATGTGGGATGGGAACAATGGGACAAGGGTGGGAATGAGAATCAGTAGATATATGGGAGGGAAATAGGTTTCTTGTAAGCTAGAACACATGACACAGTAATAAAGTTATTATTATTATTATACCACATTTTTATTATTTTATTTTACAACTAATGCACCTTGCTGAAAATTAAGGGACAGCCACATGTATGCATTGAAAGCTACATTTCACTTTTATGTGTTACCATGTACTGTACGGCAGTGCACAACTCGCAGCACTTCACTTTCTACCAGAAACGACTAGTAATAATAATAATAATAATATTATTATTATTATTATTATTATTATAATTATTGCTGCGAGCCTCCAGGCGAGCAGCGAAACTAATCGTGACGGAGTTCCTGTGTCATGTGTGGTCGTGTGGGATCTGGGCACTTATGTGGATGCGGCGAGAGTCGAGACTGCATTTCACGGAGTTTGTGGGTTTGTGTGGATGGAGATGATTTTGTGAGCCCGGTACTTTTGATCAGCGCACACTCACAACACGTTCAATCGATTATATTTATACTGGTTGGAGTATCGTTTATTTTTCGCTGATTCAAGCCAGGAAAGTGTTTGTTTTCTACAAATCTATTATGTCAAATGCAACTTTATTCATTGTTGGAAGCATTCGTCAGGGTCATGAACAATTTAGTGACATTTCAAGGGGAAGACAATGTTCTTTTATGAGTTTTCAGTGCTCAGACTCAGTCACGTCCAGTATCCACAATGAAGTCACATCCAGTATCCACAATGAAGTACATAAGCTTAAGTTTATACTTCTACAGTCGATCAGAGCCGGTTTACCGAAGGAGACAGCATGTACTTGAATGCTTTTGAAAGACACAGTTGAGTTTAATAGTATCCCCGATGCTGTCGCTGACCTACATGTATCTACCTGATCGAGCTCGTTGGTCTTCGTCAAACCAATCCGGCCCATGCCATTGGCATTGAGGCAACTACTGAATCAAATTATACGATCCATCCTGATGTACTTTTATCTTCTACAAGTGTGCTATGAGGCTTCGACATCTTTCCTGATATCTGGCCAGTAACATTGTATATAATATACACCAAACACAATTCTCTATTTCATTGAATCCATATTTGTATTAATTTAATACTGCATATCAGTAGAGTACAAACTATTACAAGCGTATAACATAAATAGTGCAAAGTATTGCATGCTTTTAGTGCTGGTACATGTCTATAGCTGTCTGTCCATGACCAGATTATTATAGCGGGTGGGAATGATAATTAATAGAGACATGGAATGGAACAATGTGACCGGGATGGGAATGAGAATCAATGGAGATGTGGGATGGGAACAATGGGACAAGGGTGGGAATGAGAATCAGTAGATATATGGGAGGGAAATAGGTTTCTTGTAAGCTAGAACACATGACACAGTAATAAAGTTATTATTATTATTATACCACATTTTTATTATTTTATTTTACAATTAATGCACTTTGCTGAAAATTAAGGGACAGCCACATGTATGCATTGAAAGCTACATTTCACTTTTATGTGTTACCATGTACTGTACGACAGTGCACAACTCGCAGCACTTCACTTTCTACCAGAAACGACTAGTAATTGCTGCGAGCCGCCAGGCGAGCAGCGAAACTAATCTTGACGGAGTTCCTGTGTCATGTGTGGTCGTGTGGGATCTGGGCACTTATGTGGATGCAACGAGAATCTCGACTGCATTTCACGGAGTTTGTGGGTTTGTGGGTTTGTGTGTGGAGATGATTTTGTGAGCCACGGTACTTTTGATCAGCGCACACTCGCAACACGTTCAATCGATATTGAGTATCGTTTATTTTTCGCTGATTCAAGCCAGGAAAGTGTTCGTTTTCTACAAATCCATGATGTCAAATGCAACTTTATTCATTGCTGGAAGCATTCATCAGGGTCATGAACAATTTAGTGACATTTCAAGGGGAAGACCATGTTCTTTTATGAGTTTTCAGCGCTGTTAATGTTATGGTTGTGTGCTCAGTCACGTCCAGTTCCACAATGAAGTACATAAGCTTAAGTTACTTCTACAGTGAGTCGATCAGAGTTGACCGAAGGAGACAGCATGTACTTGAATGCTTTTGAAAGACACAGTTAGTATCCCCGATGCTGTCGCTGACCTATCTACCTGATCGAGCTCGTTGGTCTTCGTCAAACCAATCCGGCCCATGCCATTGCCATTGGCATTGAGGCAACTACTGAATCAAATTATACGATCCATCCTGATGTACTTTTATCTTCTACAAGTCTGCTATGAGGCTTCGACATCTTTCCTGATATCTGGCCAGTAACATTGTATATATTAATATACACCAAACACAATTCTCTATTTCATTGAATCCATATTTGTATTAATTTAATACTGCATATCAGTAGAGTACAAACTATTACAAGCGTGTAACATAAATAGTGCAAAGTATTGCATGCTTTTAGTGCTGGTACATGTCTATAGCTGTCTGTCCATGACCAGATTATTATAGCGGGTGGGAATGATAATTAATAGAGACATGGAATGGAACAATGTGACCGGGATGGGAATGAGAATCAATGGAGATGTGGGATGGGAACAATGGGACAAGGGTGGGAATGAGAATCAGTAGATATATGGGAGGGAAATAGGTTTCTTGTAAGCTAGAACACATGACACAGTAATAAAGTTATTATTATTATTATACCACATTTTTATTATTTTATTTTACAACTAATGCACCTTGCTGAAAATTAAGGGACAACCACATGTATGCATTGACAGCTACATTTCACTTTTATGTGTTACCATGTACTGTACGGCAGTGCACAACTCGCAGCACTTCACTTTCTACCAGAAACGACTAGTAATAATAATTATTTTTTATTATTATTATTATTATTATTATAATTATTGCTGCGAGCCTCCAGGCGAGCAGCGAAACTAATCGTGACGGAGTTCCTGTGTCATGTGTGGTCGTGTGGGATCTGGGCACTTATGTGGATGCAACGAGAATCTCGACTGCATTTCACGGAGTTTGTGGGTTTGTGTGTGGAGATGATTTGTGAGCCACGGTACTTTTGATCAGCGCACACTCACAACACGACTCGTTGGATCGGAGTATCGTTTATTTTTCGCAGTCAAGCCAGGAAAGTGTTCGTTTTCTACAAATCCATGATGTCAAATGCAACTTTATTCATTGCTGGAAGCATTCATCAGGGTCATGAACAATTTAGTGACATTTCAAGGGGAAGACCATGTTCTTTTATGAGTTTTCAGCGCTGTTATGGTTGTGTGCTCAGTCACGTCCAGTTCCACAATGAGTACATAAGCTTAAGTTACTTCTACAGTGAGTCGATCAGAGTTGACCGAAGGAGACAGCATGTACTTGAATGCTTTTGAAAGACACAGTTAGTATCCCCGATGCTGTCGCTGACCTATCTACCTGATCGAGCTCGTTGGTCTTCGTCAAACCAATCCGGCCCATGCCATTGCCATTGGCATTGTATATGAGGCAACTACTGAATCAAATTATACGATCCATCCTGATGTACTTTTATCTTCTACAAGTCTGCTATGAGGCTTCGACATCTTTCCTGATATCTGGCCAGTAACATTGTATATAATATACACCAAACACAATTCTCTATTTCATTGAATCCATATTTGTATTAATTTAATACTGCATATCAGTAGAGTACAAACTATTACAAGCGTGTAACATAAATAGTGCAAAGTATTGCATGCTTTTAGTGCTGGTACATGTCTATAGCTGTCTGTCCATGACCAGATTATTATAGCGGGTGGGAATGATAATTAATAGAGACATGGAATGGAACAATGTGACCGGGATGGGAATGAGAATCAATGGAGATGTGGGATGGGAACAATGGGACAAGGGTGGGAATGAGAATCAGTAGATATATGGGAGGGAAATAGGTTTCTTGTAAGCTAGAACACATGACACAGTAATAAAGTTATTATTATTATTATACCACATTTTTATTATTTTATTTTACAACTAATGCACCTTGCTGAAAATTAAGGGACAACCACATGTATGCATTGACAGCTACATTTCACTTTTATGTGTTACCATGTACTGTACGGCAGTGCACAACTCGCAGCACTTCACTTTCTACCAGAAACGACTAGTAATAATTATAATAATGACCTTCATTAATGTGTCAAGAATTTCCTAGCTTACACAAGTGTAAACTAATTGAGGACACCTATCTACCTATAATCTACTCGATAATAAATAAAAATAAAAATAAAATAATAACGACTCTCACAGGAATTTTAGAAACTGTTCTAGTTCAGTCCAATACTAGACTGCTGTTGCTTGCATATCTTTGTAATTACTTCATTACTTACTGAGTAAGTGAACTGCAAAACAATCAAGATCTTTTTCCTTTTTATTATTCCGAACTTACGCACGTCTTTGACCCCCCGGAACGTCCTCGAGACGAAGGAACGGATGCCTTTGTAGCCTGCGAATACAGTAACCTGAGTATCAGGCCTTCAAAAAGGAAAGGGGAGGGGGAGAGGCCCGGGGAGAAGAAAGAGGAAGAAGGCCTGACACAAGTGCATTGATCTGCCCGTGTCATGCGTCCAGATTCTGGACGTTGATATGATTGGATAAAACACAAAGGCTTGAAACGTCCCCAGGGAAACGTCACAGCCGACCGGAAATGATACATCGTATTCTACAAGAATAAGCTCGATTTCCTTTTATTTATGATTGAAAATAATTTAGACAGGCTCTAGAAGGAGCTATGAAGCCTTTCCTGGAATTGAATTGAAGAAATAACAAGAACTTTGTCTTCAAACTAACAAAAACAACGTGCTTGGGGTTTTGCCGACAGGCTGATTTATCAGCTGTTTCTTAGTTTCATCTTGTAAGTAAGTAAGGACTTTATTTAACGAGGGTAGCACGATAAAACCAAATTGAAGAAGATACAAACGGTGCTTGTAGAACGTACTGAAACGGTTTTAAAAACTCCAACAGCACTGAAGGTCAAGCTCCTTGACATACGACAGTCTTGTCGGAAGTGATTTTGATTGGTTGTTATTTCCAGATATATGTATCGTGCTGCGAGGGGGCGGAAGGCTCAAATCAATAGGTCTGTGTCAGGCTTTTCTTCCCTTCTCTTCCTCCTTTCTTTTTCTCTCCCCCTCCGCCAAAAAAGCCTGATACTCAGGTTAGCGAATACAGCCGCTTTTTTACGCTCGCCACAGGGGTCTCCCGAAAGAAGCGTCTGCGGAGTGAGGCCCAAATTCCTGTACTGTGACGTCATTTTGGACCCGATTCTGGTCAAAGAAGCTGATTGGTCAGCTTGCTGGTAATCGCATTATTTGCATAAATTAAACTCAACGACCTGAACAAAATATTACAATGTCGAGCCGTGGGCGATTGTATCGGACTTTCATATGCACAGATGAATAAAATCATGTTCTACAATAATTTTGATTGCCGAATCAACAAACTCAGGCCGTTTGGAATTAGTGTTCACAACATGAGCGGCTGTGTTGTATCAGATTTACAACACGAGCTGTCATGACCTCAGAGGTCACAGTACAGGAATGTTGGCCTCACAACGCAGACGCTTCTTTCGGGAGACCCCTGTGGCGAGCGTAAAAAAGCGGCTGTATTCGCAGGCTAATGCCTTTGCAGTTCTAAATATTTTCCGCTTATTATTGTCATATTATTATCATATGGTAGATTTGTTAAAGATATGTCAGTAATGAGTAATAACTATCTTTCCAAGTATTTGCAAAAACTAATAAACGTTGTTTGACCCCCAGAACTTGGGGAAATTGTACTTAGATTTTAGTTTTATATTTACAGTATGTTAGATTTAAGTCTCCCCGATTAGTAGGGCACTTGTGCCCAGCTAGAAGATATTGAGACTTTAATAAAGTTATCATTATTATTATAACTACTCCTTCTCCAACATCCATTGTTTTAAGTTGTGATAAAAACAGTTTAATCTTGCGAACAGTCAGTCATTAAACGCAAAAGAATTCCGACTAAAACATTAAAGAAAACTCACAAAAACCGTACCAACAAACTACTGTTTTTACTGTCGTTTTTTTTTACTTCTAATTGATTTCTTCGTGAGAGAATGCAGAAAATGAACCAATATCACAACAATGGACTCTTTAACGATGAACAACTAGACCGTTAAATTGGAAGATCCAAAAATAGATTAATTTCCATGTAGTTTTGGTCTGGTATAGAGGCTGAGGGATATATATAGGAGTGGTGTTTAGCCATAGATACACTGAGTTCCAACAGGATCAAGACTCAAGACAAGAATTGAAACCATGAAGCTCTACCTGATCGCAGTTCTTTTCATCGCTACCCTTGTGGTGGTGCCATGCCTTGCTGAGGAAGAGAAGCAGGAGACAACTGAACAGGGTGAGCGTGGATAGTGAAAAGTGTCAACGACATTCCTTAGAATGCTCTTTACAGTTCACTTCCAGTAGAACAGAGCAAAATCGACTGGTCAAACTTTTTGTTAAAAAATATCAAAGTTTGCCAGTTTTAAATTTCAAAACGACTCATAATGCAAATAGTTTACAGAGTTTTTCACTGACTTTTTCCATTGTCCAACATCATCTATTTTAGTTGCTGATGTTCCTGAAGTCGCTGAGAACAAGAATGATGAAGGTCAGTACTAACATCGAACTGATTGCACATGATAAGGGTGTGTCTGTGTACTAGTCAAAGTAAATACTAGTAAAACTCCATTGCTAACTAAACCTCTTCTTTATCGATCAGCACCATCTGAAGCAACTGAAGGCGACGCCAAAGTGGAAGGTATGTTATACCCAGGAATTGCTTATTATGTACATTGTCTTCAGTTGATCATGCAAAGTAATTGATTGACTATAACACAACTCAGAAATAAGTACTAGTAAAACTCCATTGCTAACTAAACCTCTTCTTTATCGATCAGCACCATCTGAAGCAACTGAAGGCGACGCCAAAGATGAAGGTGTGTTAATTATTTGTGGAATTATTTATTTTTATGTATGTTGTCTTGAGTTTATCATGCACAAATAATTGATTGACTATAACACAACTCAGAGTATGTTTATTTGGCGTGAATGCTTTAATTTAGTTTTCTGTTCGCAGAGAAAGCTGAGGGCACGGAGGAACAGATTCCCCAAGGTTGGTCTCGCCTGATTACTGTTCCAATTATAGCTTAACCACGTTTCCTTGCGCTCTGTCTACTTGAAACACAACTATTCATCCAGTTGATAATTGTCTTTTAGAGTTTCGAGATGAAATCGAGCAACAAAAGAGAGCCCTCCCTCAACTCAGTACTTACAGTTGTCGCATCCTGAAGAAATATGGCTACTGCAGATATATCGCAAAGTTTTGCATTAAGATTTGCAGTGAGTATTACAACTGTTCTAAATTACGAGTCTACAGTGAGGGGGAGGGGTGGTTTTAGTACAAGTGAATGTTACTGTTTTACACTATTGTTAGTAAATAAATCAGCGTTTTATATTTTAATGTAATATTTTAAGAGAATTATACTTTTATACTAGTTAGATTTTTATTTTATTTATAAATCATAGATCCTGGTGCATTTATTTGATTGATGCGACATTGAGTCTGCAATGTACTTGATACTCTTCTAACTAATGTTTTCATTTCTTTCCGTTGATCCCAATTCACCAGCATGCAATGATAAGCTTTCAGCCGTAAGTTGCCATAGAGTGAGGTACACGCCGACCGTGCATGTAATAAGAACATTGGACGAGTCTACTGCGCGAAGAAATGTGGCCATTGTGATCGACCCCAGTGTAATTAAAAGTTTCATTGATTTTAGAGATATAGGGAAACCGCGATGTTTCTCAATGTTTTACTCAAGAAATATTCCAAGGACAGGAAATTGTTCTGTGAGATTTTAGTTCAGTTTATATTCATTGATCGATCATTATTCATTTGTCTGATTTGAGAATATTAAAAAAGTGGAATACTGGAATCGATGTGGCATTTGATGAAACCAATGCACAGTATCTAACTTAATAGCACCAATGCGTAATTACACCGAAGTGTAAAGATTGTCCTGTGGTAAAATAAAATGATAAAATGGATGTGGTAAAAATAAAATAATAAATAAAAACAAACAAACAACAACAACAACAAAAAAACACTAACAAAAACAAACACAAACAACAAACACACAAAGGGGAGAAAAAAAATAAAAATAAAATAAAAAAATATATATTATATTAAATAAATTAAAGGTCTATTAAGGGAAACTGTGGGATTTAAAATTAATAGATGGAATAAAAGGAGATTAAAAAGAAAAGGGGGAAGAAAAAAAAAGGAAGGAAAAACAAAAAACAAAAAAAACAAAAAACAAAAAAATCATGGAGTATAAAATATATAACAGTGAATATTATGTTATGTTATAGACAAAAAAAAAGGAGAAGAAAAAGAGGAAGAGATGAAAATTTTTTGACACCAAAGGCTCATGATAGTTATGAATCTTCAGGGGCAAAGCATAACTGAGCAAAGAAGTTTCTAACTCGACGTCGAGTCTTTGCCCAACTTCTTCGTGTCAAAAAATATATATACCGGTATAAGCAAGATAAGAAGAAAAACAAAACAAAAATGGAAAGAAAAGTGGAGAAAGTGAAAAGGAAAAACAAACTCACCAATGAAAAAAACGTAAACTGCAATAATAAACTTGATCGATCATTATTCATTTGTCTGATGTTCAACTTTCATTCAACACACTTGTTGAGTTCTATGTGTTTATTCTATGTGAAAGAGGAGTTTGACTCAGTCGTTCACCATATTTAATTCACCAGTGCCAATTCAGTGCAAACGCTATTACAGGATCAACGACATAACCCGCCGTCAATCCCGACCCGCTAAACGTTTCCGCTGACGTGACAACGGATTGAGGACTGGATGGTACCGCTTTGTTGGAGCACAGGGAACTGTTATCCGGGCCCAACAGATGTGTCCCTATCAAGAGATGCGGAACCCATGCTTCTGGTTGGATGATGGGCAACTATCCAGGACGAGGCCAAACTGTGAGACGCAGAGTATGCTATCACTGGACAAAGAATTGCTGTCGTTGGAGCAACAACATCCAAGTCACCCACTGTGGAGGATTCTATGTCTTCTACCTTACCAAGCCTCCAGTTTGTCATCTCCGTTACTGTGGCAACGCGTAGTCGAGTAAGTGCATTAGTAGACCTCAATCCGACCATGTGACCGGCATTGCCACGCATATAAACAAATACATTTAGATCACTTTAACAATGAATGTCTGAATTAATTAGGAAAACATTGTGGTCAGAGGTAAACGTCATGAAGTTGGTAGCTAGCGACACACGGTACGTACTCTGTTGCTGATGAACCTCACCATAAAACGTTTCGTTTTTCAGGACCGACTTCAACCCATCTATGCTCCTCTGAAAATGACACGGCAAAGGACAACATGGAAATAATTCGCATTGTTTTAACGCGTTTAAATTAGTGTTGACAGTAAATCACGGTTAGAATAATTGTTTCTTCTACAAAGTTTGAATAATAAAAGCGAAACTGCAAAAACAGTACAATAAATCAAGTTGTAGTTTAATGTAACACTGCATGATTAAAAACCTTCATTCGAATTAAAAGTGGTCTTAGTTTTATGTACACAATTAATAAGTGTCTTTCTTCAGGGATGGTTTACTGCGCACCATTACAATGCGATCACTATGGTTACCGTAGTGTAATTTGTGTTCACTTGAACTTCCAGTGAGTTGCAAACATTTAAGTGTCGCCAGGTCCAATTAACGGCGTTTTCACAAGTTCTGTACGGGACCGCAAATGAACCCAGGCCCGCAAATGAACCCAGGCCCGCAAATGATCCCAAGACTGGATCCCAAATGATCCCAGGCCCGCAAATGATCCCAAGACTGGATCGCAAATGAACCCAGGCCCGCAAATGAACCCAGAGAGGACCGCAAGTGATCCCAGAGATAAAATCAGAAATCTGGAACGGAACAAAATGGGATTTCACACAGAGAAGTCCTGAAATGGAGTTTTCAAAGGAAACAGTGGAATGCTACAGGTCTACTCGGATGATATGGAATGTTGTGAAAAGTGCTTGTATGAAATGAATTATGAGTTTAATTGAGCCATATGTGCAAATATTATTTCACTCGATCCGCGTTCGCTGCGCTCACTCGTGAGATATCTAGTTGAACACTCGGAAGATAAATTCGTATCTCCGCGCGTCCATGTATTATTCTCTAAATAATATTACTTTCTCATAATTATTGCTAATTATAAATAATACTGAGGACACGTTTGTTGCTTTAAATGGCATAAATAAACAAATAAATCGTTTCAATTGACACTACCCTGAAGTGGCTTTTCAGTGTCAGTTTTACTGAAGCATTTGCTTCCTTTCGTTAAAGTTCTTATAGTTATCTCGACGAAATTATGTTGGATCAATCGGCCGTTGCCGTAATTTTTGATATTAATCTAATCACGAAATTACAAAATACCGCATATTTTCTCCCCTAAACTGACACCCGGGCCTTTGGATGATATGACCTGCAAGGTAGTGAAAAACAATGAATAGAAAAAAAACGTGAATCATTAGTAAAAATTAAACTCAGTAGGCCGATGCAAATGTCTAAAGTTTGTACTGATCAGCGGTGCCAGGTTTAATCGAGAAAATACGGTAGATATGAAATAAATTGCCTAATCATGAAGATGAAGTTTCTGTTAAAATAAATGAATGATGACGCTGAGAAATGCCAATTTGAGGCAAACTGAGAAACAGTTTATATTTATTAAAATGTTTTTACCCTGGTTAATTACTCGGGCCCCTCCGAAGGAAGCCCGAGTTATAAAATGGGTTTTTGTTAGTAGTATTAGTCGTTTTGTTTGGTCAAAGAATGAAGAAAGTATGCGACGTATTTAATCGTATCGAGTTTCAAGATTACTCAGCAGATAAGAAAAAACAAACGACACACAGGACTCAAGTAGATTTGAATCTTAGTTTTGAAAGCAGCTGTAGATCTTCAAGCTATTAAAAGGTCAGGATTCTAGTTCATCGTTCAATGACTAGAAGTGGTAGAAGGACTAGAAGCTCGCTTAAAATATATTTAACAAAAACAAACGTGAGGGCGTTATCAAAACCATCTGACCTATGCAACCTCCAGACGTATCATGTACGTACTCACCCGACACATAGTCTCCCTCGTCACTCAACTGTCACTGATTGTCATGACGTCAGAGAAATGATATTGTATTGAAGAAGATGTCCTTGTTTTATTCGACGTTCGAACCGTAACTCGAACCCGAACTCGAACTCGATTCCCAACTCGACGTTTCGGGATCTGAAGCTAGAGAGGGGGCCTTTACACGAACTCATCAAAATCAAATCAATTGAACTCAAAGTCAAAAGGTAATCAAATGAACTCAAAGTCAAAGGCAAATCAAATGAACTCGACACATACATGTATATACATAGTCTCCCTCGTCACGCAACTGTCAGTCATTGTCAGGTCTCTCCTCACGCAACTGACATTGTCCTTGTCATAAGCCCGAGTGTACTCTCATTGAGCGTCTTGTTACGGAATAAAGTTCAGTTCAGGGTCAGACTCGTTGACAACTTTGTGTGATTGAGTTTGAATTGGTAGTTCACTGACGTTTCTGTAGATATTAGCCTATTTTAGCTGGTATTTCGCGACATATATTTGCTATTCATCACCTCGAAGCAAAACAAGATGGCTTCGCGTTGCGCGAGCGTGTCTCTTTCTTAATTTTTGAAAATAAATTGTATATATATTTGGCTGGCTATTCACATGTGTGGCATACTATAAAAGACTCGCGGCTCGGGAAATATCCACCACTACTAACCGACGCTGTTAATTATTTGAGAACAAATTTTATTGAATGAGACTGCCAAATGCTTTTCTAAAAAATGACTATTGTTCTTCTACAAAACAGGGATATTTTTATTTTCAAAGGCGTTAATATGAGAAAAAGTGTGAAATCCCATTTTGTTCCGTTCTAGATTCCTGATTTTATCTCTGGGATCACTTGCGGTCCTCTCTGGGTTCATTTGCGGGCCTGGGTTCATTTGCGATCCAGTCTTGGGATCATTTGCGGGCCTGGGATCATTTGGGATCCAGTCTTGGGATCATTTGCGGGCCTGGGTTCATTTGCGGGCCTGGGTTCATTTGCGGGCCTGGGTTCATTTGCGGGCCTGGGTTCATTTGCGGTCCCGTACAGGTCGGCTATTTTTAGCGCACGATCGATTTCCTGTGGTCGATATGAATAGGAAAATGAGAAGACGTTTCTGGTTGGACGTAAGTGTTGCTACAGGTAGTAAAAAATGGGAGAAAATGACGTGATCAATGTGCATGTTAAATGAAATGTAGGCAAAGTTAAAAGCCATCATGGAAAATAGCTAGTACTTCAAACTTTCTAGCTTCTCAAGGCAAATAAAGTTAGAGGACTATTCCATTTCACTCGCTGGGGGCTAGGAGGTGGCACTTCCTCATGTGTGCATGTGTTGATCAGCGTTACCAGACTGACTTGCATGTCTTATTGCTAGATATAGCGAATATAAAGCAGTCACTGTACAGACAGATACTCAAACCACAAAGTAAAAAATACCACATGCTTAGACCGACTTTCATGCTAAAACACTTTCCCAACATTGAAATTGAAAGGCATATTTTAGAGATTTTTTATATGTGTAAACAGCGATATTAAACAGGGTTAAATTTTTCTACTGAAAAAGACATATCCATAGACATATCTGTTTTCACAGATCTATAGTTAAGGGAGAACTGTAGCCTAAATGTATATTTAGATAAAAACAAAGAGAATGTTGTGTACATTCATTTTCTAAACGAATTTCGATTGTTTTTATTTTATGGAGAAGAAACTTGAGTTTGAATTGTAACAAGACGCTCAATGAGCGTACACTCGGGCTTATGACAAGGACAATGTCAGTTGCGTGAGGAGGGACCTGACAATGACTGACAGTTGCGTGACGAGGGAGACTATGTATATATGTGTCGGTGAGCATAGATACAAATCTCCGAATCGTACTTCCGTAGCACGTACTTGGAACGCCCAGTTGAGGTTCATATTCATGGTCAGACGGTTCTGATAACGTCTTTGGTTTCTTCGTTATCGCAGAGGAAAGTCGAACTTCGTATCTTTTTATGCTTTCAAAACTAAGATTCATCATAAACATCCAGTTGATTCAGACTACGGTATGATGTGACAAAGCTCGCTGTCTGCCTATACATTGAAAGATATCTTGTTCGATTTATCTCGAAATCAGAAAGGAATTATCGATTAAAAATCAAAAGCTGCTTCTGTTAGATTTAAGATTTGACCTCCAGTGACCTCAAATACGTTTTTAAAAGACGTACCACAGCGTACCTTGAACAGTCGGAGATCTTTATCTATGCTCACCGACACAAATAGCCTCCCTCGTCACTGAGCGTCTTCTTCTGTAATAGATCCCTAAAATCTAAGGACGTTTTGATTTCGATTGTATTTTTGCCGTTTACTGACCTGTTTTGAGCGTGGAAATTCTGTTTTAAATAGCGCTACGCGGCGGTTCTAAAATTAGGTCGCATAATAGATGTATGACTCACACAAGGATCACACAACTGTAATCGTACTGAATTTTTCAAACGTGGAATAAAATAAACATCGATCCATCGTGATTACTGAAAATAACTCGACTGGTTCGATTGTTTGCATGACTTCTGTACATATAGCTTTCTGTCGTAATAGATCCCTAAAATCTAAGGACGTTTTGATTTCGATTGTATTTTTACCGTTCACTGACCTGTTTTGAGCGTGGAAATTCTGTTTTAAATAGCGCTACGCGGCGGTTCTAAAATTAGGTCGACGCGTAATAGATGTATGACTCACACAAGGATCACACAACTGTAATCGTACTGAATTTTTCAAACGTGGAATAAAATAAACATCGATCCATCGTGATTACTGAAAATAACTCGACTGGTTCGATTGTTTGCATGACTTTTGTACATATAGCTTTCTGTCAATAGATGTAGTTACATCGCTGGTCGTGAGTTTAATTTGAGCGTCTTCTTCTGTAATAGATCCCTAAAATCTAAGGAAGTTTTCACTTCGATTGTATTTTTGCCGTTTACTGACCTGTTTTGAGCGTGGAAATTCTGTTTTAAATAGCGCTACGCGGCGGTTCTAAAATTAGGTCGCGTAATAAATGTATGACTCAGACAAGGATCATACAACTGTCATTTTTAGTATTTTTACTATTTGACCCTTTGAGCATAGAATTACTTCATTAGGCGTTTGGATATCATCGCCCCCGTTTTCAGCCAATCGAAACCCTGAAACAGACATTCCTGACCGATACGATCACATTCTTCACATTTTGTGTAAGAAGAATACGAAGAAAAAAAATATACAAGAAAGCCCATTTTATAACTCGGGCTTCCTTCGGAAAGGCCCGAGTAAAAAGGCATGGATTACCGCTGAATTGAGCGCGGCTCACTTCAGTAATTATTCCCCATAATAGACGTTACCTATCCCAAGGGAAGTGCAGTCACAATATTGAGTAATTATAAGCTGCATTGTATTTTCTTGTACCCGAGAGAATGTGGTGAGCGGATTTTACTATTCCCCATAAACGACGTCACAAACAAAAAGATTTGAGCCGACGGTAAATCGGCAAAATGGCGGATGATATTCCATATTGAACGTAAATTATGTTGATATCTAAGAAAGATTTGCAAAAATTATTATACTCAAGTAATGCTAATATAAGACATTTTACAATGAAAATTAGGGATATTAACGAACGACGTTTCGTTGTCATCTTGACAACATCTTCAGGTTCAAATGAAGATTGAAAATGCGCATAATTATAGAATAAGTTAGGTTGAAAACAATAACCATTGTTCTACGCATAGTTATAATTATGCGCATTTTCAATCTTCATTTGAACCTGAAGATGTTGTCACAGGCAAACCACAGTGATAAAGTGACATTTTCTCTAAAAACTACCGAATAAATTTGTTTTAATAAATTTTAGCCCGAGTATATGCACCATTTTGCCCCACCCTCCCCCACTGAATCGGAATCAGTCAACCGGAGGACGTATATTATTACACGGTAGGCAACTTTCAGGATTCCTGTGGTGAATCTCAAAACAAATCTGCTATATATCAAATCTTGTGAAAACTCATCCCTAAACCGTCCAGTTACTAAAATACCTTCAATCTATCATGTCAGCTCAATTGTTTGGTTGTATTTTGAAGAAAATGCTGGTTTTGGGTTCAAGGACGCAAAAAAACAGCTTTCGTACTATGTGCCGACAGTTAGGCTTCGACCAGCGCAGTCCTGGGGACGAAAATGTGGAGCAAAAATCACCCGCGTACCCCTTCCCTTGTATTCCTTTACTCACCTGATCAAATGGACAAACGCAACCCTACATAGGCAAACATTCGACTTCCGCTTTCGTAACATTTAAATATTCATCGCGTGTGAATTCTTGACGCATGCAAGTTTTGCAAGACGGAATAATACAATACACTGCACAATAATCAGTACAAGAAAGCTTGGGTTTCGTTTGTTATACTGAAATTATGAAGAAAGTACAAGGTGTTTTGTAATTTGTATAATTCAATGCAAATATTTCGTGTGCCTTCACACTGATTATTCGAAATGAATAACGCTTATTTGCGTACTTATTTGACATTAGAATAACAGTAATATAACTAGCAAGCTCTGCAACATGTGCATTGTAGATAACAATCTGGGACGAAATTCAACTGAGAAGTGAAAGTTAAGAATAACATTCAAAAATGTTACTGTCATTCATATGTTGTAGTTTAATTTTTGCTTGTAATTATTGTGCAGTGTAGAGTGCAAACCATATGTCCGTGAAACAGTACTAACTAATTAGTATTACATAGCGCTGATGAAACAATAGAAAACAATGGAGATAACGCTATTTAGTACTATTTAGTAATAGTACTATTTCACGGACATATGGTTTGCACTCTATTGTATTATTATGTCTTGCAAAACTTGCATGCGTCAAAGAATTCACACGCGATGAATATTTAAATGTTACGAAAGCGGAAGTCGAATGTTTGCCTATGTAGGGTTGCGTTTGTCCATTTGATCAGGTGAGTAAAGGAATACAAGGGAAGGGGTAAGCGGGTGATTTTTGCTCCACATGCATCTTCTTCCCCAGGACTGCGCTGGTCGAAGACTAACTGTCGGCACATAGTACGAAAGCTGTTTTTTTGCGTCCTTGGACCCAAAACCAGCATTTTCTTCAAAATACAACCAAACAATTGAGCTGACATGATAGATTGAAGGTATTTTAGTAACTGGACGGATTTAGGAATGAGTTTTCACAAGATTTGGTATATATTTTAGCAGATTTGTTTCGAGATTCACCACAGGAATCCTGAAAGTTGCCTACCTTGTAATAATATACGTCCTACGGTTGACCTATTCCGACTCAGTGAGGGAGGGTGGGGAACAATGGTGCATTTACTCGGGCTAAAATGTATTAAAACACGTTTTATTCGGTATTTTGTAGTGCAAATGTCACTTTATCACTGTGGTTTGCCTGTGATTCGAGGAAAGTACTACAAACAAGTCCCAAAAACAAAACAAAGAAAATATGGATAACTGATTGTTACACGGCGACCCCGTGTCCTTGGCAAACAGACATGGTTCCTGGAAAGTCAGTAAAGATTTCAGCAAACCATTACGAAGGGCCGTTTACACGGGCCATTTTATCGGCGATTTTGTCGGCGATTTTATCGCAGCGATCGAAGTTGCACAAAATCTCGAGCATGTTCGAAATTGCAGCGATTTGGCTGCAATATAATCGCCGCTTATCGCCGCTAAGTGGAATCACCGGTGGGCAGTTTTCACTGGCGATTTTATCGGCGATTTTATTGCAACCACAAATCGACCGTGTAAACTACCGGTGATTTAGCGGCGATTATATTGCAGCCAAATCGCTGCAATTTCGAACATGCTCGAGACTTTGTGCAACTTCGCGCTGCCTCAAGGTAATTAAGGCCTGGTTCAAGCCTTAAATATTTAATACCAGAAAAACGAAAACAATTATAATGTCTAATCATTTTGACTAAACATCACAAAAATTGGTATACCTTTAGAGTTTTACATCCTCTACTCATTTAAGTGAATGAAATCCAAAACAGCGTATCACGTGGTTAACCACGTGACAAATAATTTTGAAAATAAAAAATAAAATGCGGTCGCCAGTTTAAGAGGAAAGTGAAAGCAAATAGGTGTGTATAATCACGTTTATTATCATCTATTAACGTTCGTTTAGAAAACCTGTCTCCCGCTTTTTGCAAGGCGAATATTGTGGAAAAGAGGTCACGTGACCATTTCATCAGTTTATATTTCGGTAGTTTTCTCTTAAACTATAACTCGGAGCGAGGTTTTCTCGACGCTATCTTTTTTAACCAGTTATCCTTAACGCTATTACGTAAAAACTATTTCATTGTGAATTGAATTCGCGACCGCATTTAAGAAAAACTATAATTTCAGCCAAAAGGTCACGTGACCACATGACGTCACAATGTTTATAACAAAATTGTCACAATTCGTCGTGTATATAACCTTATGCCTAAATATGAGTGCCTAAGTAAACAAGGGTAGCGAGTTATTACAATAAATGTGATTTTCCAAATTGCCTTTTTGAACCAGGCCTTAAGTACCTTGAGGCGATAAATTCGCCGACAAAATCGCCGATAAAATAGCCCGTGTAAACGGCCCGTGTAAACGGCCAGTGTAAACGGCCCGTGTAAACGGCCCGTGTAAACGGCCCGTGTAAACGGCCCGTGTAAACGGCCCGTGTAAACGGCCCGTGTAAACGGCCCGTGTAAACGGCCCGTGTAAACGGCCCGTGTAAACGGCCCGTGTAAACGGCCCGTGTAAACGGCCCTTAACCAAGACAAAGAGAAAACAAGGTAAAATGTGAATGAGTGAATGAGTGGTGGTCCAAAAGGTCTCCTCAGTGATACCTTTTTCTAAAGTTTTATAAACGAATTGTGAAGTGTTTAATCAGAAAAAAAGCAAGTTCAAAGTCTAACAGTTTAACTTTCATCAAGGCAAAATCCTTCATGGAAAGAGCGGAAAAGTTGAGAAACATTTTAGAGAGCACGTACGTCTGCCACTTGATCAACTTACTGTGCGTCGGTTACGGTCATTTGTTTTATGTGTGGCTTCTATTTTCTAAATTAAGAAACCTGTTTTGATTGGTTCTCGAGTGAGTCGTGGTCAGACGTGTTCGTTTGATAAGTGTTTACATGAAAACATGATAGGAACCGTCACCCTAATCCATGGTCCAACATACATTAATAAAACGAATTAACATACTAGCGACTTCATCATAGCATGTACACTGAGGTAGTTGCATTCTTTCTGTGAGATGACTTTGGAAATATCAAGTTCCTCACAACTCTTGTATAAAAAGTAAAGCCTAAGTTTGCCGAGATTTCAAGTTCCTGTTTTCTTTGTTTCTGCGCACTTTGTTCAGTAGCATGGAGTATTATTGAGAAAACTGATTCAATTGTATTATACCAAATCTCTATCTGTCTTTTATGTTTAATGGTTTGATCGAACAACTCATTAAACGATTAGCTTAGCACATCCAAACTTCAAGGGTTGAATATGATAAAAACACTTGTAAAACCATCGACCCCATCGACACTAAACCTGGTTGGTTCTCAAACAAAATGGACTCCATGCTAAACTATGTCCAGTTTTCGTGACTGACGACTCCATAAGACGTTTAGAAACCTTTTGATGGTCAAAAATATGGTATAGATTGGTATTATCAAATCCTTGATGAGAGCCAAGATTGGCCAATAGTTGTGGCTCGGTGAACTATGTAATCAACTGACAAGTTAAGCGGAAAAAGCAGTCACTGTACAGACAAATACTCAAAAACCAAGGTCAGTAAAAAATACCAAATGCTTAGACCGAATTTCATGCTAAAACACTTTCCCAACATTCAAATTGAAAGGCATATTTTAGATATTTTTTTTACTGAAAAAGCAGCGGTCGATACATGGCAGAGACGAGCTGTACCTGGGAACGAGACAAATAAAAGCCCTGTATTAATTTTCAATTTATATTTGGTGAGATTATAAAATATACTGCGAAAATATCGTTGCCTGGAGCTCCGACATAGAACAATGAGAATTTGATATTGATTGCATGGTCGAGATAAGTGGCATTTCAGCGTGATCCAGTGTCATTTCACATGTGGGTATTACAGTTTCTATGACAACCACTCTCCTGACTTGTAAAGAAAAAACAAGATGACGGATTAAATTCGAAGGATTTGAAGAAAGTACTAGAAACAAGTCCCCAAAACCAAACAAAAACGACGAAACATGGATATAAATGATTGTTAGGAATCAAGAGATATTTCTTTGAGTGATTCAGTGAAAAATGCAACGAAAAGCGATTGATCTACACAATTGAATATCTTCAACTTTAGCGATTATTTATATATTAGCAAAGAAGCCTAGATCACTTTTGACTCTGCATTTGTTTGTGACTACAAACCATGCTATTACCTATACAAATGTAGACCGTTTGTTTATACGTTAAATCATGAATGTCTATTTGAATATTTAACTCAGCACGGCGACCCCGTGTCCTTGGCAAACAGACATATGGTTCATGGAATGTAAATATTTCAGCATAAACTAAAATATAGAACAGTCCATCTATACCACGTATTCAATCGGTTTTTGAGAAACGCAAACATATGAACGTAGTATCTCATCTATCCAATAGTGTCTACGTTTTTAAATTACGACTTTGATGGCGAGATTGTGGCATTTTTGTAACTCAGTTTTGTGGATAAAAACTTCAAAGTTCAAAATGACAGCCAAATAACTTCATAACGAAATACGACATCGATATTCCAAGACACACTTTTGCAGATATCGTCATTCAGAAAGTGATTTTGTCGAGTTATTTGTGACACTGTTTAACTAAGAACAGCTAAACGTTCGCTAAACATTAATTAAGCATTAATGCACGCTTGCCGTGTCTTTGTTCTCTGTTAAAAACACGCGGGATATGTTGGGAGAACAAAGAAAATTTTGGAAATCACGAGCCTCCGGCGAGTGATTTTCAACATTTTCTGCGTTCTCCCAACATATCCCAAGTGTTTTTAACAGAGAACAAAGACACGGCAAGCGTGTATTAATGCTTTTATAAAATAATTACAAGGATTTCTTTCTAAAAAAATCCTTTATTTACGCGAATTTTGGTTGATCAAATTTGCAATTCTCCTGAAAAGCGAGAAATCGTGCATCATCCAATCAAATCTCACGAAAGAAATCAGAATGGCAAAGCGACAGTATAGTAGCGACTCGACAACTTTTATCAGTGCCGTATAAATAGTGTTTTGACAGGAAAAACGTTTTGAAGAATGCTCTTTTCTGTCAGAAAATTACCGAAGAATGTTTGTTACACTTCGTTTGTGTATCCTGTGAACACACAACACGAAGAAAAGTGAGAAAAGCTGAGCCGATTCAATGAAGACGAATCGTCAAACTTTCTGAAATATTTGACATCTTGATGAATGGAGCACGAAGTCAGGTAGCCCAATATCCACAGTTTTTGTCGTATTTTTTAATCTTTTCATCGCTTTTCTCGACAAGAATGTATTAACGATGGACGTTTCTGAGACATGTGAAGATATGTTTTCTCTTTGACATATTTTACTATAGATATGAATGTTCTGGCGAACCCGCCGTGTAGCTACCCAGGTAAAAATGAGATCCCGCCAATCCCAGCCGGGATCCCGGCTTTTTTGTAGATGGGATCCCAGCTGGGATAAGGTGGGATCCCGGCTGGGATTATTAGACATCCCACCCCAGGTGGGATCCCACCATCCCAGCCGGGATCCCACCATCCCAGCCGGGATCCCACCATCCCAGCCGGGATCCCACCATCCCAGCCGGGATTATTAGACATCCCAGCCGGGATCCCAGGATCCCACCATCCCAGCCGGGATCCCACCATCCCAGCCGGGATCCCACCATCCCAGCCGGGATCCCACCATCCCAGCCGGGATTATTAGACATCCCAGCCGGGATCCCAGGATCCCACCATCCCAGCCGGGATCCCACCATCCCAGCCGGGATCCCACCATCCCAGCCGGGATCCCACCATCCCAGCCGGGATTATTAGACATCCCAGCCGGGATCCCACCATCCCAGCCGGGATCCCACCATCCCAGCCGGGATCCCACCATCCCAGCCGGGATCCCACCATCCCAGCCGGGATTATTAGACATCCCAGCCGGGATCCCAGGATCCCACCATCCCAGTCGGGATCCCACCATCCCAGCCGGGATCCCACCATCCCAGCCGGGATTATTAGACATCCCAGCCGGGATTATTAGACATCCCAGCCGGGATTATTAGACATCCCAGCCGGGATCCCAGGATCCCACCATCCCAGCCGGGATCCCACCATCCCAGCCGGGATCCCACCATCCCAACCAGGAGCCCATCCTCCCAGCCGGGATTATTAGATATCCCAGCCAGGATCCCAGGATCCCACTATCCCAGCCGGGATCCCACCATTTACCAGCCGGGATTCACCATGGGCCCAAGGTATCCCACCTTGGATCCCACCATGTGCCCAATGCAAGGCATCCCAACCAGTATCCCACCTGAATATTCCCACCACCATCCCTGACCACCAATATTATTTGTAAATATGTAATAAATAATTAAGGAATAAATCTGATAGCAACATGATCGATGGATAAAAATGTTGTTTCATTGTCAGACTGTAGAGACATTTAATGCAACCTTACCAACATCAAACATTCTTGTAATACATGTAATTATCAATATTTTATCTATGCTTTACATTATGCAGTTGTTGACTAATCAAAGTGTTGAACTTAGCTTTTCTGTCTACCACATTTTGTCAGGCTAACAATGCTGGTAACCAAATCTTTCATTAGCTTTATTAGCTTGTTGAAGAAGAATTAATACCTGAAACTAAATAGACAATAATCAATAAAAACAGTCATTCAATTAGGCCATATTAAAGCTATAGTCTAAAAGAGTTTGATGTGAACAAGACATTTTTAAACAGTCATGCATCTGGCAATGGCAAATAACTTACCTAAATCCTAAATCACTCACTTTAATCTGCAGTATAAAATACTGATTTACACTATACTATAGCTAATGCGAGTAAATAACTATTAAATATGAAATCTGAATCAATCCAAACTCTAACTGAGTGTAAGTGTAAGTGTTAAAGTAAGTCAGTGAACTGCATTTATCTGAACTTTTTATCTTATTTAAAAAAGGTTTAAGCTTTAGCTTACTTACAGATTTGCTAGAGTAGAGCTGTCTTTGCATGCTTGTTTTATAACAAGTTGTTTTATCCAAGTTTTTCTCTTCCAATGTGCCTGAAAGACATGTAGAAGCTTGCTAAGCTGTTTTACCTGTAATATTTACTTCAAAAATAGCTGAACAATCTTTACTTACCAGCATGATAATGAATAAAAACCCCAAGTTTCTTGACAAACTCCTACAAACTTGCAAACTGAAGCAAGTTTTCGTTTTTCCCGCTCAATCTGCAAACGCGTGCGCGCCCGCCACGGACCAATCAACAGCCGTATTTTAGTCATGTGATCGATGACTGCTGACCATTATGTGTGCTGTTCAAAATGGCTGACAATGCAGTGCTCTGTTAATTTGTGTTTGGTAAATCAAAGCTTTCGTCTAAATCAACCAAAAATACCAAGAGCAAATCTATGTAAAATATCTTCTGTGTTCCCAAGAATAAGAAGTCCAAAGTTCCATAGCAGAAAATATTGAAAAAATCCAGAAAAACGAACTGCAAAGTGAGTAGACTGAATGTCTGAAGGTGTTTGACTAATCTATTTTAAATAAATTAATTCCCAAATCTTAGTTTGTTAGTGTTCAAGTGCATAGTTTTCTCAAACACTGGCCTTTTTGAGATTTGGTCATCACAAAAGAGTGTATTAAAACTGATATAGTTATGTTAAAATGTGTTCTGAGTTTGATATTAAAACTGATATAGTTATGTTAAAATGTGTTCTGAGTGTGTTATTGATTGATTTTGCGATGGCAAACTAATCTTATATTTTTTACTCATAGACATATAGTACTCGATCATGTTCTTCTGGGGATTGACTTGTATTTTTATCAGGTTATTGTGCAAATGCTTTTTCAAAGATTTTCATGTGAGTGTAATATATATGTTTCATAAAATATTTTATAATGTTTTCATTTTGGCAAAACTTTGCTTTAGCAGGGTTTTTTTAATAAATAAATCCACAGGTTTTTCACAGGTTGTTATCCAGTAGTGTATCAGGGTAATAAGGTAAGCTTTATCTAAGCATTTGATAACTCTTTTGTCAACTGAAAGAGTTAATTGGAATCTTTAAACAATAATATTTTATCTTATTTGAACTTCCATCATGAAATATGATTTCATTGTAATTTTTATGTGCAAGCTGGCTCACATGTAAATGACTCAATATATGCAAGTTTTTGACTCAAATAAATTATTTAAATAAATGTTGTTGTTGTTGCATATGTTCTGTACAGTTCACAAAGGTGCTCAGGGAATCAAAGCGTGGTTATCTAAAATCATGGTAGTCACTTATAATTTTCACTAATAAATACAAGTGTAATAATTTGTATAGGTATAATAGCATGGTTTGTAGTGATATTTGGGATAAATACCACGAGTGATATTTCAAAATTGTTAACAAAATTTCACGAGCCTCCGGCGAGTGAAATTTGTGACAATTTTGAAATATCACGAGTGGTATTTATCCCAAATATCACGTACAAAACATGCTATTAAATGTTTATAATATGACCTAAGAAAATACTGCAATTTCGATCAGTTTGTCTGTAGTTTTACCATGAACTAATGGAAAATGCTCTCAAGTAAATTATTTTCATAGAAAAACGTTCATAAATTAGATAACAAATGAAGAAAACAGAAACAAGAGGTTTCTAAAGCTTTATTTTTACCTTTTTCAGCAATAATTCTTAATTCACTTCTCGATCTAAAGCAGGAAAACCTTACTTTAGCACGATCAACAGTCGATCGTTTCTCGCTGATTTTTGCAGTCTCAGCCAAAGAAAACCTTCCTGATTTGTCAACAATATATCCATGTTGATGTACTTTTTCAATTTGCTGTTCTTGAGATTTGTTTCTAGGTATATTTCAGCTTTTTTCGCGAGAAAAACTCTGTCGGGTTTATCCGCCATCTTGGATTTGAATGTCATGCTTGGTGCTCAAACAATGGTTACCATGGTGATTTTGAAATACCACTCCTGAGAGCTTGAAATACCACTATTACGCTGAAATACCACTCCTCTCAGCCAATCGAATTGCAGGATTTTCTTAGGTCATATTATAAATTGTGTAATCAATTTTAACACATCCATCCCATTATAATTTCAAATTGTTAATGCCCTTTTTTAGTTTTCACGCTTCCAATTCCAGAGATGGGATTGAGCTGGGATACATGTAGGTGGGATCTTGCATCCTACCTGGGATATAATGGCTGTCCCAAATCCAGAGGTGGGATCCCTGAGTTGGGATGTTGATGTCATCCCAGCTGGGATCCCGCCAACAGAGGTGGGATCCCAGCAATATTGACTACTGTCCAAAGTCCAGAGGTGGGATCCCAGTTGGGATATTGATGTCATCCCAGCCGGGATAGGTGGGATCCCGCCCCCAATCTAGCATTCCGGCAATATTGACTACTGTCCAAAGTCCAGAGGTGGGATCCCAGTTGGGATATTGATGTCATCCCAGCCGGGATAGGTGGGATCCCGCCCCCAATCTAGCATCCCGGCAATATTGACTACTGTCCCAACTCCAGAGGTGGGATCCCAGTTGGGATATTGATGTCATCCCACCCGAGATAGGTGGGATCCCGCCAACAGAGGTGGGATCCCGGCAATATTCACTACTGTCCCAACTCAGAGGTGGGATCCCAGTTGGGATCTTTTTGTCATCCCGGCCGGGATAGCTGGGATCCCGCCAAAAGAGGTGGGATCCCGGCAATATTCACTACTGTCCCAACTCAGAGGTGGGATCCCAGTTGGGATCTTTTTGTCATCCCGGCCGGGATAGCTGGGATCCCGCCAAAAGAGGTGGGATCCCGGCAATCCCGGGTGGGATCCCGGCTCAGAGGTGGGATCCCAGTTGGGATCTTTTTGTCATCCCGGCCGGGATAGCTGGGATCCCGCCAAAAGAGGTGGGATCCCGGCAATCCCGGCTGGGATCCCGGCTCAGAGGTGGGATCCCAGTTGGGATCTTTTTGTCATACCGGCCGGGATAGCTGGGATCCCGCCAAAAGAGGTGGGATCCCGGCAATCCCGGGTGGGATCCCGGCTCAGAGGTGGGATCCCAGTTGGGATCTTTTTGTCATCCCGGCCGGGATAGCTGGGATCCCACCAAAAGAGGTGGGATCCCGGCAATCCCGGCTGGGATCCCGGCTGGGATTGGCGGGATCCCGCCTCTCATTTTTACCTGGGTACAACTACAAGAATCGCTCTGTTTTCACTGTTTTGTGAGTATAAATACGGCTATCTTTTCTTGATATTTTCAGTCGTACACTTGAGAAAATATGTGTAACTATAGAACTTACAGAACGGTTAGTATGTGATTGAGATAACTGAGCAGTTAGATTTAGTTTTCTTCGTTATTGTGGACAAAAATAATTGGACGATTCGTCGAGTTTCTTGGTGTGAAATTGATTGAAGCTCAATTCTTGCAAATTGTCGGTTTAAAATGAGCAAAATCACATCTAGATAGAACTTGAACTTAACTAAACAAGAAAAACTGTAATTCTATGGCTTATATTTAGTAAATAAAACATGTTTGAAAACAGAAAAATATATATTTGTTGTCGATCAAATCCACTGCATCGCTTCAAGGTTGTTCAAGGTCATCAAAACCATGTTTCTGTGCTCTTATATCACATAGCTTTTTAGCCAATCAGAGCGCGCGTTATATCATAGTTATTTTATAAACGACATTCAACGATTGATAAACAACAACATATATTTTCAGATTCTACATTATTTTATTAAGCTGTCAGAAAATGTATACTTTATTGGGTTTAATATCGTGCTTCACTTATTATAGTTTTAGTGAATGAGTGGTGGTCCAAAAGTTCTCCTCAGTGATACCTTTTTAAAAAGTTTTATAAACGAATCGCGAAGTGTTTAAAAAAAAAACAAGTTCAAAGTCTAACAGTTTAACTTTCATCAAGGCTAAATCCTTTATGGAAAGAGCGGAAAAAGTTGAGAAACATTTTAGAGAGTATGTACGTGTGTCACTTGAACTTCCTGTGCGTCGGTTACCGGGTCATTTGTTTCATGGCTTCTATTTTCTAAATTAAGAAACCTGTTTTGATTGGTTCTCGAGTGAGTCGTGGTCAGACGTGTTCGTTTGATAAGTGTTTACATGAAAACATGATAGGAACCGTCACCCTAATCCATGGTCCAACATACATTAATAAAACGAATTAACATACTAGCGACTTCATCATAGCATGTACACTGAGGTAGTTGCATTCTTTCTGTGAGATGACTTTGGGAATATCAAGTTCCTCACAACTCTTGTATAAAAAGTAAAACCTATAAGTTTGTCGAGATTTCAAGTTCCTGTTTTCTTTGTTTCTGCGCACTTTGTTCAGTAGCATGGAGTATTATTGAGAAAACTGATTCAATTGTATTATTCCAAATCTCTATCTGTCTTTTATGTTTAATGGTTTGATCGAACAACTCATTAACGATTAGCTTAGCACACCCAAACTTCAAGAGTTGAATATGATAAAAACACTTGTAAAACCATCGACCCCATCGACACTAAACCTGGTTGGTTCTCAAACAAAATGGACTCCATGCTAAACTATGTCCAGTTTTCGTGACTGACGACTCCATAAGACGTTTAGAAACCTTTTGATGGTCAACAATTGACCAATCTTAAAAATACATAAAATTTAACTTAGCCTCGCATTCAGGAGTAGTTTAAATTTGTTTTGTTATTCTAATTTATCCTTTTGTTTTGTATCTTGGAAGTGAAGCTGAATTTCAAGTATTTTTAAGATTGGTCAATATGGTATAGATTGGTATTGTCAAAACCGTGATGAGATCTAGAGCCAGGATGGCTCGGTGAGCTACATGTATGTAATCAACTGACAAGTTAAAGCGGAAACTTGAAGCAGTCACTGTACAGACAGATACTCAAAAACCAAATAAATAAATAAAATGCTTAGACCGACTTTCATGCTAAAACACTTTCCCAACATTGAAATTATTGAAAGGCATATTTTAGAGATTTTACTACTGAAAAAGAATAAGCGGTCGATACATGGTAGAGATGGCCGGAGCGATGGATGACGGCTCTGCTAACCAAGGAAGCTGTTACTAATTAATTTAGCTATACAGCTATTTCTAAAAAGGTTGGTGAAGGTTTTCTTGCATGTTGCATCCAAAACCCGGAATGCACTATGGGCGATGTGAATGAAATCAGCGAAAGGTCAAAACAATGTGGACTCTGAGAATTTCCCCAAACTTTGTCTTCGCAATATGGAGCCGGCATATTTTCTTCTGTATGTTCATGCTGACATTATTTACATATGATCCACAATACATTTCGGGCTTGGCCTGTATGCAAGATGCAAGATGCAACAAAACCTTCACCAACCTTTATTGAAATAGCTCGTTATATGTATCTCGAACTGTATATACTTTGGGATTTTCGAAAACAAACAAACTGTTCTTCAACCAATACTTTCCGATACAAAACTTTCATAAATCAAACAAATACAAAGTGAAAAGTGATTTAGGCTTCTTTCCTTGATTTCGATGGCTAATATATATAACTCATAATAATAATAATAATAATTCATCGTTAAAGTACGTCCGATTCATCGTGAAAATCGTCAATTATGTCGATCAATCGATCTGCGTTGTCTTCTAATCTGTAGATTCAGTCAAAGTAATCACTCTTGATTTCTAACAATCATTTATCAAAAAATATTTGTGTTTGTTTTTGGGACTGGTTTCTAGTACTTTCTTCAAATCCTTCGAGTTTCATCCGCCATCTTGGTTAAAGAGCGGTTGTCATAAAAACTGTAATACCCACATGTGAAATGACACTGAATCACACTGAAATGTCACTTATCTCGACCATGCAATCAATATCGAATTCTCATTGTTCTATGTCGGAGCTCCAGGCAACGATATTCTCGCAGTATTTTATAATCTCACCATATATAAATTGAAAATTAATACAGGGCTTTTATTTGTCTCGGTCCCAGGTCCAGCTTCTCCATCTCTGCCATGTATCGACCGCTGCTTTTTCAGTAGAAAAATCTCTAAAATATGCCTTTCAATTTGAATGTTGGGAAAGTGTTTTAGCATGAAAGTCGGTACCACGGTCTAAGCATTTATTTTTTTAAATTTGGTTTTTGAGTATCTGTCTGTACAGTGACTGCTTTTTCCGCTTTAACTTGTCATTTGATTACATAGTTCACCGAGCCACAACTATTGGCCAATCTTGGCTCTCATCAAGGATTTGATAATACCAATCTATACCATATTTTTGACCATCAAAAGGTTTCTAAACGTCTTATGGAGTCGTCAGTCACGAAAAAGACATAGTTTAGCATGGAGTCCATTTTGTTTGAGAACCAACCAGGTTTAGTGTCGATGGGGTCGATGGTTTTACAAGTGTTTTTATCATATTCAACCCTTGAAGTTTGGATGTGTTAGCTAATCGTTAATGAGTTGTTCGATCAAACGTAAAACCATTAAACATAAAAAAGACAGATAGAGATTTGGAATAATACATTTGAATCAGTTTTCTCAATAATACTCCATGCTACTGAACAAGGTGCGCAGAAACAAAGAAAACAGGAACTGAGAACCTAAAACGTTCCCTCCATTCATATCCATTTCAGTTCATATAATAATAATAATAATAATAATAATAATAATAATAATAATAATAATAATAATAATAATAATAATAATAATAATAATAATAATAATAATAACCGTTATTAATGTGTCAATCAGATAATTTCGTAGCTTACACAAGTGTAAACTAATTGAGGCACCTATACTACCTATAACCTACTCGATAATAACGACTCTCACAGGAATTTTAGAACATGTTCTAGTTCAGTCCAATACTAGACTGCTGTTGCTTGCATATCTTTGTCATTACTTCATCACTTACTGAGTAAATGAACTGTAAACAATCAAGATCTTATTCTTTTTGATTATTCCGAACTTACGCACATCTTTCACCCGGAACCTCCTCGAGACAAAGGAACGGATGCCGTTGAAGGTCTAAATATTTCCCGCTAAGATCTGTCAGTAATGAGTTATAGCTATCTTACTAAGTATTTACAAAAACTAATAAACGTTGTTTGCCGGCCCCCAGACGGCTCCTTCTCCAACATCCACCGGTTAAACTTCAGTCCTATCCAACGAATAAAATTTATTGGATAACTGCATCATTTTATCCGTTGGCGCTATTCAGTCACCTTTCGTGCAAGTGTGGCCTGGAGGATAAATACACTCCCTAAAGTGCCATTTCCTCGCTTTTTCACTTTGTCAGGCCCCTCTCGCCGGTTATTGATTTCACAATGTCACAGTATGTGGTTCTAATTGTGAACACGTTTTGCACTTGATGATATTTCTCGTCAACATATGGTACGATTATCCTGAACCTTTGCTATGAATAATAGCTCTACACTTCAGCTAACATGTGATTAAGTTTCATTGTATTTATTATTGAACTTTTCTAAATATATTGTATTATATCATGTCCGTTGGTGGTTCTAATGGTGAACAGTTGTTTGTAATTGTGAACACTTCTGGCTTGCTTTTTAATGGATTAATATTGTGTATTATTATCGATTTCAAGCCTTGCAATTCGATGTACAAGTTCCAAGTTCTCTTAAAACAATATTTATGTTCGTGTTATTTCGATACGAATGATAGAAAAATGTTAAAACGTAGTGAAGTCAGACAGCAACGCTAAATTGCTGAGGTGTTCGCATGTTCATTGATGCATGCCGTTCATCACGCTCATGCAATTGCTAACAACGCAATAGCGCAAATTTGTATCACAAACGCGGACTTCTTATACATTTTTCCTTCTCAATATTTGCTATTGTACCAGTGCAGGTACATTAGCGGCAATTTTACTCTTAGCCTCAAGAACTACATATGTTATGAAGTGCCAAGTTATGCGTGAGCATATGCGTGTTTACAATAGTCCAGTTCCGAGTTCCTTTTATCTCTGTTTCAAAACGAGTCTACGTGCGAAACCTTTCATATGAAAATGAGTTTTATTTCCATGAAAAAGGAAAACAGATTTGCATATGAAAGGTTTCGCACGTAGACTCGTTTTGAAACAGAGATAAAAGGAACTCGGAACTGGACTATTTTCATTCCGATGCTGCTCGTTCATTTTCAACACTTTTCGATTTATTGTTTTGTAAAGAAAAGTGTTATTATTTACCTTTTAGCTCATATAAAAACAAACTCCAAACTTTTTTTTAGAAAGAAAATGCGAACCTTCCACACTGAGAATCTTAAAGGCGCGCTTAAAATTCGAATTTGTAAACAACAGTCGTCAGCTTTCCTTGAATTAAAGTTGAAATTTTGCGCGGAATAAATCTCAGGAAGCCCAAAATAGCATTGAATGATTGAAAATAAATCAATATTTGCTCGGGTGAAATATTTTTTGTCGATCTTAACTTTACGATATAAAAACGGCACTTTTACTGAAAAGTGTTCACAATTAGAACTGTTCACAATTAGAACCACATACTGTAGTCAGCTGTTAAGATTTTGTCTTAGAATATTATTTTTCACATATACATATTATGTTTCTTATGATATATATTTTTAAGGATTTTAAATTATCCGCAGGTGCGTACGTGCGTATATGCACACTACGCCCCTGCAGAAAATGAACCAATATCACAACAATGGACTCTTTAACGATGAACAGACCGTTAAATTGGAAGACCCCAAAATAGATTAATTTCCATGTAGTTTTGGTCTGGTATAGAGGCTGAGGGATATATATAGGAGTGGTGTTTAGCCATAGATACACTGAGTTCCAACAGGATCAAGACTCAAGACAAGAAACCATGAAGCTCTACCTGATCGCAGTTCTTTTCATCGCTACCCTTGTGGTGGTGCCATGCCTTGCTGAGGAAGAGAAGCAGGAGACAACCGAACAGGGTGAGCTTAGATAGTGAAAAGTGTCAACGACATTCCTTAGAATGCTCTTTTATCAAAGTTTGCCAGTTTTAAATTTCAAAGTGACTTATAATGAAAATAGTTTGCCGAGTTTTTCACTGACTTGTTCCATTGTCCAACATCATCTATTTTAGTTGCTGATGTTCCTGAAGTCGCTGAGAACAAGAATGATGAAGGTCAGTACTAACATCGAACTGATTGCACATGATAAGGGTGTGTCTGTGTACTAGTCAAAGTAAATACTAGTAAAACTCCATTGCTAACTAAACCTCTTCTTTATCGATCAGCACCATCTGAAGCAACTGAAGGCGATGCCAAAGTGGAAGGTATGTTATACCCAGGCCGAATTGCTTATTATGTACATTGTCTTCAGTTGATCATGCAAAGTAATTGATTGACTATGACACAACTCAGAAATAAGTACTAGTAAAACTCCATTGCTAACTAAACCTCTTCTTTATCGATCAGCACCATCTGAAGCAACTGAAGGCGATGCCAAAGTGGAAGGTATGTTAGTTATTTGTGGAGGTATTTATTTTATGTAAATATATTGATCTCTTTGTGGAGATTGAAATTATTTTGTGTTCACTGATTCATGAATAGAGTTTACTATAGAGTATGTTTATTTGTCGTGAATGCTTTAAATGAGTTTCTGTTCGCAGAGAAAGCTGAGGGCACGGAGGAACAGATTCCCCAAGGTTGGTCTCGCCTGATTACTATTCCAATTATAGTTCATTAACCACGTTTCCTTGCGCTCTGTCTACTTGAAACACAAATATTCATCCAGTTGATAATTGTCTTTTAGAGTTTCGAGATGAAATCGAGCAAGAAAAGAGAGCCCTCCCTCAACTCAGTGCTTACAGTTGTCGCATCCTGAAGAAATATGGCTACTGCAGATATATCGCAAAGTTTTGCATTAAGATTTGCAGTGAGTATTACAACTGAATTTGCGTTCTAAATTACGAGTCTACAGTGAGGGGGAGGGGTGGTTTTAGTACAAGTGAATGTTACTGTTTTTCAGTAATGATAGTAAATAAATCAGCGTTTTATATTTTAATGTAATATTTTAAGAGAATTATACTTTTATGCTAGTTAATTATTATTATTTTAAATAAATTATAGATCCTAGTGCATTTATATGATTGATGCGATATTGAGTCTGCAATGTACTTGATACTCTTCTAACTAATGTTTTCATTTCTTTCCGTTGATCCCAATTCACCAGGACCCTGCAATGATAAGCTTTCAGCCGTAAGTTGCCATAGAGTGAGGTACACGTACCGTGCATGTAATAAGAACATTGGACGAGTCTACTGCGCGAAGAAATGTGGCCATTGTGGAGGAGGCGGTTGTAAGTAACAGTTTCGTTCAGTGATTTTAGAGAGGGAAACCGATGTTTATCAACGTTTTACTCAAGAAATATTCCAAGGAAAGGAAATTGTTCTGTGAGATTTTAGTTCAGTTTATATTCATTGATCGATCATTATTCATTTGTCTGATGTTCAACTTTCATTCAACACACTTGTTGAGTTATATGTGTGTTTTATTCTATGTGAAAGAGGAGTTTGACTTTCATTGTTCACAATATATATTTCACCAGTGCCAATTCAGTGCAGACGCTATTCCAGGATCAACGACATAACCCGCCGTCAATCCCGACCCGCTAAACGTTTCCGCTGTGACAACGGATTGAGGACTGGATGGTACCGCTTAGTTGGAGCACAGGGAACTGTTATCCCCAATAGATGTGTCCCTATGAAGAGATGCGGAACCCATGCTTCTGGTTGGATGGTGGGCAACTATCCAAGACGAGGCCAAACTGTGACACGCAAAGTATGTTATCACTGGTCAAAGAAGTGCTGTAATTGGAGCAACAACATCAAAGTCACCCACTGTGGAGGATTCTATGTCTTCTACCTTACCAAGCCTCCAGTTTGTCAACTCCGTTACTGTGGCAACGCGTAGTCGAGTAAGTGCATTAGTAGACCTCAATCAGACCATGTGACCATTGCCACGCATATAAACAAATACATTTAGATCACTTTAACAACGAATGTCTGAATTAATTAGGAAAACATTGTGGTCAGCGGTAAACGTCATGAAGTTGGTAGCTAGCGACACACGGTACGTACTCTGTTGCTCATGAACCTCACTATAAAACTTTTCGTTTTTCAGGACCGACTTCAACCCATCTGTGGCTCCTCCGAAAATGACACGGCAAAGGACAACATGGAAATAATTCGCATTGTTTTAACGCGTTTAAATTAGTGTTAACAGTAAATCAGTTAGAATAATTGTTTCTTCTACAAAGTTTGAATAATAAAAGCGAAACAGCAAAAACAGTACAATAAATCAAGTTGTAGTTTAATGTAACACTGCATGATTAAAAACCTTCATTCGAAACTGGTCTTGTTTTTATGTACACAATTAATAAGTGTATTTCTTCAGGGATGGCTTACGCGCGCCAATCACTATGCAGGGCCGTAGCAAGCCTTGAAAAACTGGGGGGGGGGGGGGGGGGGGGGGGGGGGGGGAAGGGGGAGGGGGGAGGGGGGGGGGGAAGTCACTTCGCGACACGTGATCACAATAAAAGCATACTTAAGTGGCAGTCCCCCTAAGAACGGTCCGACCAACTTGGTGTTAAAAAATAGATGTCCTTTATTCTTTGCGGGTGAAAAGGGTTTGGTACCCATGTTTTGAAACCCGACTTCTTTTTTGTAAAAACCTTTGATTTGCATTGGTACCGTCGACTAAAACTCGAGTTTGCCGGTCTGGACCAATTATGGTCCCTTTGACAGGACCGAAATGACAGGTTTTTGCACCTGCGCCATTTCCAGAAAAATAATGGTGTGAACCTAGCTGTGCTTTACTCCAAGATCTAAACTATATTTCGTGAGTGTAAATATTAAATGTCATTGATATTTGAAAAATTCCAAGTACACTACCCCAATTCAAAGTAACCCCGCTTTGCCCTCATCATGGCGACGTGAAAATGTGACCTAATTTAACATTTAAATTCTCAAAAGTAGAATGTAAATCTGATCTAAAATGCAATTCACAGGAAAGGGTTTATCTACAGGTGTTAGATTCTGGCGTGAAAGCGATGGGTATCCCTCTCCTTCGGTAGCGAACAAGCGGTCTAAGATGGTCATTTGAGCGTTTTAACCAAAAACGTCACAGGTCACGCTACCAACTGCTTATAATTGCTGCGAGCCGCCAGGCGAGCAGCGAAACTAATCTTGACGGAGTTCCTGTGTCATGTGTGGTCGTGTGGGATCTGGGCACTTATGTGGATGCGGCGAGAGTCGAGACTGCATTTCACGGAGTTTGTGTGTTTGTTTGTGGAGATGATTTGTGAGCCACGGTACTTTTGATCAGCGCACACTCGCAACACGTTCAATCGATATTGAGTATCGTTTATTTTTCGCTGATTCAAGCCAGGAAAGTGTTCGTTTTCTACAAATCCATGATGTCAAATGCAACTTTATTCATTGCTGGAAGCATTCATCAGGGTCATGAACAATTTAGTGACATTTCAAGGGGAAGACCATGTTCTTTTATGAGTTTTCAGCGCTGTTATGGTTGTGTGCTCAGTCACGTCCAGTTCCACAATGAAGTACATAAGCTTAAGTTACTTCTACAGTGAGTCGATCAGAGTTGACCGAAGGAGACAGCATGTACTTGAATGCTTTTGAAAGACACAGTTAGTATCCCCGATGCTGTCGCTGACCTATCTACCTGATCGAGCTCGTTGGTCTTCGTCAAACCAATCCGGCCCATGCCATTGCCATTGGCATTGAGGCAACTACTGAATCAAATTATACGATCCATCCTGATGTACTTTTATCTTCTACAAGTCTGCTATGAGGCTTCGACATCTTTCCTGATATCTGGCCAGTAACATTGTATATAATATACACCAAACACAATTCTCTATTTCATTGAATCCATATTTGTATTAATTTAATACTGCATATCAGTAGAGTACAAACTATTACAAGCGTGTAACATAAATAGTGCAAAGTATTGCATGCTTTTAGTGCTGGTACATGTCTATAGCTGTCTGTCCATGACCAGATTATTATAGCGGGTGGGAATGATAATTAATAGAGACATGGAATGGAACAATGTGACCGGGATGGGAATGAGAATCAATGGAGATGTGGGATGGGAACAATGGGACAAGGGTGGGAATGAGAATCAGTAGATATATGGGAGGGAAATAGGTTTCTTGTAAGCTAGAACACATGACACAGTAATAAAGTTATTATTATTATTATACCACATTTTTATTATTTTATTTTACAACTAATGCACCTTGCTGAAAATTAAGGGACAACCACATGTATGCATTGACAGCTACATTTCACTTTTATGTGTTACCATGTACTGTACGGCAGTGCACAACTCGCAGCACTTCACTTTCTACCAGAAACGACTAGTAATAATAATAATCTTTATTTTTATTCATGAGGTAACCAGCCAATCCGGTGCATCAAATCCGGTCACATGATGGACCTGGAAACCCCGGAAAGTCAGCTCAAGAGTACTTTGAAGTAATATATCAACAACGAGTGCGAGTGTTTTATCAGGGGTTCAAAACACCGAGAAACTAATGAAAGCACGAGGCCGTAGGCCAAGTGCTTTTATTGTTTCGAGGTGTTTTGAATCCCCTGATGAAACACGAAGCACGAGTTTTTGATATTGCTTCTCAAACTCATTAATAATGAATGATTATCTGAATTGTTCTAATTGAGTCTCCTGAGAAAAGAACATAATAATTGCTTTTGTGTCTTGGCCTAATGAGTCACCTCGCAAGTATTATGTTTGTTAAAAAGAGCTTCAAAATCGAACAAGCAGTCAGGTAGTCTAATGGATAAGTAGTGAGCGTAATGTGCGAGGGGTCACTGATTCAACCCTGACTCTGGTTGATGATTTATCACTATATATTTTTTCATGATAAGTAAGAGGTAGTAAGTCTACTAAGTTAAGGTGGCTATATACTGTTTTTTAAAGCTCCGACTGGCAATATTCAGAGCGCTCAAAAAATATCTTTCTCTCTTTGCAGTGAAACGATTTTTACACATGTGTTGACTAAATGATTGAAGTTTAAAATAGTGGGTGTGGCATGGCAATCGCCATTAGTATGCTCATGTTATGGGGAAATCCCGATAAACAGTTTTTGGAGCCGGTCTCGGAAAATCCTCGATATAATTTTTCTCAAACTCGGGATGTTGTACTTTGAGTGTAGGCCTTGCCGTTGAGTGAATTTCAACAAATTAAATCTAGCCGTTTTAAAATGATGATGTTGCTAAGTTTATTATTGATTTCTCGGTTTCGACTCAATACCGTTCACGGAAAGAGCTCTAAAATAAGATATATTAAATATATCTCACTTGTGTTTTTACTACTAGACAAATCTCTAATATGTTCTTAAGGATGTTGTGCAATTTCAAACCATTTTCTTATATCGATGAGGAACTAGAGCTCAGCAAATTAACATTTCCCGAACTTGAAATCGAAGTTAGGTCCGTATTTCTCGGAAATGGCTCCATAACTTGTTGTCAAACTTTCTCCACATTAAATACAATATATATACAACAAAATGCATCAAGTTTTATTTGCATCGAAAAGATGTAAGTCGCGGGGAAAAGCCGAGAAATACTACCCCTTCACCTGTAGCAAAAAGGTTGAATGAAGAAGTTATTTCTATAAATATTGTTCATAGGTCTTCATAATTTCATAATGATGCATGCAATCATTTTCTTAGCACTCGTTCTGATAAAACCATTCCTACTAATACTTTATGTGATCTTATCCGTATGATCCTTACTATGAATAACTTCACTTTTAATAATAACAACTACCTACAAATTCATGGAACTGCTATGGGTACCAAAATGGCACCTTCCTTCGCCAATCTCTTTCTTGGTTACTTTGAAGCTAATGCTTTGAACAAAGCCCCTTTCACTCCCCATTCTTGGCTCAGATATATCGATGATATTTTTATGGTTTGGACAGAACGGGTCCTGATAACCTTAAAACTTTCATCGATTATCTTAATAATATTCATCCTACCATAAAATTTACAAGTTTTCACTCTTCTAGTAATGTCCCGTTTCTTGATGTCAATGTATCCCTTAATAATGGAGTCATTGAAACTGACCTTTATTGAAAACCCACTGATAAACATCAGCATCTGCTTTTTTCATCTTGTCATCCTAGTCATACTAAAAAAGCCATTCCTTTCAGCTTAGCTCTCCGTCTCAGACGAATTTGTTCCACTGAGGAAGCTTTTAAAGTGCCTATGCAGCGAAAATTAGTGTCGATTTTTTATTATATATACTAAAAATATAGCTTATGGGTGTTCCTTTGGAATAAAAATTATTTGTCAATTCGCAAAAAAACGTATATCTTTTAGCGCTCAAAGTTCGAAATTTTACGATAAAATTTAAGACAGGAGCCTGGTGTCTAGTGATGTCATCAGTTGTGTATGATTGCTCGAGTGAACCGAAGTGTACTTGTTTTGACCGGGGTTTTGACGTTAATATCTCTTGTTTTATAACCTTTTTGTTTAAAAAAAAGCAACAGTGTCTGAAAGTGATTAACAGATTCATCAGAGGAAGATAGAGAGTCTGGATTTTCCGAAGAAAATCCGGTAGAAAGCGGTTTTCTACCGTAAGTTATAAGCTTATAGATGACCCACTCGCAGACGACGAGTGGAGTGATGAAAAGTGAGGATGAAGATGGCCAGTCGCCTTTGAAAAGGAGATACAATGGAACAGATCCTAGTTCAGATATGGTAAGTATAATATTTATCGTTATCCGTGCTTTTTACTTATAGAGCATGCATAGTGGAGTAAGATTTGCTGTTTAGAAGTAGTTTCGTAGTCCTCCTTCGTGAATCTGAATAAATGCCAGCACTTGACAAAGTCTAATAATATATTCAAAACCAGTATAAATGGCTATATAATATCTAACATAACATCTAGTATAACATTTATATAACCTCTAAAATATAATAAATATGGCATCTGATACAATTTATGTATCACAAAACACCCAGACTTTGCAGCCATGACAATTAACACCACTGTATATAGTACTCTTGAAAGCACATTACCCCGAATTTCCCCCACTCTTGTGACAAACAAGGGAGACATTAATATCGCCATACACATGGTACACCAGCTCGATCAGAAAATCAGTAAGTTTATTTTATTGTTCTCCCATACTCGCCACAGTGGAACATTCAACTGATATAATTATTACATTGATTACAGACTACTATTATTACAGACTACTATATTATATATTGTATAGTATGGTATATATTTTATTGGGGTGTAACTTTGATATGGGGATTAGGTTCCTCTTTGTTGTAACCCTTTTGAAAAATATTACGTATTGTATTATTTATTCAATAAAGTTGTTATATATATTATATATACTCAGAGCAACTGCAAAGAGGTGGCTAATCAGGTGGATATGTGGCCATTTGGGATGGGACAATGCAAGACCAGGTAGCTTGTCCAGCCTGTATATTAGGACAACAATAACACACCCACCACAGAAAGAGATAACTAGGGATATATATTATTTTTATTTCTGAAGCTAATTATTTTGCAACGATTGGCAAGATGATTTAGAATGGCCCTTCGTTGACTTCTGACAGACTTCTGACAGGTTTTACAGCAAGGTGCCTTTTTCTTTGCAACAGGAGGAGTTTCCTTCTCTTATCTTGCATATGAACTGAAATGATAATTAAATTATTGTTATACATGGTACATGTATCATTTAGAGTATTTTTGTAACATGTCATTGAATAACAATGTTATGTACACGTATGACATCAGAATTTTGTAAACTATGCTAGTTATAATTGTGTAATTATAGCCCAAACATATTGACATGTAATGATATATATCTTGATTATTAGTGTTTATTATTATTATTGACATGTATTCACCTTATTTTAATAAAAAAACATTAAAAAATGTACATAATTCAATTTTAAATGTTGTAATAACCTATTTCAATCAATCAATAATTTATTAAACACAATACGTCAAAGAGAAGGAGCTTGTTACTTATGGTTCTTAATAAATGTAGTATTATCAATTATTACTTTATAATGTTTTGATAAAATGGGTGGGATTCATATATTTTAAAATAGTGATTATTACTAGTGGGCATTACTAACTAGAGTGATTGCAATAAACCTGTGAAATAGTAAAGTAGACTAATTAATAGACACTAGTAGACTTTATTTCCATTGTTTTCTTTTATGACTATTTGACTATTACACACTAATATCGAATTTTTATTTCACAGGTTTATTACAATCACTAATTATAAATATAATAATAATAATAAATAACATTCTTAATTAAACTGCTAATTAAAGTTAGCACTGTTTCACGGTTTTAGTGTTTGCTCTCTACTGTGTAGTATTAGCATGTTATATTAGTGGTATATTAATTCTTGTTTCATGTACCTTGTGGAAATAAATGTGCGCTTGATTGATTTTGTTGTTGTTTGCGGCTCGGCATGTTCAATGGCTTGGGTACCATGGCAACATACTTCTTTTAAAAGTTTTCATTGCGAGCCTCTACAGATAAGCTGAACTGTATCAGTTCCTGATGTCACCAAGTACATAATCTAGAGAAAAGATACCTCAATGTCATTCGTAGCAAAAACTAATTGGAGTACATACAATAAACCCATGAAAATATCAGACATAGCAACTAATTAATGCTTAGAAATAGTCTATCACTGAAGATAGAATATATATATATATACCTGGTATGTATTACCCATTTAGTGCTAGTCGAATATTCCATGGTTCTACTATTGTCTCAACTCTATCACTGTTAGTTAATAACTTAGTTCAACAATATATCATAAATATCATTAACACATGAAGGCCAGTCTTCTGCATGTTGAAGTTACAGAACACGAATTATTCTTGTACATGTAATATGTGCATGGTTCATATCAATATTTTAATATTGATTGAAAATTCACTGGATACCTTGGATTGTCGTGGTGTTCGCAGTCTATGTCATCGATAAAGTATAGTACTAATAGCTTACAAAAGTCAGTGAGTAGGGACTGCAGTGCACAGTAAAGGTCCGTTCCAGCTAGAACAACATTGATGGATTGATAATAAATAAACATGTGAAAACTTGTTAATTCGTTTATAATACTTACATTACTTCACCTCTTTAAGTTGGCGTACTTTTCTTCTCAAATAGCTGTTGTTATTTTGGAGTCTTCGCATGATTTTAGCTTTCTTTACACAATGCTTACATGCAATCATTCGACTGGTGTGATGAGTATTTTATTCACTTTTCTCTTGTCACGACGAGAGAAGTCAGGTCGAAATCGTCAGGTCAGTAGCCGATAACTGCAGTGTCGATTGTTGGAATAGAAACCTTATAAACGCCTACTCAATGAGACATCCAACGATTCAGCTGACTATCGATTCCAAGTAGACCCAAGCGGCGGATAAAACACTGTTGGCTGAAGACCGAAGTGTACCAAACACAACACCGAAGTTCTTGAAGGCCTTGAACGATGGCCGATGTTTTTGAATAAATTTTGTCTATTTTCGGCGTACAATTTCATCCGAAGGGAACGTATATGCATGGATATACCTGGTACTAAACTATTGTTAGTACAGTTAACATTTGCCGGGCCTCCAGCAACACAAAACTCTCCATTTCGATCTCGAACTCCACTGGTCGCCATATTGTTCAGTACTCGCTACACAACTGATGACGTCACGAGGCATGTTTTGGCCGAGCGGAAATGTCCGACGTTTTTAGCTCTACCAGGTGTTATTCAAGTGACGAAAAAGTATACTTCCCGTGACTCAAAATTGCTGAAATTTTCACAATCAATAACAAAACTCAAAAGCTTTCAAGTAGTGAGTTTATTTTGTATCCGAAAATTTGGCTGCATAGGCACTTTAAAAACCGTACCTCTGAACTTATCTCCTATCTCCTTAAACGAGGTTACAGCCGTGATTTTCTCACTAAACAAACTAAACGCGCTGCTGACATCCCTCGTAATCTTGCTCTACAACCTAGACAGAAATCTAATTCCTCTCACCGTATTCCTTTTATAGTCACCTATAATCCGTCACTTCCATCTATCTTTCCTATCATTAAGAAACATTTTGACCTTCTACATTCCTCCGTGCGTTGCAAAACCATTTTTCCCCCAACGCCCTTTAGTAGCCTTCCGACGTTCATCCAATCTACGTGATTTGCTAGTCAAATCCAAACTACCGTCAGATAACTCCAACACTGCTTCCAATCACAATCCAGGTTCTTTTCGTTGTGGACAAAACTGTTTAACTTGCCCTTACATTTCCGAAAACTGCACCCAATATACTTTTACTTCTACGGGTGAAACCAGAACCATTACTACACACATGGACTGTAACACAAAAAACGTCATTTACATGATTCAATGTACTAAATGTAACAAACAGTACATTGGTGAAACCAAACGTAGACTCAAAGACCGCTTCAACGAACATCGTAGGACAGTTGACAAACCTTCTAGTAAATCTAAACCTACTACTGCATCTGAACATTTTCTATCTAACCCTGACCACTCTGCATCTAATATCCTTTTAATTCCTTTAGAACAAATTTTCTCTTCTCGTGATGCTATTCGCAAAGCCAAAGAAGCTTACCTCATAACACGTGCTAACACTCTTGAACCTAATGGCCTTAATAAACGCGATGAAACCTACTAATCAGTTACACCATTATTTATCTCTCGCTATCATATCATGTATTATAACGTCATTTCCTTTTTACCATTATATTTAGTCAAGTCACTTGTAAAATCTCACATGCACCTGATGAAGACTAGTATGGCTAGTCGACACACGACCAGTACTACGCCTATAAACGCTAAGGTAAGGTTAAATTTAAATATAACAACAACAAAAAACTAATATATAAGCATATTATCATGAATATAGTCGCTTGTCTAGATCTCATCGAAATCTTGAGATATTTTAGAAAAACTGATTTCAACGATCTTTGTTATATCGTTGCCAAGGGAAACCTCGATCGAGCTGAAATTGACATGATTCTAAATTTCCATCTTTGCCCGATAACTGTTGCCAAAGTCATTTTGATCGGTCTAGGATAAGTCTATCAATCCGCCGAATGAAAAGTGGAAGTGTGGTCAGTAAAAAAACTACTTCGAGCCACCTTAAAAATATGAATTTACTATTTATAGGAAACAATACTGTTTTATGGTACACAAGGGACAACAATAGAGAATTGGTGTATAAAGAACCACGAATCATTCATTTCCCAGAGGACTTAGCGGTCATGGCGATGAATTTCAAACACGTGGAAAAAATTTGCTGGTTGAACGCAGCGTTTTGGTGTCAAATCGGCTGAGAAAAGTAGAATTTCCACGGGTTTTTCAGGCATAACATCTGTACAACTCAATCAGGTACCGTCTACAATCATATATGAACCATTCTGTGGTATTTTTGATAGGAAACATTGCGTGAAAGGAAGTAAAAATGTCTCGACAGTGAAGAGGTTTAGCGGATTACGACATACTTCATGGCTTCATGCTTCGCCCAACTTTGCCAATCTGATTTGCTTCCTTTGGGGTTTCTCTGTTCCTTACTCAAGTTTTTGCCTTTCAGATTGAATATGTCCAACGTGAAGTGTTACAAGTGCGAGCAAACAGGGCATTTTGCCCGTGATTGCTACAAGAGCGGCTCGGGAAGTGCTGGTGCTGCCGCCGCTGCTGGTGGTGGTGGTGGTGGAGGTGGTGGTGGTTCGGGGAGCTTTGGAGGTATTTTTAGCCATTTTGTAATTCTTTAAAAATGTCCTCCGCACTTTATATGAATAATTCTCAGTTTGATCGGCGCTGTTAGCGTGGTGGTTACTAGCAGATCAACTCCTAGAGTGACTTATTGGGCAACTCGAGGTTAAAAACGCGTATCTTTGGGCTACAAGTATTTTATCGGCTTTCCTGCAAGGGATTTTTGGCCTCCCTTCGTCTTGTACAAACTCAACAACTGCTGGACAAACGTGGCTAAAAAGTGACCATGCGCTTTATTTACTCAGTTGTCGAGGCTTTAACTACCTAAAGCCGCTTTTAAAACTCAATAGTAAGACCCTAAACTGGGTAAAGCTTTAAGGACACGTGTTTTTACGATGTTTTTTTTCCTATACGGTTGTACGGAAAACGTCGAAATATTTTGTATAAATTACAGTAAGTTAACTTATTTAACACGGAAAATCGTGATTAAATTTGGTGCAGTTTGTAATTTTGATTTTGTTTGGGTACTACTACTATAGTTTTAGTTCAGCTGGTAGTATAAATAGAACATTTTATACTAATAGTAATAAGCCTGTAGTGTAGTCAACTCACAATAATATTTTATAACTTGTAAGTGGAAAGGAGGACATCAACTATGAGGAGTATAAACTAGAATGACTATTTTGATGTAGTATTTTGCATAGTAATAATACCATTAACATGCAACAAGGCTATAGTATAGAGTACAGACCATGCTAGTCCAAGCACTACCTATATAGGAACAGGTAGAACTGGAGAGAGATTAAGTAACGCTCCTGATAAGAACTGTAGCGCTCTACGGCAACGGCTGCGCAGTAAGAGCTTATTTTAATCCAATTATTCAATTAAATACGGCCCTCTGATTGGTCAAAAATGCTTTTTCCCGATTATTTCCCGTAAAAGTTCCGATTTATTCCGATTTTTAATGATATTCCACGAGTTCATTGTCCAAACCATCATTCGGCCGATTTCCGTGGGAATCGTATGTGGGGAACCAATCGAAGTGTGTTCGGCGTACAGCCACATGGACATTCCACTCATTCCGCTGCGACGCCATGCTTTTCTCGTCTTTGTAAATCGAGAACTTTTACCTGGTTTTGTCGATCTTTTGGCCTCTTTTAGTCAATTCTAGTCACTGCTACTGATCAGTCGAACATAGTCTACATAGATGTAGATGTATTCGAGCTGAGTTAGCTAGAGTTGCGCTGAAGCCGAGATCGAGCGAACGCGTACGTGTTGACCTTTGCCTGCTGGTACATGAACAAAATCACAAGGTGATAAATTCTGATATCAAATAGCCCTTACATGAAGCAAAGCACAAAGACCGGCCCTTGCTTCTCGATAATTGCTTGTTTGGCCATTTATTCATCGTGAGGGTATCTTCTGTGCAATGAGAATTTCGTAGGCTGGAATTATAAAGTGATGCAAATGCTCCGTCGCTAAGAATGTTCCCCCCTTGGGAATGGAGAAATCCAACT